>JAUIMM010000606.1:880000-1217500 GCA_031769625.1 Taudactylus pleione | reverse complement strand
CGTCCAGCAACCTTGTGCTTGTACAGGATGACAGGACTCTCTGTTGAGCAATGCTAGCAAACTGGCGCAAATTAACCCTTTGGTGTACTGTCTACAGATCTAAGAGGGTTAATCCATACCTGGGTCACCATTAGATGAACCTAAAGGCATAAATATAAAGATACATTTACCCATCGTATGATATTTAATTTTATATTTACAGGTCTCCAGTTTAGGGAATATTCATGGATATTTGTTACCATTGGCTCTTATTCTCTACGCTAGCGCTTCTCAACTCCAATCCTCTAGTAACAGGTCATGTTTTCTGGGGGAGGGGGTTTAAGTTATGCACAGGTGAGTAAATCTATTTTGCAGGATAACTGTCCCATTTAAGGAAAAAGAGAGAAAAAGGACTCTTTGTGGGGGCACACAATAGGTACTGAGATAAGGCTAATATAGCAGGATTAAAAATTAACTTTTAATGAAAATATATTAAAAGGAGCAATTATCACAAATATTACATACAACAGAAAACATGTAGTTTAACTGGAGACTATAATCTCTCAGTTTAGACAAACAAATGCACAGCACAAACATATAATATAGACACTGTTGTCTTTGAAGGTAAAGATATACGGAGGTATATTCCTCCTGGAATTGACAAAAAGCCAGGCGAGATAATTGAAAACCAATAAAAGTGTATTTTATGCAGATTCAGCACTGTAATGCAACGCCAGTGAAGCACAGACTAGGCATATAGCAATAATAGATAGGTATATCTGTGTCATGTATGTTATTAAATACCAATGCCTGCATGCACCTTATCCATTGGCAACAAGACTGTATATTCAACAACCCAATGGTAATATGTTTAGGTCGCCAATTAAATAATTGTCCAGAAAATCAAGAAGATAGCTGATGTAACATATATCAGAATTATAATTCAATACCATCTGATGACACATGGGCCATTTGACATGTCATCAGCATAATATTTAGAAAAACACTTGATAGTCTCATGTACACACTGCTGCAGTCAAATGTCAGAAAAGGTAAGCTGACAGGGTTCGTGGCCGTCTGCCCTGATGCGCCTGGCAGTGCAGGGGGTGTACGCCACTTACCTGATCAGCCGGCAGTCCAGAAATACAGTCTGTGTTGATGTTAGTTGCACGAGTGCATGCCGCTGTGCCTGGGGAAGAAGCTGGCGTCACGTGTGCTGATGACATGTCAAATGGCCCATGTGTCATCAGATGCCCCCACAAAGAGTCCTTTTTCTCTCTTTTTCCTTAAATGCTATTTATTTGACTCTGGGGAGCACCAGGAACTTACCCACCTATATATTGATCCTTTTAAGACTAAGGTCTTATGATCACTTGTTTGGGAATATGCATATTGAAAGAAAATGCAATATATATTTTGTTTCTTGAATAGGTCATTCTAAGAGATATATATCATACATTAAAAATCAACAGCCACTCTTTCCAGTGCGGTCTTCCTTTCCCTGTTCCTAGGATAACTGTCCCACCTGCTTCCACAGGTATAAATCCTGAAAACATGACCTGATGGGAGTTACTTGAGGACTGGAGTTGGGAACCACTGCTCTATACACTCTTAAAAGGAATGCCAGTTTCACTTATATATTAATGCAACAACGGTCTGATGTGCCTTTGGTTTGCCATCTTTGAGTTTTAAAAATGGCAGCCGTTACTGTGGGTAAGTGGCAGTAGCACTTTAAATGAATGAGACAAATGTTCCATTTAAAAACTAAAATAATTGTTTTATGTTATTATTATTTAGCTCCTAGGAAGAGAAATGCTGGCAAGAGCAAAGACACCCCTCCTACACTGAAGGCATCTAATAAGGGGGGAAAGCACAAGTCTCTGCCCATGCTAGCCAGTGATATGACGCCGTGGGTGGCAGAGTCTCCTTCAGAGAGCTCCCTCACCGCTCTCCTGCGTAGCATCCCATCTCCAAGGGCGTGCTTTGAAAACATGACTGACCGCCGCCAAAGTCTGAGAGACCCGCAGCCCGCCATAAACCACCATGACAGCGGGGACCTGCTGCTGCCGCCGCCTCTTCCTGTACAGCAGCCCCTGAGAGACAAACCTAGCGGCAGAGCTAAACAGAGGGGCAGGACCGGTGTGACCAAGAGACGGCCCCTGAATAAATTCCATAACATGAAATTACCACCGGTCCCCACAGTGACGGAGCTCAGCTTCAGCCGCAATTTCAGTTTCTCATTCTTTGAGCTGCCGCAGTACCAGAGTCCGCAGCACTGGCTCCAGCGCCAACGATCTGTATACATGTTGATGCGGCGATTGGAATAAACTGATGTTTAATGATATTTTATAATAACAGTGTCAATTTACCACAGAGGACTCAGCAATGAAGGAAACTTGAAGTGCACAGAGTGAAGGCAGCCATTTTGTTAGCTAACAGAATATTCTTTAAAATGCAACCTTAATAATTCGTTAGGACCCACTAACATCACTTGGGGGACAGATTTAATATAGCCATGGGATACACCCTGCAGCTTATTGATCGCGCTGCGTGGGGAAAAGCTATTAAATTAATAAATTTTCTCCATGCGGTAATCCATTGATTCCATGAAAAATCCTGCCTCTGGCAATTAGCATGCTGGGTTCCAACAGCTAATTGAATAGGACAGTGCGATCAATTAGCTGCAGGTACTCCCTATGGCTAATTTAATCCCCCCCCCCTTGGTGTCTCAGTGAGGTCACTAGCTCTTAACAAATTGGTTCAGCCCACAAAATGGCTGCCTCCATGAGGTGTCTCGTTCACAGTGAATTGATAGGTTGTACTATAAAGGAATTTGGTTACAGCCTAGAAAATGGCCACATTATAACATTTATACTTTATTATTAAATGATGTGAAGTTTCTCTTGCCGCTCTTCTCTATGTAAAACATACTCACTTAGATCAGACATTTTGATTCTGTTGTGATCTATTTGTATTGTGGTACAAGAATTTCAAAAGCCTAACTCATTTATTGGCCAAGTATTGTCCTATTTTTTTTTAAAACCCTTCATTCATTAAAACAAATCTCTAGCTGAAATATGCTATAGGAAGTAAAGAAAGTAAAAATAATTAAACAAACTGATGATTAATATCTTTGCTGTACATTCATTTTAATGAACCTAAAATACAAGTGGTCTTAGATAAAGGAGTTACATTTATGTTTGTATTATTATGAGTAGTAAAAGTTTTTGGTATCCATCAGAACTGAAGCGATCGTGTGGTGATCATGGATGACGGGGGGAGATATTTTCTTCTACACAGTAGACTTCCTGTCAGTAGAATTACAATGCAGCCAGCTTCCTTTTAGCCAATAAATAGCTGATTACAATAGATCAGTGGTTCCCAAACTCTGTCCTCAGGACCCCACACAGGTCACATTTTCCAGGTCACCCAACAGGAGCACAGGTGTATTCATTACTCACTGACACAGGACTCCACACAGGTCACAATTTCCAGGTCACCCAACAGGAGCACAGGTGTATTCATTACTCACCGACACAGGACTCCACACAGGTCACATTTTCCAGGTCACCCAACAGAAGCACAGGTGTATTCATTACTCACCGACACAGGACTCCACACAGGTCACAATTTCCAGGTCACCCAGCAGAAGCACAGGTGTATTCATTACTCACTGACACAGGACCCCACACAGGTCACATTTTCCAGGTCACCCAGCAGGAGCACAGGTGTATTCATTACTCACCGACACAGGACTCCACACAGGTCACAATTTCCAGGTCACCCAGCAGGAGCACAGGTGTATTCATTACTCACTGATACAGGACTCCACACAGGTCACAATTTCCAGGTCACCCAGCAGAAGCACAGGTGTATTCATTACTCACCGACACAGGACTCCACACAGGTCACAATTTCCAGGTCACCCAACAGAAGCACAGGTGTATTCATTACTCACTGACACAGGACTCCACACAGGTCACAATTTCCAGGTCACCCAACAGGAGCACAGGTGTATTCATTACTCACCGACACAGGACCCCACACAGGTCACATTTTCCAGGTCACCCAGCAGGAGCACAGGTGTATTCATTACTCACTGACACAGGACCCCACACAGGTCACATTTTCCAGGTCACCCAGCAGGAGCACAGGTGTATTCATTACTCACTGACACAGGACTCCACACAGGTCACAATTTCCAGGTCACCCAGCAGGAGCACAGGTGTATTCATTACTCACCGACACAGGACCCCACACAGGTCACATTTTCCAGGTCACCCAGCAGGAGCACAGGTGTATTCATTACTCACTGACACAAAAAAAAAAAAAAAATCCACAGGTGGAGCTAATTATATCACTTGTTATTCTGTGAGGAGACCTGGAAAACATGCACTGTTTGGGGGCCGAGGACAGAGTTTGGGAACCTGTGCAATAGATGATGGTTAGCTGAACAGCAAATATAAAACAGAATGTCATATATATTATGTAGTCTCAGTAATAGATATATTTATACACATATGTTTATCTATAGAAGATTCTTCTGATGGGAATTCTTCCTCTCTTAAATATGTTATGACTGTCCACATCTCTTCTGATAACACCAGTATATTGTCTTTTAAGTTCCACTTCCAGGTCCTTCCTCTAACCACAAGGTACTGGCTCTTTTTGTGTATTGATCTCTCCCCCCAGCGGCAGCAGTAACAGGACCAGCCTGGGGCCTCTGGGAGTGCTCAATACTGGGAACACTAGAATCCAGGCTTTGCTGCAGTCCCTCAGCTCACGTTCGGTGTTCCAGTGAGACTCCTCTCAGTGACGCAGTCCATCCCCTCGAGGTTGCGAGACACGTTACACCCCCCCCCCCCCCCAGGGGGGTGTTATATCTGAGTCAGTGGATGTATGTGCAGAGTGTCTAGTGCAGAATGCAGAACACTTCTGACGGCTTTCATCAGCTGCAGACGAGCAAATAACTGGCGGAAGAGATGAGGTAGCGGCTCCTGCGGGGGTTTCATAACACATATGCTCATTTTGTCAGGTCGATGAACAATGCTTTGCCCTTCTGCATCTGTCTGATAAAACTTACCCCTAGAATGTGCACTCGGTTATAATAGCAGCTGAAGTCCATGCTGAGGCTGACAAGGAATTTACATACCTGGAACAAAAAAAAGTTGGACGTCTCACAGTCGTTTCATAGATAGGAGCGTTTCACACCACAATCTTCCAGCACCAGTAAGACAGAACCCTCATATGTGCTCTGTGCTGCTGGAGGACCCTGCTCCTTCCATTATATAACTCTCAGTCTGCGGCTTCCTGCTGCCTCCATTCCCCTCCTCACATCATGTCACTGCCCGTGTCACATGCAGCCCTGTCCTCACTGACACATCACCTGATATACTCTGTGCTGCTGGAGGACCCTGCTCCTTCCAATAACACTCTATGGCCCTCATTCAGAGCCACTCGCTAGCGGCAGTACGCTCGTTCCGAGCGATGTTGGCACATCTGCGCATGCGTACGGTTTTTAGTACGCATGCGCGAACCAGTCAGTGCGGACGAAAATCGTTGGTACGCAATATAGCGAGGGCCTGCTATTTTGAGTGACAGAATGAGGCGTATGTGGGTGGTAACAGGGGAAGGTGCTTGAAAACGGGGAGTGGAGATCCGAACGCAGGCGTGCTTAAAGGTCAAAACGGGCGTTTTAAGGGAGTGCATAATTAATACAGCAGCGTCATTGACCACGTCACTTGGTTTTTTTTAACTCAGAACTGCTCGCAAAATAGCGGTTGAAAACACCAACCACAAGAATAGCGAGCAGTTCATACGCTGTACGATGTACTCGATTAATCTAATAAATAGCGGACATGACGTATGGTGCGTGCGGCCAGGGGGCGTTTTTATCAAATAAACGAGCGTATGTTTTGCTCGCTCGTTCAGACTTAGAGGTGGGAACAGACTGCAATTTGCGAACGGATCATTTGAATAGCCACCCCTTGTTTTTGAACGAACGACCACAAATAGCGAACGGCTCTGAATCAGGCCCTATATTCCCTACCACATGGACAGACTTTCATGGTCTCGGTCTCTCTCTCCCTCCCTCTCATGTGCCTGGCCCCTCCCCCTGTCTGTCTGCCTGCCTGGCCCCTCCCCCCTGTCTGTGTGCCTGGCCCCTCCTCCCTGTCTGTGTGCCTGGCCCCTCCTCCCTGTCTGTGTGCCTGGCCCCTCCTCCCTGTCTGTGTGCCTGGCCCCTCCTCCCTGTCTGTCTATAGAGTTTTTGCCATGTGGGAGGAAATCCACGCAAACACAGGGAGAACGTGCAAACTCCACACAGGTGGTGCCTTAGTCAGGAATTTAACTCATGACCTCAGGTCTGTGTGGTAGTAATACTGACTACTACGTATACCAACTGTGCTGTAACCTGTTCCAGGTTCCTCCATCCTACCCAGATCAAAACTAGGGATAATGAGATGGCGAGTTCCTAATTAAACGCTCCTCAGCAATTACCTGCCAACCACCAGCAGCAGCATACAGGTTACACCCACCCTCTCCAGGGTCTTATCACAGGGCCGGATTCAGCAAGGATCGCAAAGCGTACCCGGCCACTGCGAGAATATGCTAATGACTGCATTCACACGGCAATCGCAACACAAGATGCAGACGCCCAGCACTACATAAAGCCAGCCCACCTCCCTTTACTCAATGCTTGATCAGCACGCAGGCTAGCGGTAACATCGGGAACCATCGAACCCATACGCACAACTGTGGGAACCCTAACCAGCCGCAGGATTGTGGCAGCTTCCTGTGTACATCTGCATATGCCGCCGCACAAGCTTAATTATGCACACCCCTGTACCGCAATTCAGACGCACAGGCACGCCTGCGTTCGCCTGACCACCCCCCGTCACCACCCACAAACGGCACTTCATGTAAACCAACATCGGCGGTCTCTCCGTGCTAATTGCGTATGCCGTGCTATCCCTTACTTGATCGTAATGACTGGCTCACGCACGCGCATTGAGACGCACATGCATGCGCAGAGACGCAACATCGGCCAACTGCGAGCAAATTCTTCCTTGCGATCCTTGCTGAATCAGGCCCACAGTCTACCTAGGCCTAGGAGGCTCTGCTGGATGCTGCAGCTACATTATCCCATGTAAGGAGCAGGCAATGAGGACTGGCAGCCCCAGGAGACAACTCACCGCCTCCGTGTTAGCTGTGACCCGGATCCCGGGGGCCGTCAGGGAAATCTGTGCCGACTGGCTGAGGACCTCTGGGAACATCATGATATAATTGAAGAGAAGAAGCCATTCTCCCTGCGTGGTGAAACGGAAGACATGAGCTGGCTCTGAGCAAACCCCAACAGGCTGCAATCCACTGCAGAGAGGGATGAGGCCGTCCTGCTCCTCTCCATGGCCCCCGGCAAATCTCCAGAGAGAACCTCAGTATCGTAGTGATTAACGAGGAACGTTCTGGAGGGGGCTAATACTGATCATGTAAGCAGGTTATAATAACATGATACATCACCGAGAGAGTCACAGACAGACAAATCAGATATCTGTAAGTGACGCCCAATCAGGAAAACACAACAGAGGACCTAACATACACACACATTCTACATTACTATAGATCACAGGCTGCCGGTTACTGAGATACTTTATATATTATCCTTAACTACATCCCCTTTAGAAACATTTTTAGTTATGAGACCGGCGGCCAGGATGCCGTCGGTCTCAATATTGACAGGGGAATCCCGAGAAAGGACTTAAGATAAGCGTTGAAATACAGTCGCCTATCTTAATCCCGATGCCAGCCCGAACTAGGTAAGTCTGGGGCGTTCTTAGCGATAGCTGCAGGGTAAGGCGGGGGGGGGGGTTAGGTTTAGGGAGCGTAGCCTGGTTGGCTTTTGGGAAGGGGGGGGAGGGGGGTTAGGCTACAAAAAGGGAGGGCCAGGGTAAGTGTACTTACCTGACTTGGAATACCAACCATCGGGATGCCGCTGTCGGTATTCTGACAGGAGGCATCCCGACAGCCGGCATCACATACCCATTCCTTTCTAAAGATGTTCCCACATTTTTTAAACCATATAAGCCACTTCTTGTAGGACTTCACAGTCCTGCAAGGAGAGATCACCTACAGGGGGGTGGGTGATCCTTAGGGTCGTCCATGTCTGCTGCCTGGGAGAAGGGGAGGCGCACTTGTGCTGCAGCAGACAGAACAGAGAAGACTCTGGGCAATCCTGTTCGGATTACCGATAGCTCTCGCCAGTTATGGACAGTGGCCCGCTGGTGCCCTGAGCTCCTGGGCAAGATTGCATTCCTGCAGCTGTGGATCACCCTCCTCCAGTATCTCGGCCAGCAGGAGGGGGTAGTGAGGAGGGGTCGCCTTAGCCCGGGAGCGGTTGGCGGATCAGCTTCAAGCAGCCGTCTGCAGATTCCTCTGACGCCACCGTGTCAGGGAAAGCCCGGCCTGATGTGGTCGCATCTGATGTGCTAAGTGGTTAAGTAAATAAGTCCACCATACTCTCTCTCACTCCCCGACAGAACAATCAGGTTCTCTAACACAGACACAGAGTGACTGACAGCCGGGCTTTGCAGGAATGCACCCTGTGGATTGGTCGACACACACACAAGGACGGGGCCGCTCACAGGCACGCCAAAGCAGCACGTTCTCACCTCCTCACTCAGGCTGGAATAGTCGATTTCTTCCGCGGGGGGGAACTCAGGATACAAACCTGAAAACAGAGGAACGCTGGTCACCTGACCCTATGCAATCCCCGCCCCACGAATCATGCCTGGCTCCTGTCCAAGTGTAACCGACGGGACTTTGTACCTTGTCGCACAGCGCAGTCATAGCTGTCAAACATGGTGGCCAGACGAGCGCAGTTATACATCACAAACGCTCCACTCTTTGTTCCCTTCGTCGTAATGTTCGTGTCCTCTGTGTTTACAGTTACCTGAATGCAAAGCCGAAAGAAAATGTTTTTATTATACTTTTATAATTCCTCTTGTTGTAATGACATTTTGTTCTACTATTATATTTTATCAATTCTAGTGCTCTGATCCTTTCCCACCTGATCCTCTGTAACACACACACTGGTCACATCATTACAGGGAATATGGATTACATTAATGGAGAGTCCAGTCATTCCCTAAAACATCTGCACTTCCTCGTACAGATATGTAATTATCATTAATGCAGGGACAGGCTTACTCCTTCCCATAAGCTATCCCATCAATGCCAACGATTGAGTCACACATTTAATTGAATAATAAACGTTGAAAAATCAATTCTCGGCCGACTGTCCACGAATACAATGGGGCTTAATTTAATAGGGTTCATTCTAGCACCCTGTTGCTCTGGTGCTTCTAGCACACTCAGCTAATGCAACAAAATACTGATATACAGACCAGAGTGTGCTAGAAGCACCAGAGCAGAGAGAGACACCCCAGGCAGGAGAGAGGAACTGCAAGTGTTGATCGTTGCAGGGTGCTAGAATGAACACTACTTAATACAATGCAATGTGCAGTACCCAATAACAGCCAGTATGTTGACAGCTGGCATTTGTTTACCATGGTTTAGAACATGAAAGCCAATTCGTGATTGGATGCTGCGAGTTACAGAAAATATGATGCGCTCAGTTACTAAATAAGTATCAAATAATATATAATAAAAATGCCAGAACCGGCATCTCCGAGAAGTAATCGCTTTCATCTTATACAAAAGACAATGGGGTAAATTTACTAAGATGGGAGTTCTATTAAGAAGTGATGTTGCCCATAGCAACCAATCAGATTCTACTTCTCATTTATCTAGCACCTTTTAGAAGATACCTGGAAGCTGATTGGTTGCTAAGGGCAACATCACTTCTTAATAGAACTCCCATCTTAGTAAATTTACCCCCAATGACATCTGCCCTGAACAGACCATGGAAGACATTTACAGTATAAAGGAAAAGGATGAGGATCCTATGGGCCATTTTCTTTTGCGCTAGATGGCAGAAATGTCGTTTCCTTTGTGGTAGTTACACAGCCAGGGGAGCTTTAGGTCACACAGAAAGCAATAGATGTAGTATTGGAACTAAATGTTTAAAAAAAATAAATAAAAAGTCTTTCAAAATAATAATGGTCATTTACCTGGGTGCGATGAGGCGTCGCCAGTAGCTCGAACTTGATTGCGGCGGCGGTTAGAGAGTTGATGATGTCATCCCAGCTGTCACCTGACACAGAACAAGTAAATGTTCAGACGCTGCCTCAGCGAGGTCTCGGCTCATAGTGAATGGATAGACTGAATTCCACTAAATGCTGGTTCACCTCACAAAATGGCCGACTCTGTGTAGGGGACGGGTGCAGGACAGTGATAACAGAGGGACACTGGGAGGAGGAATGGCACACAGGGTGCATGGTCTGTATAGATTACAACTGTATACCGTATGTAACCGTCTGTTGTTACTTGTTCACCCATTGTCAACCATTTATATCTGCCCCCTCAGCGCTGACTTTGTGGGTATGATTACTGCATCTGCAGCAATGATTATATGGCCTGTATGCTCCTACGCTCTGCATTGTTTTGAACTTTAAGGGGTATAATTACTAAAGTGTAGGGGGTAAATTTACTAAGATGGGAGTTCTATTAAGAAGTGATGTTGCCCATAGCAACCAATCAGATTCCAGGTATTATATTCTAGAAGGTGCTAGATAAATGAGCAGTAGAATCTGATTGGTTGCTATGGGCAACATCACTTCTTAATAGAACTCCCATCTTAGTAAATTTACCCCTAGGTGTTTAGAAGTGGAGATGTTGCTCATAGCAACCAACCAGATTCCAGGTATTATCTTCTAGAACAGGGGTGGGGAACCTTTTTTCTGCAGAGGGCCATTTTGAGAATATTATATAGGTGCTAGTTAAATGTTAAGTAGAATCTGATTGGTTGCTATGGGCAACATCTCCACTTCTAAAAACTCTCACTTTAGTAAATATATCGCCAATTATTTTTCACTTTATATCTACACTACACTATATCTATACGCTTATGGACTGTTAAAAAGGTGGACTTTTAAGGTGTCAGGGACACCTTGGCCACCATATGAATAAGGATGATAATCTATCCAGTTTATCAAAGTGCAACACAAATAAATCTGACTGGACATTATAGAGTTCCCTGTATGTGATTTTTCACTTTAAGAGATAAAAGTCAGTACCATACAGTACATCTATTAGGCGTGATCCCTTGTGCTGCCTGAATGACAGATTTATTATACACTAAATAAACCTTTGCGGAGAAAAAAACATGTTATATGTAACCTTGCACGCTCTCCCCGTACTTCATGACCGAAGCTTCACGCATCTGAGATTTTCGGAGACTGCAGAAGAGAAAACACAAAATATTTCTGTGATGGATAACTAGCAAACAGCAGCATCCTGCTCCATCTGATACTGGCTAAAAAGCTGAGAAAGCCGTCACTTAAGCGTCTGTGACATCACTGGCCCCACCCCTGTCTGACAATCAACCAAGCCACACAGCAAGTCTGCAAAACCATCACTCACACTGTCTGCTGTGGGAATCTCCCGACAGCTAACAGACGGGTTACAGAACCTGACGGTCATATTCAGTCAATATAAACACCCCAGATATTTCATGTAGATCATTCAGAGAAGTTGATGTATATTGTGAAATACTGGCTACACTTGCTATTTAATTACATATTTAATTCATTTGTCATGTTATATAGATCACAAATGCATATTATCACAAATAATAATAAATCTTATTTATGGAGTGCTTTTCTCCAAATAGGATAAAACTAGGACTGAAGACATTCTGGCAGGCGTGCCAGTGCGTTTCGACGCCGTTACATGGGCGTGCATAAATTATCCACTGCGATACCCTACACAGCCTGAGGCCTCAAAGCGTGCGCTGAAGTTAGCAATTCCTGAGTGAGGTCTAACCTGCCTTAACTGTGCGTATGAATCCGATGGTACTCGAATGTACCGATGTTTTCGCAGTCTTGCTAAACATTACGGATGTGCGCGTAGGTGTAGTGGGCGTCCTTATGTAGTGGTGCGGTGGCATTGCAATCGCTATGTATTAGCATACTAATTGCAGTTGAACTGCGTGCGTACGCTATACTGCAATCTGTAGTGAATCAGGCCCTAAGTTTTTTTTTTTTTACAATTTCTTTTATTGAGACACTGCACGTAAGCACAATCAAATACATCAAAATAACAATCACAGAAAATACAAATATACATAGAGTACATTAGACATATAGATCATAGTTGTTACGGACATTATAAAGTAACAAATCAAAAAACCATATATATATATATACGTAGCTTATGATAGTAGTGCTCCTCGATATAAACACTGTATATATCCTAATTATCAGATCATATTGTATATCAGATAATGTTTGAAACTTCCAACATCTGACAAATACAACCAAAAACAAACATAAATAATACAAGAACAAAAACAAAAAGGGCTCTCTCCCAATCCTCCCCCCCCCCGCCCCCAAAGGAATCACAATCATCTGCATCCGATGTAGACACATTAGGTCGTGGTAGAGTTGATGTCTATCGGTGGATTATTTCCAATAGTCTGGAGTAGAAACCAAGATGTATCCTTCACACTATAATATATTTGGCGCCGCATGTCTAGGGATAATGTAGATATATATGATTCCCACATATCAAAAAATTTCTCTACTTTCTTATCCTTCTCTAAGACTACCTCTACCCAATCCATTCGAAATATGTTATATAACTTTGCCTTAAATAATGCAAAAGATGGGGAGGAGGTCGAAATCCATTCCTGCAGTATTGTTTTACGAGCAGCCGCGCTTATTGCCAATAACAATCTTCTGCTTCCTTTGCTAGCCCTTGTATCTGTAGGTATAATGCCAAAAATAGCCCACTCTGGAATGAAAGGGATATAATTGAGTAAAGCTGACTCCGCATATCGTTTAATCCGTAACCAAAATCCTCGGACTATTGGGCACGACCAAAAGCAATGGTATAAGTCTGCATTATCTTCTCCGCACCTATAACAGGAATGAGAAACCGAACGTCCCATTAAAAAACTCCTATGCGGAGACAAATATGCTCCATGAAAGATGTTTAGGAACATCTCCACATATATTGTTGATGTTAAAGATTTACAAGAATAATTAAGGGCAGTCAATAGCTCGTCAACTGTATACAAGGGAAATTTATGAACCCACTTCGAAAGACCCCTAGCATTGGACATGTGATCCAAAGACACTTTAAAATATTGGTAATAATTAGAAATAGCTTTCTTAAGTATTGGGGGCTTGGAAAGAAGGTCATCTACTGGATTATCCCAATCTTTCGCCGCAAACTCCTGGATTACTAAATTGATATAATGTTTTGCGTGCAGGAAGGCCATGGGGAACCCCAACAGAGTATCATACTTTTCTGCTGCTTCGCTAAAAGACAAAGCCCGACATGTTTCTTTATCTACTAAACAACCTATTCTCTGAATGCCACCCACTCGCCATATTGTGAACGGATATGTCGCCTGTCCAGATTGGAAATGCGGATTTCTTACAAGAGGAAGAAATAATGACTTGTGTGAGTTAAGGCCTGCCTCATGTCTTATTAAATGCCATACTCGTTTTGTATTCCACAATAATGGATTAGTTTTAATTGTGGTGGGTGATTCCTGATCATGGGAGTGAAGAAACGTAATCAAATCGCCCTGATCTAAAAACTCTAGTTCAAGTGAAGTATTAGCGTAATTTTCTGTTCCATTTATCCAATCCGACAAATAGCGGACCATAGCTGCCTTGTTGTATAATCTGATGTCTGGAAAGCTTATTCCCCCATTCCATTTGGTTTGTTGCAATTTTATCAAACTAATCTTGGGCCGTTTACCATTCCATATAAAGGATCTAAATAACTTATTTAAAAGTCGCAGATCTTTAACTGTAATGAACAAAGGTAAAATCTGAAGCGTGTACATTAACCTTGGAAATGAAATCATTTTGACTAAGCTCGCGCGTCCCATATATGACAGAGTGATATTCCTCCAGCCTTCCGAAATTTTTTTTTATAATGGGCCTATAATTAAAAGGATACAAGTTTGCCAAATTGCTAGGAATTACAATACCTAAATATGCAATCCTGTCCCTGGCCCAATTGAGTGAAACATCGCTAGGCAGACGTGGCAATGAATTGCGCGAGCCCAAATAAAGTGCCTCTGACTTACTGATGTTCACTGCAAACCCTGATATTTCTTCAAAACTTTTCAAAAGCCCCAATATATGAATTAGACAGTCATGAGGATTGGCAATGTAAAGCATAATATCATCCGCAAACGCTGTTAATTTTATTGTTTTAGATCCAATTTTTATCCCTTTAAAAAGATTGTCCTTTTCCAGTATTCTAATCAACGGATCTATAGCTAGATCAAATAAGAGGGGTGAAAGGGGACACCCCTGTCTTGTTCCTCTAAACATCTCTATAGGTGCACTAGTACAACCATTTATCGTTAGGGACGTCACTGGGGAAAAATAAAGATATTTGATCAATCCGATAAATGAAGGGTTGAACCCAGGCACTTGTAATATGTTAAATAGATGGGGCCATAACACTGTGTCAAAAGCCCTTGTCGTATCTAAACTTAATAAAGTGTTAGTAGAAATTGAAGATACCCCGGCTGACACTGCCACTGCGGCAATGGCCGCTCTAACTCCTCGAACTGAGTGACGCCCTTTTACAAAACCCAATTGATGGGGAGTTAGTAATTCTGGCAAAATAGTTTGTAAGCGACTTGCCATAATTTTAGCTAATAACTTTACGTCTGTATTTAACAAACTGATAGGCCGGTATGATTCCAATTTTTGGGCATCCTTTTGAGGTTTAGGGATCAATATTGTGGTAGTATTCGTAAAATATGGAAATGGAGAGTTGTTGTCCATTATATCATTAAACAAATCCACTAAAATCGGAGCCATCTGATGCCGCAATATTTTATAATACTCGTTTGAGAAACCGTCTGGGCCTGGTGATTTCCCAAGTTGTAACTGTGATATAACCGACAGCACTTCATCTAGTGTTATTTTTCCAGAGAGTGCCTCCTGTTGTTCTATAGTTAATAAAGGCAACAAGTCATCAGGGATCAAAGCATCATATCGAGATTGATCAAAAGGAAGATCTCTATACAAGTCCTTATAATACTCCTCAAACTTACTCATAATCTCTTTATTCGTAGTGAGTAAAGCATTAGTATGTGGATCTTTAATGGCTGTGATATACGTTCTTTTACGCCAGGGCTTAGACATGTTGGCAAGCAACTTTCCAGCTTTATTCCCCCATCTGTAAAATTTATGCTTAGTAAACAATACATCCTTTTTAGCTTGGGATAAAAGATGCGAGTCTAAGAGTTGTTTCGACTGAACATACGTTTCCCGAGAAACTTCAGTAGGGTCTGCTATATAATTTTGTAACGCTAAAGTTAAGGCCTCTGACATTGATTTATAAACAGCAGCCTCTGCCTTTCTTTGGGAAGAGACAAAAGCCATGATCTGTCCCCGCATTACAGCCTTCGATGCACCCCAAAAAATTACTGGCGTATCCCATGCCTCTATATTATCGTCTTGATAATTCATCCACTGTGTTAATAGGTGGTCTTTAAATTTAGTGGACTTGTACAAGTAAGACGGAAACCTCCAATGTTTCAAGCCCCTCGGTGACTGCGTTAGACTCAAAGAAATTGTGATGGGCGCATGGTCAGATATTAGAATTGAATGTAATCTGGAATCCTGTATTCTAGATACCAGGCTGTCTGATACCAGAAATAAGTCAATTCTCGACCAAGATTTATGGACAGCCGAATAAAAAGTGTATGATTTATCTGTAGGGTTCAACAGCCTCCAAACATCCGTAATTTGATTGTTTGCTTTGAAAGATTGGAATTGTCTCCAGATTGTCATATTAGATGAACGGGGAGTCGGTTGTCTGTCCAATGAGGGATTCTCTACCGAATTAAAATCTCCCGCCACTATCAATGCATAGTTAGTACGTTGTGCTAGGATGTCCATCACCCTGCCTATAAATTCTTGAGGTGAAACATTTGGCGCATACAAGTTTACCAGAGTATAACAGGCACCCTGAATCTCTACATCAATAATCAAAAATCTACCATTAGGATCAGTTATGGTATTTATAATAGAATATTGCATATTCCTTTGAAATATTATGGCCACCCCCCTGATCTTTCTGCTACAGCTAGCCTTAATACATTCCCCTATCCATGGGGCCCTCAAAGTAGAAATATCTCCCTCTGCCCAATGCGTTTCCTGCAGGCATATAACATCAGATTTAAATTTTTTTAAATGAGTTACTACTCTTTTGCGTTTAATAGTAGAGTTCAAACCCCCAATATTCCAGGATAAAAATTTAAACTTACCAACCGATGACCCAGTGTTACCAGCAGTCATATCGTTAGACATGTCTTATCCAATACCTTGTCGTGGGACAAAATAATCTAAGAACAAAATTAAATTAAAACGTGGCACTCCGTCCCAGCAAGCGGAGACCACCTTTTTTGAAGAATGCGAGTCCTCCGGCTCCAGAGTCCCCCAGGGAGGGAGAGAGAAAACGAGAGAGAGAGCCAACAAAAAAATATAAATGAAAAGAATAAGAAAGAAAAACAAACCAGAAAAAAATAGATGCATTATACCTTTTTGTGCAATGTCCCCTACACCCTTTTCTTTTATTTTCTCTCCAACATTTCAATGTGGTGTTCATCACTTACAACCTGTGATTCACACCTGAACTACTCAATATCACCTATAAAGTAGCAAACAAAACGTGACGCAATATACTAGAAAATCTTCACTGAAATGAGGAATGCTCCTTTATGTCAATCAGACATGATGTCATTCAATATTAGATACTCGTTAACAAAATAACATCCAATGTAAATAAGCAATCTACTCCTAGGAATGAACGTGGTTACTTTAGAAATTAGAGTCATACCCTAAAATGCTACTATATCAGATATCCAATCATCTATTTGGTGAACGTTGTGGTGAGCGCTCCCTATCTATACCCACGCCAAAATGACGCTTAGCAAACTTAGGGTCTGAAAAATACAATGTTTGACCCCCATCCTCCACTCTCAGCTTGGCAGGGTATAGTAAAGCAAATCTAGTGTTGCGCTCATACAATAATTTGCACACATCTGAAAACTCCCGTCTTTTCTGTGTAACCGCTGCTGAAAAATCCTGGAATACGAGCACCTTAAAACCATCTATCATTAGTGTGGGTATCTTCCTATATTCAGCAAGTATCCTTTCTTTCATTCGATAGTCTAGATACTTAGCAATCACCGGTCTAGACCGTGAATTAGGCGCTGGTCTTTCTGGGCCTATTCTATGGACTCTCTCCACGTGGGGCAAGATGGAATCCTCTGACAAATTTAGGGCTGCAGGAATTTTGTGGGTTACCAGTTGAACCAGAGCTTGGCCAGTTATTTGCTCAGGTACCCCAATAAACCTCAAATTACTTCTTCGAAGTCAATTTTCCATATCATCAATTTTGACTAAAAGCGATTGTATGCCATCTGATTGCGTGCCTACAGTTTGTTGCATATCATGGGAGCGATCCTCCACATCGCTAACTCGCTGCTCTAAAGTAGTGAGTCTGGAGGCATTTGAATCTATTTTAGCAAGAGCAGCGTCAAATGATGATTGGAGGGAATCCAATTTTTTATCTATTAGGGGCATTAGTATTTTAGAAATTTCCTGAGCAGTTTCAGCAACTGACGAGGGACTCTGAGAATTATGACTAAAATTTGTAGCTTCCTCAGGTTCCATATCAGCAGTGTCACTACGTGTTGGTGAAGGAGGAATAACCTTTGCTGGAGTTTTAGATACTTTGCCCATTTTACTCGTTGACCCTTGTGAAGATGTAGCGGGAGTAGACTTACGGACGTATCTGTCCATAACCTAACAAGAGATCCCTAGAAAATTCTACTCAAAGTAGATCTTTAGCAGTTAATAAGGTCTGAAGAATTCCAAATTCCTCAACAAGACACCAAATTAGCAAGAGATATAGCAAGGTACAAGAGTAGATGTGCACGAATCACCCCTATATTGTAATCATATTATGAAGATTAAAAAATATGCATCACTTTGTCAGATGCCCATGTCTTATATTCTGAACAAGAATAATTGGATTGCATTCCTCTATATGTTGAAGCCCTAAAAAGGTTCCATGATATACCGTGTACTTATAAAGTGATATTGACAAAATTTGCTTCCTTTACTGCCAGTATGTGGCAATAATACTATATAGATAATTTATGAAATGACTATTATCATAGAGGCTAGAATTAGATACTGTTGTTTGTCACTTTGACCACTAGGTGGCAGCAGTGAATTAATGTTAGATCAGATACAGTACATATAAAAGACAATATACTATAAACTTGCAAAAAGAAAAAGGAAAAACAGCAAGTATTAATAATTAGCAATGTTACTTATCAAACTTTTAACACGGGCACAGCAAAGTCCAAGATCAGCCTGAGTATTAGCCAAAAGCAGCAAGCTGATCTCCCCGTCTCCCACCTGCTCCGGGGATAGCAAAGATAGAAAGTCCAGTCAACAGCAGCTCAAGGACAGAGTCAGCGGAGCCTCCTCAGCACCCAGAAACCGCAGGAACCGCGGTGTGGGGATAGGATTGACAGGGATCTGTAGGGTACCAACCGACAAGGTGAAGCATCCGGCCACCAGCTCCAATTGTCTTCCGAATAGCAACCAGGTCATAGTTCCCAAGTTAACACTATTATGCAGATAAGGTAAGTCAGGCAAAAGGGGTGTCTGTTGGAGTGTTCACCAACCGCCTCAGCTGGAGTCAGTGGGAAGTATCTGTGCAGTGGTTACCCGTCTGGGTCAATTGCAGGACGATAGGGCATTCAAGGCAACACACATCACCCCAGGTAAGCAGCCACGTCACCAGGTCACAATAAGATCCCAAAGGAAACTGTAAAAGTTACACAGCGGAACCATTGGACTCCTTCAGAGCCGCACAGATCAGGAGCAGGTTATTAAAGATGATTGCCTCACCCTTCTGGTAGAGCTCCACTTCCAAATCGACAGTCTGCACAGTGCGCCCGGTCTCACGCGGCGGCGCGCGACAGCCTCCCGACAGCCGCGCCCAGTAAGTAGCGCGATGAACGGATGGCCACAGCCAGGGTTATTTCACAGGGGCGTGAGTGGAGGATCCGTTCAGCCGACAGGGCACAGCAGGAGATTCCGGAACGGCGCGCTCCACGAGGATCCGCCGGCATCAGACCTGTAGGGCCCCCGCAGAGATCCAAGGCAGCACCGCCCGGTCAAGCTGACATTAGTCAGGTGAGTGATTGTTGCGGACTGGGGCTCAGGTGCAGGATATCTCCTAGGGGAAGCCAGCGGTAAGCGTTTTCGCGCCAAACAGTCCGTAGGCGGTCATGCAGGCCACCAAAATTAATGGCCGGACTCCGGGGTAATAATGAGTGCTCCTAGGCGATATGGGTATCAGCAGATTCCCCAAGCAGTAGGGAATGCTATAGAGGACCCAAATATTCTTTAAGTTTTAAAGTTCGACAGGATGACCTGCGATTCTTTGCCTGGTGTAAGGAGCTCAGCTAAAAAGCGGCCATGCTGGATGCCCCGCCCACCGGAAGTCCCAGGCCCTAAGTTTTAAATAGAACAAACAGATCCCCTCTGTATTTTGTTACTACTTCTGACAAAACATTACAGGCGCATTTCATTGCTTCAATGCAGCAGAATGTACAAGCGCCCCCATAAAACGCCATTGTACTCTGACGAGCGTTGATGTTCCGGGACAGTGCAGGCAACAGACCAATGATCACACAGCAAACCCTTATCACAGAGTGTCTACATACTGGTCCATTCGCTGACATTCATTTTCAGACTATCAGTGTGAAATGGCAATATACTAGGCCTTAGGATACCAGCGAGTTTAATCAGTTACTGGATTCGCAATGTATAGTTATGTTCCTCACACACATTGTAGCTTTGGCCCTAGAAAGCACTTACTGATAATACTGAGGGCCACTGATGGGTGATAGGGAATTGAGAACTTTCACTGGTCCACATATCAAAAGCTTCTGCAAAATAAAAAGACAGAAAGAGAGAGGATGTATCAGTCTGTAATTCATATAGATAGTTACAAATAAGAGTTTTAGCAACAATAACAAATTGCAATATAGATCTTGTATATAAAATTCATTGGTCTTTGTTTGTCCGGTTATGCATTCGGACACCCCTGTACCGACTGGGATGAAACCAACACGAGGTGGTCCAGTTGGATCCTGGCCAGGTTTTAGGGGGTTTAGGGTCCCAGTCAGACCTCCTGTTGGTGTACGCTGGGCAGAACTTTGACCCCGGGAGATTGTTCTGAGCCTCCACTGGATGGATTTGAAAGGAAGTTCACAGAGTGGTAACATTGGATCCCAGAAGACATACAAGGTGGGATGAGGTCCCGGTCGGACCTCCAGTTGGTGTATACTGGGCAGAACTTTGACCCGGGGACGCTGGGCAGAACTATGACCCAGGGAGCCTGTTCTGGGCCTTCCAGTACATGGATTTGGACAACAACACAGAATAAAACTTAATAACTTGAAAATTTAAACCCGGGAAATGCGGTGTACTTCAGCTAGTATATTATATAGACAGTCCTCCTATGCTTGTGGCTGTACATCGGTGTAATCGCCCAACTACGTGAACATCGGCACTGCATGTGGATTTCGCACGTCCTTGAATCAGGCCCAAAATGAGGGCACATCAAGGACGTTAAGGGATCTCTTCACTAATGTACTAGTCAGGGCTGTTTCTTAGCGGGGCAAAAGGCCGGACTCTTTTTCCTCGAACAGGAAAGAAAGACCCGGTAATCTCCGAGTAGGATCAGACGTTGGGTAACGGCAGGAAGTGTCTCATTACACGTCCAACATTAACCCCGTGGGTCCTGTGTGACAGTTGCAGCCAGTGCACAGCAGCTGCTGGGCGATTATATAATGATCATCTTCCCTCTCACGTAGGTTAGTGCACGGAGACACTTGTCCGACCAAACACCAGCAAAAGTTGGGGGGAACCACGAGGACACTGTATTTAGTGTTTTATTTAAAAAAAAAAAAAAAAAAACTCTAAGTGTCAACATTTAAACTACTCAATGGGCAAGCAAGATAGCTGCATGGTTATTGTATTTGTTATAACGTAATCACAAATCAATATAATTATTACCACAGTATGCACTAAAAGGTTATTATGCATCATCCTGAATGTCCGTTATCATTTGACACCAGGGAGGCGGAATCAATTCAGCCCGATTTGGACAGCGCCGGCGGAGGAGTTCCAGGAGCTGTTCCATTGTCCCCATCTGCACATCGTCGGGAGATGCAGTTTACCGTAAGCAGAGTTAGTCGCGGTAACCGACATTCTCAGACTTAAGTGCCGCCTGCGATGCTGCTAGTGGCACGCGCTAAGCGGCAAACCAGCATCGCAGCACTAGTTTTGTTGGATTTCTTCTGGCACCTCAGGAGGGTGCGAGCAGAAATCCTCTAGTCGGGAGTTTAAAGCGCGGTCAATTGAATAGTTCATGGAACGCCTTCCCGGCGCTATTCAACATCGCACTGAATTGAATCGCCCCCTAGGTTTCTTAAAGAACTGTACGCAAACTACATATTTATATTTGGGTGGAGCAAAGAGTTACAGCTTATACAGAATAGTGTGTTAATTATTATGGTAGATAGACTTTATACCTACAGTAAGAATGATTCATGGTACTTTCAAGGGCATTGTATTAGACGAGTGAGCCCGTGTGCAGGCTCTGTCGCCCCCCGTACCCCCCCACTCCTATGCTGGAGCCGCAGCAGCCACCGGTACAAGGTGAGACACGGCTAGACCACCAGGGACAGTTTGTCGAGAGTTAATCTTGTTGACATAACATCCATGTAGACATGAAGAATATTGACATGGACCAATATGCACTGCACACCCTGCATGTTCTAGGCACTCAAGGTTCAGGGGATACTCACCCCTAGTCTAAAATGCCTTCATTAATGCTGGGTAAAAAAAAAAAGTAAAAAAGCCTCAGGGGTTTATTTAGCAACTGACAACTTTTTGCAAAACTGCAACTTTTTGGCGGCCTCTGATGTGCGATTTAATATTTCATCAAAGGTAAAACCCGGCAATGGATAAATAAACCCTCCGGCCTCCAATGACAGCACAGCTATTATATTAGAGAACAAACATACTAGATACAGATGATCATTTATTTCAAACTTCAATTCCATGCGGATTGGGACGAGAACTGATGCACAGATATTTCACCTGGATCCGCTCACTGATCTCTCGCACCGTCATCTGCTGTGATTTACAGTTAGGAATGAATATAGCTACATGAGAGAGCAGCCAGTAGCTTGCCTCCGTACAAACTGAATTATTATTTTATTATCAGTTATTTATATAGCGCACACATATTCCGCAGCGCTTTACAGAGAATATTTGCCCATTCACATCAGTCCCTGCTGCCCCAGTGGAGCTTACACTCTATATTCCCTATCACATGCTCACACACATACACACTAGGGTTAATTTTGTGTTTGGAGCCAATTAACCTACCAGTATATTTTTGGAGTGTGGGAGGAAACCGGAGTACCCGTAGGAAACCCACGCAAGCACAGGGAGAATATACAAACTCCACACAGGTAGGGCCATGGTGGGAATCGAACCCATGACCTCAGCGCTGTGATGCAGTAACGCTAACCATTACACCGTCTGTGCTGCCCCACTCACTCTGAACGAGATCCTCCCTGTTCAGCCAAATTATCCTGACTTTAGCTTGTACCTGAGTGATGACTGTGGCTCCGGGGTCCAGCAATCTCCATAGAAGGTTTAGCTTCTGCTGGTGGAACTCTTCCTCGCAGCTGACAACATGTAGCACAGTGGAGGGCGCCGCCGTCTTCTACTCACCGAGGAAAAACAAAAAATACACATACAAGGAAGATCTTTCCAAGTCATAGAGACAGCGAGTGGATAGCATGTGGAAATCACTGGGGTAAAGACAGGACATGGGTTGTGTAAAGATCTATGCTCACAATCACTTGCTGGCTGAACCAATACTAAGGAAAATGCAGCCTATTAGTTCATTGGGAACCAGCGCTTCAGTGAGGTCTGTGGTTTTTAGAGAATGGATAGACCGGACCTTGGAAAATACCAGGAGCTTCTACAAAATGGCAGTCTCACCTGTGTGCAGTATATGCTATACGTTAGCGCCACAAGATAACTCTTCAGGATGTTTTGAGTGGCATTCATGGGGTCAGTCCCTCTACTACAATGTCCCGCTCCCCCCCTCTTGCGTCACCTCCTTCCCTCTCAGAGGTGACCTATATGGCACGCTAGACCCAAGTGCCTCCAGCATACCGAGCAAAGCATGGGCCTCTGGTCAGGGCCATAGAGAGCTGGTCCGGACCCAGGGGAAGGGGACGTGGCCTAATCGCCCCCTTCGAAAAAAATAAATAAAAAAAATAACCGCTGCATGCTGGGGAGGGGGGCGCTGTGAGCTCCTCAGCCCGGCACAAATCTAGGGGGAGTCGTGATCAGTGTGATCGTTCCCTCCCACAGGCAGAGAAGAGGAGACTGCTGCGGTTGCTCAGCAGCAGCGTGCAGCCCAGCACACAGCAGCACCTCCTATACCTCCTGCTGGCTGCCATCTTGGATGATTTGGTCAGAAATATAGCACATGTGCAGAAGACTGGCACAGTACCAGAGCCTTTGTGATCTCCCACACCGGAGTCATTTCTCCAAATAGATCACCCAAAAGATGGCCGCCAGCAGCAGGTGCAGAGAAGGGGGTGGGGGTCCACTAAATCAGCACATAGTGAGGTCTATTCTGTGTGCACCGAGCCCCCATCGCCCATTATAGAAACACCACGGAGTGTAATATACACAACACAGTGTTGTACTCACCACTCTCTCTTGCACAGATCCCTGCAGCCTCGCTACATGGGCCAGATCTTCTGTATTCACTGAATGGAGAAGACATTTACAGATGAGCGATGTTACATAAACATACACTGGGTGCATATAGATCTCTATCAGGCCTCATGTACATCTGAGGGACCTGGATAAGCTGCTTATATGAAGTGATCCACACATCTAGACAGTTTTTGCTTTAAATACAGGTAAGCTTTGTACACAGTGACATCACACGAATGGGAGGGGCCTATTTACTCAGTAAGCTCGGCAGACAGGTGAATTACGTACAAAAGTGTTCCTAGCCTATGGTGGAAGCTGCAGTAGGGTGCTAGGGGTACGGAACACCAATAGAAGTCCCCTTTTACTTCGTGTCAGACAGGGCTTTCTAAAAACCTTCTTTACCCTGTGACAAATGAAATGTTCTAAGACTGTCAGAAGATCTGGTTCGGGTGCTACCATTTTAATTAATAATATTGTATGCCTGTTATACAATGCATCACCTGACAAAATGCTGCACATCGTTTTGGAATCTTTTTACTAGAAGTTGCCCATCAGAATATGTTGGGTGCTATATAAATAACTACATCATTCAAGACACAATTAGGCCACATGTAAGCATTTGTTTTGGCTGAATGCAGTACTCTCACTTACACAGGAGGTGTCACTATTGCTACAGAATGTCAGCAACCAAGTCTAAAGCAACAGTGACACCTAGAGACAATGACGTGACACTGCAACTATCAAAGCAAAATGAACAAAAGTATTTGCATAAAAGTTCTATGTTGTCTTTGGTGGGAACAACTTTTTTATTTACAATAGTACATTTGTTTCTGTATACAAACTTTTACCGTTATCACTGGGACTAATTATTACAGCAATCACATGACTAGACCCTAATGGGTTCCGGGATCTGGTCATTGCTGCAGGACCGTAGGTGGTGAAGAGACAGCAGGACACATAAATGTAGTGAGCGGTCAAGAAGGGACGAGAAGCATGGTCAGAAATTCGCATCTTACCTTGGAAGGTGTCCAAATTCGGGTCATATCCCTGTAGACACAAGTTTTGTTCCTCTGTGTAAGATTTCAGTGGGACGCTGAAGAGGGCACGTTGGATAAATCCCTCTCCTGGTTGCCTGGGGTCCACACTGGTGTTGCCAGTGACAATGTTCCCCTTCAGGTAGCCTTCATAACTTGATACAGTCTCCTCTAGAACGTCTGTTTCTACAGTACGGGGCCAAGAGACCCCTAGCTGGTTTAAAAACGTCGCCACCTCCTTGCTGTGCCCTGCTGGAACCAGATGTACCTGCTCTCTAGGGTAAAGAGGGAAATTCAGCTCGAAGGGGGAAACAGGGAATAAAATATATAAAAAAACAAAAAAAACAAAAAACAATATTAGCAGAAAATATTTTAAAACAATTTCCAGGGCACTTTGCTGCTGCGCTGATAATACACGGCACGGTCTCGGTTGAACCTGAAGCTCTCCAAACTCCATCGCACAATGTGACACATTAGTGTACAATTTTGAATTTCAATCAATATTAACTTTTCAATAACTGTTAAATTCTAAGGGGTGTGGTCAGGGTTGCATAAAAATCGATTTTTTTTTTTTTATAAAAATAAAAACAAACGGATTTATTTGATTTAAATCATATTTTTGGATTTAAATAAAAATAATTTTTAAGAAAAAATCCTAAGTAAACGGTTTACATTTTTAAACGTTTATTTAAAACGAAACTTGTTAATAAAAAATCCAATTTAAATCAAATAAATCCATTTTTGATTTTTTTTTTTTTAATCCAATTTTATGCAACCCTGGGTGTGGTACTTTATCTATCTCCAAGGCTTTAGTTCATAGACCCCTTTATCTTATAAAATAAGAGCATATAGTAATAACTGCATCCAACATTCTAAAAATAGGTATATAATTTTGCAGTTGGATAAATTAATGTACAGAGGCGGTAGGTACACTTTACGAGGCCGCTTAACAAAATGTAAATACCAGACTAATCCCATGTAAAGCCTAAAGCTGCATACACACACAACGATTTTGTTACCAACGATTATATGAACGATTTTCTATCAGATTATCTGTCAGATTTTTAAAGTGTAATGAACGATTTTTTTGAACTACAAACGATTTTTACATATTCCCTTAATGAAAATCGTTCAGTTGACAAGTCTGACTGAACTACAAACGTGAACGCGCATGAACGATAATCGTTCATCGTTTGACTCAGAAAGTGAACGATTTTTCCAAACAATTATCTTTAAATATCGTTTAACGATAATCGTTCAAAAAATCGTTGTGTGTGTATGCAGCTTTAGGTGAATCCATAGGCCTAACCATGACAATAATTTATTGAAGCACTAATGGGGTTGTCATGGCATGACTGCATGGACCATTGCCCCCCAAAATACTTCTAGCTCCAGCTGTGGCTGCACAAATGTGACCCCCACCGCACATTCAGTAGCTGTCTGCACATCAATGGAGGAATTTACAGACCCTCTTGATCTGAGCACCTCAGCCAGATGATCTGCTATTAACACGGCCCTCAGGTGGCTGAGTTTAAAGGTGTCCAGGCTGTCACGGGCGTGCAGAGGTGCGCAATTCAGGAGAACAACCTTCTGCGTGCTGCCTGGTACGGAAGGAACGGGTCTCAAATATGGAGTAAAGTCTCTGAGGACCCGATGGAAAACAACCGGCCTGTCCAACTGAACGACGAGTCCGGCTTCAGACTGCTGGCACCTCTTGATAGGGGGGACGCCTGGGACAATTAGGGACATCAGTTTTTGCAGAAGTTCTTCAGGAATCTGAACAAAAAAAATAAAAAATACAAAAAAGACACAATAATGAAACTATGGTACTAACACACGACAAAATGGTGCCTCGTGCCTCAGTGATGTCACTAGCGCTCCATGAATGGTAGGCGCCATGCTATGGCTGAGTTCAGCTTCAGAGCATATGTTACCAACAATATACTGCTAATATATGATCTGAGTAATATGAATATTTACATAAATAATTAAATCATTCTGAAATCAGCAGATTTAATTCCTTTATACTCTTATTTATACTGGCAGGTGACCCCGTGGCTCTTCCACTGCGGTTGCACTATTACTCCCAGCATGCTCTGTCCACCATTACAGCGACAGTGGACACATGCTGCCTTATAATGAGTTTATAAAGAATATATTATTTACATACAAGGTGCATTCATGGAAAATACCTTTAATGCAATGAAAGTGGTTGCAAAAGTAATGCTAATAACAACATGACAATAAGAGATAAATACCTCCATCCAGCCAGGCTTGACAATCTATCTTTTCCAGCAGCTGTGGAACTATAAACCCAAGCATGCCTTTGGCACAAAGGCATGCTGGGACTTGTAGTTCCCACAACTGCATCATTGCCACAGGGTGCCTTCCATAAAAGGATCCCCTCCCCCTGCAGCTTGCATGCCTTAACATTTAGATCAGCCCCGTGTCATGCACCTCTCCACCCGGGAAGCTTTTCTGCAGCGCTCCTCTGGGTGCCAAAAAGTCTCTGCTCCTTAGGTTCTTCTGACTGCTTTCTTTGAACCAGGCGATAGGGGGCACCTGGGAGTTCTCTAATGTAGCCCCGAGGGCCCGCAGGGCTTCGGACACCCAGACTGGACCCGTCCCGCAGCGCTCCATGGCAGATGGGAGGTACGAATACGAAACGGAACCTTTGTGTTGCAGACACTGTTTTGGTGGAAGGAAATGCCCGTGAACTGCAGGATGTTACGTCATTAAATGTTGTGGTTTTTTTTTTTTATGGAAGCCATATTGGTTGTGGCAATTAAAGTTTGATTCATTCAAATTGCAAACTAAATATCAGGTTTATTCCCATTCCCAAGGGCCATTTTAAGGTGCATGCAGATCACATAGTATTTTGCTGCTATTGTTTTCATTAATATTTGTTGAAGGAAGATGTTAATATGTAGATAATATGCATCCTGGTTGATTTTCCAAGCCAAATGCACTGTAAGCATGGTTACAATGGCAATATAACTATATAGGCTTACCATATCAACCCTTTAATCCGGGATATTTATGGATTACACAGGTTCTTTGGCATATTAAAATCAGGTGAAATGCAGCAATGAAGTCAGCCACAGAACCTGTGTAATCATGAATGTCCCAGTTTAATTAAAAGGGATAGTATGGGAAGCCTAGTAACTATATACTGTATAATGCATATTTAGCATCTAACTAACGCAGATATTACAGTACACCCACTTGTTTTCAGACTGCCTCTACTGCAGCAGTGACTGATATATGTAGAGACAGAGGTGGTCTTTATGAGATGTAGGTATTATAAAGTAAATTATTACAAATGTGACAAACACCATACACAAAAGTAACTATACATAATGTCAGGGTAATAATGTGTGGCTCCCACAGCACAATTTTGTAAGGACCCCCATGTACACGAAGCTCCCTCCACTTACAGAATGTGCCCATTTACATTGGGGCTAATCGTGGCACAAAATTGCGCCTTGCGATTCTCAGCGCCTGCACACGTTATGGGTTGCTATGGTGCGCACTACGATCACACCATGCATACCTATGGAGGCGTGGTCGTGTACGCAGTGACCGTATCCGCTAGCGGGTGCCGTTCTCACGGGATGCGTGGTGCGAAATGCCACATCAGCGGCAAGGATATAGCTGGGCATATCGGTATCATTCTGTGGCTGATGTTATAGTAACTAATAGGGAATAGCCTACGCTGGTAATCAATTGTAGGCTTCCTTTTGCTTCTTAATATTAAAGCTGCTGCCGGGCAGACCTACTGTGGTAGCAAGAGGTGCAGCTGCACTGGGGCTCCCTCCCTTGTCAAAACTCCATACTGCTGCAAGGAGCTGCCAACTGCTTCTCAGCTTACTGAAGCTCCCTCCCTGTAGTGACCCATGTCCCATGATGGTTCTCTGAAATGTATATACACCTCTGAATTATATAAAATTGAAAGACCTTCAGAGTTAGAAACTATCGGCCTGACTCAGCAAGGAACGGAAGTGAGAGAACGCACGCACTAGGCCAGTGTTGGCTAACCTTGACACTCCAGCTGTTATGGAACTACATAACCCAGCATGCACTGCTACAGTTTTGCTATTAGGGCATGCTAAAACTGTGGCAGGGCATGCTGGGATATATAGTTCCACAACAGCTGGAGTGTCAAGGTTAGCCAACACTGCACTAGGCCGATGTTTTTGCACTGCGCATATGTGAACTAGCCAGTGTGATCGGGTAAGGGTACGCAGACTACACGCAGTGTACGCAGACCCTTCCGATATTGACAGGAACTGCCATTTGTGGGTGGTGACGGGGGGTGGTTGGTTGACTGCAGGCGTGCCTGTGCATTGAGACGCTGTTATAGGGGCGTGCATAATTAAGGCAGTGCTGCGGCATACGCAGCCATATGACTCGATGCCCGCAGGTAGTGGCCAAAATCATGCACAAGATCAGGTCTACCTCTATTGTGCGTATGGTTCCAATGGTTCTCGATGTTACCGATGTTTCCGCTGTCTTGCGGACTACTCAGGCTTTAAGTAAAGGGAAGTGGGCTGCATTGTGTAGTGCTGGGCGTCTGCATCCTATGCTGCGGTTGCCGTGCGTATGCATTGATTAGCATATACACGCAGTGGCTGAGAGCATGCGATCTCTTGCTGAATCAGGCCCAAGCAATAATAATGGAAATTACTTTTATAGTGCAGTTGATCAATACTGAGAAGCACGGACATTTTCAGGCACAAAAATATCCAGTGGTAAATCCTTAATGCTGGGCATCCACTATACAATTTTCTGTCAGATATCTGTCCAATTTGGCTGGTTGGAATGAAAACCTGGTAGTGTATGGGAGCAAATGACAATCATCCATTTGCTCACAAACACTGGAAAATAGCCAAAAATGGTTGTTCAGACAAATTGGGTAAAACACACAAATTTAACCAATTTGAACAATTTGTTTATCCTTTTTTCAATGTTTAAAACCATATGATCCACTGTCATTTGCTCCCATACATTACCAGGTTTTCATTCCAACCAGCCAGATTGGACAGATATCTGACAGAAAATTGTATAGTGGATGGCCAGACTGCTACTGTCAATAAAAAAAATAGGGACTGTTGGCAACTAGGTCATGAATAGTTGAGTTTGCAAATATGTACAAGATTTTTACCCCCTTCTGCTACACATACAGTAGTTAGGGCTACTTCAGGCAGTCACTTCATATTGATGTGTTTTGTTTTGTTTTGTTAAATAGAGATTTTCATCTTGGTAACTTTTTTTTTAATTCATAAAGATAAAATCAACTGTAGATATAAGATAAAAATATATATATTTCTGACCTTTTATAATATTTTAATGTAGTTCCATGCAAACAAGTGATGTCCCTGTATCGCCCCGTTTGCTGTGCGAAATAAAGTGTTTAATTGTGGGTGTCTTCCTCTGTGTGGGCCTGTATGCAAATTAAAATATACTTATTCCTCCCTCTGTTCTATGTTGTCGAAAGTCAGATAATTGGATATGATTGCTTGCATTTATGATCTGACGATCTAGTCGTCTATGGGCTGGTAAAGAGTAAATCGGATGCTACTCTGCATCGGCGCAATCCGATGCGCACAAATGCGTATATGTATATATATTTATGCAAGGTTTAGTCAGTGTATGGGAAACAGGTTTTGTGTATGTCTGTAACAAATAATTAAAATGCACACAGATATTGGTATGTGCAGAGGAAGACCATTGTCAGAAGTCTGAATATCTTTAGCAATTGTATGCCTTTTGTTCACTGCTAATGTAGTTAAGAGGAGCTGACGTTAAGCAGAGGAAAGCCTTTGATGAGCTATCAGACTTTGTCACTCCAACGCACATCTGCTCGTCTCCTCTGAGCAGAATCACCTTTTTGTTAAATGACACCTTGGAATTTGGTTCAGGCAAGCTTAATGTCAAATATGCCAGAAATGGATAAAAGTTAGGGATATATATATATATATATATATTTTATTAATCCATTACACATACTCTGATGCACATAACACACACATAAACATATATGCATACACATAGACGCTTACATGCGTACTCACATCCATACATATGAACATTACATGGACGCACATATGCGAACGCATATGTATAGAATGGTTCCCATTCACTACGGTTAATAGTCAAGATATTTAAGGAATTGTGAGATAATTATTAAGATGTAATATGTACTTAAATGAGATCTGAGGTTCGGAATACAGTGGACAGGTCGTGTTTGGTATTATACTAAATCCCTCTTTATTCGCAGATCTCTGGTTCTATTGGCAAGGAGATCGCATCATGCGCCCGCTAGTTATGAATCATAGGGAGTTATTGGTTAGCATGTTACCATTTTGTATGAAGTGTCTGTAACCAGTTTAACTAGTTCTTCGGCGGGAAAACTACACAAAGAAGCTGTTGGAGAACTGAGACATACCCCTAATGACACCCAGAGCCGTAACTAGACTTTTTGGTGCCCTGTGCCAGAAAGAGCATTGGCGCCCCCCTCATTTTTCAAAGGGACATAGTGCACTTAGGGCTACTTCAGGCAGTCACTTCATATTGATGTGTTTTGTTTTGTTTTGTTAAATAGAGATTTTCATCTTGGTAACTTTTTTTTTAATTCATAAAGATAAAATCAACTGTAGATATAAGATAAAAATATATATATTTCTGACCTTTTATAATATTTTAATGTAGTTCCATGCAAACAAGTGATGTCCCTGTATCGCCCCGTTTGCTGTGCGAAATAAAGTGTTTAATTGTGGGTGTCTTCCTCTGTGTGGGCCTGTATGCAAATTAAAATATACTTATTCCTCCCTCTGTTCTATGTTGTCGAAAGTCAGATAATTGGATATGATTGCTTGCATTTATGATCTGACGATCTAGTCGTCTATGGGCTGGTAAAGAGTAAATCGGATGCTACTCTGCATCGGCGCAATCCGATGCGCACAAATGCGTATATGTATATATATTTATGCAAGGTTTAGTCAGTGTATGGGAAACAGGTTTTGTGTATGTCTGTAACAAATAATTAAAATGCACACAGATATTGGTATGTGCAGAGGAAGACCATTGTCAGAAGTCTGAATATCTTTAGCAATTGTATGCCTTTTGTTCACTGCTAATGTAGTTAAGAGGAGCTGACGTTAAGCAGAGGAAAGCCTTTGATGAGCTATCAGACTTTGTCACTCCAACGCACATCTGCTCGTCTCCTCTGAGCAGAATCACCTTTTTGTTAAATGACACCTTGGAATTTGGTTCAGGCAAGCTTAATGTCAAATATGCCAGAAATGGATAAAAGTTAGGGATATATATATATATATATATATATATATATATTTTATTAATCCATTACACATACTCTGATGCACATAACACACACATAAACATATATGCATACACATAGACGCTTACATGCGTACTCACATCCATACATATGAACATTACATGGACGCACATATGCGAACGCATATGTATAGAATGGTTCCCATTCACTACGGTTAATAGTCAAGATATTTAAGGAATTGTGAGATAATTATTAAGATGTAATATGTACTTAAATGAGATCTGAGGTTCGGAATACAGTGGACAGGTCGTGTTTGGTATTATACTAAATCCCTCTTTATTCGCAGATCTCTGGTTCTATTGGCAAGGAGATCGCATCATGCGCCCGCTAGTTATGAATCATAGGGAGTTATTGGTTAGCATGTTACCATTTTGTATGAAGTGTCTGTAACCAGTTTAACTAGTTCTTCGGCGGGAAAACTACACAAAGAAGCTGTTGGAGAACTGAGACATACCCCTAATGACACCCAGAGCCGTAACTAGACTTTTTGGTGCCCTGTGCCAGAAAGAGCATTGGCGCCCCCCTCATTTTTCAAAGGGACATAGTGCACTCAAAAAAGGGAATGGCCTCATGGGGAGGGGCCAGGGAAGAGATAGGAGAGGCCAGGAGATGCTGGGGATGAAATAAGAGGAAGCTACAAGTGAGAATGATAATAAAAGGAAATTTGACAGGCCCAAACAGCACCCCCTGCTCTGTGGTGCCCTGTGCGATGGCACCGGCTGCACTACCCTAGATACGGCCCTGATGACACCATATGAACTAACCAATGACCAGAGTGACCTGAAGCAAGAAGCAATGAGAATCTGTTATTACGTGTCTTTGTTGTCTCTGTAACCTATACTGAATATATGCTGTGAGCTGGGTGCAGTAGGCAGTCATTTCTCCATTTCTTTTGGGCGACTGTGACTGCAGGGTTCAGGATTGAAATACCGCATACTGGGACCAGTAGCGCAAAGCGTATGTATCGCCCGTACTATTTTCATTGCTTTTTATTCTAATTGTTAAAGCTTTCCCTGTTTGCATAAATAACTTTTTGTGCTTTGGAACCACACAATTCTTATTTTTTTCCATGAAAAGTATATCTTTCAACTATGTTTACAAATAAAGAGAATTCAATTTATATATATATATATGTGTGTGTGTGTGTGTGTGTGTGTGTGTGTGTGTGTGTGTGTGTATGTATATGTGTGTATATATATATATATATATATATATAAAAATATATATTGGCAAAAAGAACTGAGGTCTTAACAGAAAAACTGAAGATCTCAGCTCCTACTCGACGCTCCCTAAATCACGATTGTATTATTACAAAAAGGCAAAAATTGGAGATGTGATATTGTAAATAATAATAATAATAATAATGAATTCAAAATAACAATAAATCTCCTATACTACTAACAGCGCTGTATACCTTGATGTTACCTTGATGTCAGTTGCTAGTCTGACACGCACAGCAAAAACAAGAAGGAAAAGATAGGTTCCGCTACTGCTTCTAGATAATAAAAATGCTTCATTGATCCACATGACAAACTTCTCTGAATCACAAAACATTTATTATACACATAATAAAATTGACATATTGATAGTTATAATATCTCTAAAGAGAAAAATCAACAAAATTGTTGCAATTACTGTGACAGCTTTGTACCTGGAATGTACTGTATCTGTAATTGGATACAGTTGGATTAATTTGCTCACCGCTCAATGTATCAATTGTGTTTAGTATCCAATAAGTTCTTCTAAAAAGCAGCATCTGGGCTGGTACTTGCAATACACCAAAGCTCCTTGTGTTTGAATAGGAACTTGTAAAGATGTGCCACCATAGATCCACCAAGGCGACTCTTCCCACAGTGAAATGCACAATGACAATCCCCCTTCAGTAAGATATCCAACTACACACAAGAGTCTGTGTCTAGCTGGGATCTGTGGTGCGCCAGTGCTGGTTTTGTAAATGGGTATGTAGCACCCATTACACCTTGAACACGTATATTCTGTACAGTCATATGCTCTTTACAGCTGCTCCTCAGACCTGTGTCCAATCCTCAGTAGTCGCCCATGATTTTTGACTCCCCATGAGAATAATTTAGATTTAATTAAAAGATATTTACATATTTTTTGGTACCATACCCTGACAGTGCTCAATTTGCTTCTTGTTCCTGCATTGACAATGTGAATATTTTGGACCTGTCCCCCACACATACAATGACGGAAGTTATTTTGTGGGCTCAAGTAATATTCATGATAATTTTACTATGATTTTACTAGGAACCAGTACATCATGGATATGTCAGAACTGGTTCATATTGGTCAGAACTCATAAATATTGGTCAGGCCTCATGAATATAAATGAGGCCTCTGAATATTGGGCCTTATTCAGAGCCGGACGCAATTTGCGGACGGTCGTTCAGGAAAAGGGGGTGGCTATTCAAATGAACTGTTCGCTCTTTGCGGTCTGTTCACGCCTCTATGTCTGAACGAGCGAACAAAACTTGCGGTCGTTTTTTGAAAAGATACGCCCCCTGGCCGCTCGCATCCTACGTCATGTCCGCTATTTATTAGATTAATCGAGTACATCGACCAGCGTATGAACTGCTCGCTATTCTTGTGGTTGGTTTTTGCTACCACAATCTTGCGAGCAGTTCTGGCTATAAAATAACCCAGTGACGTGGTCAATGACGCTGCTGTTTTAATTATACACACCCATAAAACGCCCATTTTGACCTTTAAGCACGCCTGCGTTCGGATCTCCACTCCCCGTTTTCAAGCACCTTCCCCTGTTACCACCCACATACGCCTCATTCTGTCACTCAAATTATCAGGCATTCGCTATTTTGCGAGCACATGAATTTCGACCGCATTGACTGGTTCGCGCATGCGTATAACGATCCGTACGCATGCGCAGTTGGGCAAACATCGCTCGGAGCGAACGAACGGCCGCTTACGAGCGGCTCTGAATCAGGCCAATTGTTCAGTGTCCAGGAATATTAGTCAGTCCGCATGACAATTGGCCAAGCCTCACAATATTTGGGCAGGCCTGATGAATATAAAGCAGGTCTCATGAATATTAAGCAGGTCTCATGATTATTGGTTAGGTCTCAATTATAAATACCCTCATAAATATTGGTCACTCAGGCCCAATGAATATTAGTCGGGTCTCATGAATATTTTTCAGGCATCACAAATAACTTACGGCACCAAAACTCGAATGAAAGAAGTTAATTCAAATGATCCATTTACGTGCTATCACCAGGGAAGTGTCTTATAATAGTATAAAATTCAAAGAATTTTATTCATTTACTCTTAAGGTCTGGTGATTCTTCATGTGATAACTGGTGTGCGTAATTATTTGTTCAACAAATATAATACAGAAAAAATAAATAATTAAAAATCAGTAGCATGACTTTCATTATACTGTTCTCTTTATATAAATCCCACAGATGATACAACATTGGACTATATATAACATTCTATTTTATTTATCTTTTGGATATTTTTCATCTACAGTATGTGTCCAACTGTTGAGGTCCATTTGCAGGTTTGAAAATCTATGTGGTGTCACCGGTATACGTTCAGGAAGCCGGCTGACGCAATGCCGACAGCCGGCTTCCCGACTACTGAATCCCCGCAAGGGTTAAATGACAGGCGTTGAAATCTCATTTTACCGACGCCGAGAGACCAGAGCCCGACATCCCGATCAAAGGGATGACGGCCGCGGACAGCCACGGGGGGGGGGAGGGTTAAATTAGGGGCTCCCGGGGGGACCTAGGGTTAAATTAGGGGCCCCCGGGAGGTTAAGGTTAGGCTAGGGGGAGGGAGGGTTAGGGTTAAGCACCCCCCCCGGGTACTTAGGTTTAGGTGGCGGGGAAGGGGGGGTTATGTTTAGGCACTTAGAGTGGGGATTAAGGTTAGGCACTAGGGGGGAGGTTAGGGTTAGGCACCCTAAAGGAGGGTTAGTGTTAGGGGGAGGAATTAGATTAGTTATACTAACCTCTCTAGACGATCGTGCTTTCCTCCTGTGTCAGGCAGACACCGTCGGGATTGAACCGCCGGCCATGCGGTCAGCGGTAAAGCATACCGAATGCGGTGTCACCTAACATCACGCACACCTCCACATAAATGTAATCGCCATCCCTGCTACCTAATTTATACAGTATATCCCATTATGTAAACAAAATCTCAGGATCCTCCCTATTTAAGGTGGATCAGGAACCGAGTTTGAACTAGTAAGGAAATACATTTATTAAGGAACCACTGACTGTAAAGTGTTTATATGGGATGTAGTCAGCATCCAAATGGTCAGGATGCCCGGCGGTCTGAGTCCCAGCTCCAGAATCCCGACAGCAGTCTGAGTCCCAGCTCCAGAATCGTGACATCCCAGCGGTGTGTGTCAGGATTAGAGTTAGAGGTTAGGGTTAGGGGGAGGGTTAGGATAAGGGTTAGAATACTTACCAAAATCTGTCGGTATTCTGACTGTTTGGATACTGCTGTTGGTATTCTGACCGCCGGGATACCCTCCCTAACCCGTTTATATAACAGAGTTGCTTATTACATTACAAATATATATAGAATTTGTAACGTTGCTCACAGTGGGGCTGATGCGAAGTTGGACTTACTCCAGATTGCAAATACGCAAAATGTTTTTGCACAAGCCCATAAATGTCCACACGTATGCAGATTTGCTCAACTCAACACTTTAATCTTATAAATTATGTGTTTGACATTCTTTTCCGCATTACCTTGTGTAGCAGTGCTCCTTACAGTGACAGAAGGAGAAATCACTGAGTGAGACATTCCTCTCCCAATTACTTTGTGTAGCAGTGCTCCTTACAGTGACAGAAGGAGAAATCACTGAGTGTTAGACATTCCTGTCCTAATTACCTTGTGTAGCAGTGCTCCTTACAGTGACAGAAGGAGAAATCACTGTGAGTTAGACATTCCTCTCCTAATTACCTTGTGTAGCAGTGCTCCTTACAGTGACAGAATGAGAAATCACTGTGAGTTAGACATTCTTCTCCTCATTACCTTGTGTAGCAGTGCTCCTTACAGTGACAGAAGGAGAAATCACTGTGAGTTAGACATTCCTCTCCTAATTACCTTGTGTAGCAGTGCTCCTTACAGTGACAGGAGAAATCACTGTGAGTTTGACATTCCTCTCCTAATTACCTTGTGTAGCAGTGCTCCTTACAGTGACAGAAGGAGAAATCACTGTGTGTTAGACATTCCTGTCCTAATTACCTTGTGTAGCAGTGCTCCTTACAGTGACAGAAGGAGAAATCACTGTGTGTTTAGACATTCCTCTCCTAATTACCTTGTGTAGCAGTGCTCCTTACAGTGACAGAAGGAGAAATCACTGTGAGTTAGACATTCCTCTCCTAATTACCTTGTGTAGCAGTGCTCCTTACAGTGACAGGAGAAATCACTGTGAGTTTGACATTCCTCTCCTAATTACCTTGTGTAGCAGTGCTCCTTACAGTGACAGAAGGAGAAATCACTGTGTGTTAGACATTCCTCTCCTAATTACCTTGTGTAGCAGTGCTCCTTACAGTGACAGAAGGAGAAATCACTGTGTGTTAGACATTCCTCTCCTAATTACCTTGTGTAGCAGTGCTCCTTACAGTGACAGAAGGAGAAATCACTGAGTGTTAGACATTCCTGTCCTAATTACCTTGTGTAGCAGTGCTCCTTACAGTGACAGAAGGAGAAATCACTGTGAGTTAGACATTCCTCTCCTAATTACCTTGTGTAGCAGTGCTCCTTACAGTGACAGGAGAAATCACTGTGAGTTTGACATTCCTCTCCTAATTACCTTGTGTAGCAGTGCTCCTTACAGTGACAGAAGGAGAAATCACTGTGTGTTAGACATTCCTCTCCTATTACCTTGTGTAGCAGTGCTCCTTACAGTGACAGAAGGAGAAATCACTGTGTGTTAGACATTCCTCTCCTAATTACCTTGTGTAGCAGTGCTCCTTACAGTGACAGAAGGAGAAATCACTGAGTGTTAGACATTCCTGTCCTAATTACCTTGTGTAGCAGTGCTCCTTACAGTGACAGAATGAGAAATCACTGTGAGTTAGACATTCCTCTCCTAATTACCTTGTGTAGCAGTGCTCCTTACAGTGACAGAATGAGAAATCACTGTGAGTTAGACATTCCTCTCCTAATTACCTTGTGTAGCAGTGCTCCTTACAGTGACAGAATGAGAAATCACTGTGAGTTAGACATTCTTCTCCTCATTACCTTGTGTAGCAGTGCTCCTTACAGTGACAGAAGGAGAAATCACTGTGAATTAGACATTCCTCTCCTAATTACCTTGTGTAGCAGTGCTCCTTACAGTGACAGGAGAAATCACTGTGAGTTTGACATTCCTCTCCTAATTACCTTGTGTAGCAGTGCTCCTTACAGTGACAGAAGGAGAAATCACTGTGTGTTAGACATTCCTCCCCTAATTACCTTGTGTAGCAGTGCTCCTTACAGTGACAGGAGACATCACTGTGAGTTTGATATTCCTCTCCTAATTACCTTGTGTAGCAGTGCTCCTTACAGTGACAGAAGGAGAAATCACTGTGAGTTATGCTGGATACAAACTCCAAACATATATCTGCAGATGATGGTCATTCATACACACTGAACGGCCATCATCTGTTTCTGGCTGCAGGTCCCGCCGGCCGGGGATGTGTCCACCCCCCTCCACGCGGCCTCTGCTGCATGTGTACGGGCAGTCGGCAGACCACCCATACACACTGGCCGATGGCCAGATATATCTGGATATATTTCTGCTATCGGCTCTGCAGCACAGCAGATGTGTTACGTCTGTGAACGACGTCGTTCACAGACGTATCGTGGGTACACACTTGCCGACGGGCACCAGATATATTGGCCGATCAATTGATCTGTCAGTGTGTACCCAGCTTTAGACATTCCTCTACTAATTACCTTTTGTAACAGAGCTCCTTACAGTGACTAGCAGGAGTCAGTAATCACCCATGTGTTAGACTTTCTTTTCCTCATTGACTTGTGAATCAGAGCTCCTTTACAGTGAATATATGAGCTCCAGGATCATCTCTGTGTCTGACATTCCTCTCCATATTGCCTTGTGTAGCAGTGCTCCCTAAAGTGACTGGAGAGCTCCGTAATCATCTCTGTATATGACTTTTGACCCAGTAGCATCATGCAGGGCCCCAATTAGTAGGGCTAAGGGGGCAGGTGACCCGGGTGCTGGACTGGAGGGGGTTTCCGGGGAGAGGCTGCAAGGAGGCTAGGTTGCTGCTCTTGTGGGTTTGGATCCACATCCCGGCTTTGAGAGGCACAGAGACACCGTCAGTCTAATGTGGTGACGGTCGTAAACCAATCAGTGCTCACGGACCGCTAGCCAATCAGCAGAGGCTGTCGGTCTGTGAGCTCCAATTGGTTCACGAGCAGCAGCACATTACAATGATGAAAGTACTGACAGTGCCACAGCGTGTAGCAGCCCCATCCCGCGCCCCCCCAGCTCACCCACCGCACGGCCCTGTCAGGTAAGAGAAGGGAGATGGGGCCTTACTGTGGCATAATGTAAAGGGGGGCCTTACTGTGGCATAAATGTATAAGTGGCATTACTGTGGCATAAATATATAAGTGGCATTACTGTGGCATAATGTAAAGGGGGGCCTTACTGTGGCATAATGTAAAGGGGGGCCTCACTGTGGCATAATGTAAAGGGGGGCCTTACTGTGGCATAAATGTATAAGTGGCATTACTGTGGCATAATGAATAAGGGGCATTACTGTGGCTTAATGCGAATCGGGCTTTACTGTGTTGCAGAATGTGTTGTAAGGGGCATTACTGTGGCATAATGTGTTATAAGGGGCATTACGGTGTCACAAAACCACACACCCTTTTCATCCTTTGTTGAATTTTTTTAGGGGGGGCGCCAAATTATGGCCTTGCCCCGGGTGACAAATATCCTAGTTTTGGCCCTGCATCATGCAATGGCTTTTATTTCATTTATTGTACTTTTTTTTCCCATACCTGTATTTTTTTGTATTTACTTTTTTTATGCATGTTTTTGAACAGTTATACACTTTATATTTTGATTTATGTAAACATAACATACTATATACTCGCATAACTCACAGTTTATATTACCTTTATTTTTTGACACATTTATTACAACTCAAATTCTTCAGAATTACTTTGCATACTATAATTAAAAGATTGAGAGCAGTTAGACAGCGCCACCTTCTGGCTCTATTATCACTAAAACCTGTATAACGCTTGTTCGAGATTGTTCTTATATATTTTATTTTTGTTAGAATTTAATTTTTTTTTTTATTATAGAACATAAAAATTATATTGCTGTAATAAAGGGATGACTCTCAAATGTCACAAAAACATATTTGTAGCCCTTCCTGAATGCTGCGCACAGCCAAGAGATGATCTGAGAATTTATGCTCACGCCAGACCAACTTCTGACTGTCTACAGCAACAGGACAGCAAGGTGAACGCACGGCACAGGGTAGGATGGTGAAGGCACGGTACAGGGTTGGATGGTGAAAGTACAGTATGGGGAAGGATGGTAAAGGAACAGTATGGGGTAGGACGGTGAAGGCACAGTATAGGGTAGGATGGTGAATGCACGGAGAAATATGGTGAAGGCACGACATGGGGTAGTATGGTGAAGGCACGACACGCGGTAGGATGGGGAAGGCACGGCACGGGGTAGGATGGGGAAGGCACGGCACGGGGTAGGATGGGGAAGGCACAGCATGAGGTAGGAAGGTGCAGACACAGGGTAGGAAGGTGAAGGAATAGGACAGGAAGGTAAAGGGACAGCACAGGAAAGGATTCTGAAGGCACAGAATAGGATAGGATTGTGAGGGCACGGCCCAGGACAGCATGGTGCATGTACAGGGTAGGAAGGTGCATATACAGGGTAGGAAGGTGCAGATACAGGGTAGGAAGGTGAAGGCATAGGACAGAAAGTTATAGGGACACAGGATAGGATGGTGAAGGCACAGGATAGGATGGTGAACAAGGCATAGCACAGGACCGCAAGATGCAGGTACAGGATAGGAAGGTGAAGGCACAAGACAGCAAGGTGAAGGTACAGGACAGGATGGTGAGGGTATGGCACAAAGTAGGGGTAGGGTGGTGATGGTACAGAATGGGTAGGATGCTGAAGGTATGGCACAAAGTAGGATGGTGAAGGCACGACACTGGATAGGATGGTGAAGGCACAGCACAGGATGGCAAGGTGAAGTCACAGGGTAGGCAGGTGACAGGACAGCAAGGCGAAGGACCAGGACAGGATGGTGAAGGCACGACACTGGATAGGATGTTGAAGGCACAGCACAGGATGGCAAGGTGAAGTCACAGGGTTGGCAGGTGACAGGACAGCAAGGTGAGGCACAACACTGGATAGGATGGTGAAGGCACAGCATAGGATAGGAAGGTGAAGTCACAGAGTAGGCAGGTGAAGGGACAGCAACAGGACAGAAAGGTGAAGTCACAGCAACAGGACAGAAAGGTGAGGGCACAGGATAGGATGGTGAAGGCACAGTACAGGATAGGATGGTGAAGGCACAGCACAGGATAGGATGGTGAAGGCACAGCACAGGATAGGAAGGTGAAGTCACAGAGTAGGCAGGTGACAGGACAGCAACAGGACAGAAAGGTGAAGTCACAGCAACAGGACGGCAAGGTGAGGGCACAGGATAGGATGGTGAAGGCACAGCACAGGATAGGATGGTGAAGGCACAGCACAGGATAGGATGGTGAAGGCACAGGATAGGATAGGAAGGGGCAGGTACTGTATAGTGTAGGAATGCGAAGGGATAGGAACAGCACAGCAAGGTGAAGGACAGAAGATAGGATGGTGAAGGCACAGGACAGCAAGGTGAAAGGACAGCATTGTGAATGGATAGCAAAGGATAGGAAGATGAATTAAAAGCACTGTTGGTCCATTTGTCACTACTGTTGTTATATTAATTTTTTAAACATGTGCACAAACAAATTAAAATGTACCTGGAACTGGCAGACAATATTGTGAGATTAACCAGTAGCCATGAGAATGGAGAATATCAATTGATGATGAAACAGCAAAATCACTGAGACTTGAGACATTTTTTGCCTCATGCGTCAGTGATCAGTAGTTCCTTGTTAACTGATTGGCTGTATTTTATTGAATATTGGTTCAACCCATGGAATGGCTGCCTTCAGCGTATGTAAAGTAGACTACAGGAACACTTAAAACTATACAAAACATTTGTATTTAAAGCATCAACCTCACATACAAAGTTTATTTTCTTTAACTACCAAGTTTAGTACCTTATTAAGCATGCATCATCTTTCTGGAGGTTGCAATACATGGCTGCCAGTTTAGGAGCGTACACACTAGACGATGTGCTCATGATACGATATCATGATTCATGAGCGATTTCCCTTGAACGCAGCTCCCCGGCACTCCAGGACACGATATGGTGCTAAAAACTGTCAAATCTGACCAACGATCTATCGTGCGTCCTTAACAATTTCCGGTGCATAGTGTACGTGATTGGCAGATCTTGCCTGCTGTAGGCAAGATCCGAAGATGCGATGTACGACCCGCGGGTACGTGCATCGGTATCGTGAGTGGACACTCACGATTTGGGCATATTGTACACGATTTGTCATTCCGATGCGTCGAAATAGGGCGAATCGTGCAAAATATCGTCTAGTGTGTACGCACCTTTACACAGGCTCACAGCCATCAGCACATCATGTGACGGCAGAGCAGACCGCGCTCAACGTAGCGTTCCAAAACTGCTCACTTCATCATGTGCCATGTGACTTTGGTTGCCATGGAAGTCACATGAAACATACATCATTATTAGCAGCCAGAAGAAACAAACCAAGAAGAAATGATAATACCAGCATTCTTCTTATAGCCTACCACAGTGATTGATGTCAAATTATCCGATTCCAGCACAGTATACTATGTAATGGGGTTTTACACCATGAAGGTCTGTTGAGCATCCAAATGTCTTCCCTGGAGTTGAAGAGAGAGCTTTGGAGCGACACGATATTCCCGATGGCGAGTATGTGCTCTGGCTCAACGGGAGTGATCGTGTCATTCCAGGGCAGAGTCTCTCCGAGATGTCCCAACTGGAGGAGTCCACGAGTAGTGAAGGGGCAAAAGTTTGATCAGCAAGAAGTTCAAAGAATATTGAAATTCATAATTCTAACTTTGCACAGTCCACAAATGTCATCCTATGCTTCGTTTTCTGTGCCGGATACTTTAAAATAACAATACATATCCCATGAATTCTGTAATGTTGGTACATCAGAAGTAGATTCTAGAAAAGTAAAATACAATGTTTTATTTTTTATGTGCAAAACCAACATTCAAATGCTTTTTTGTAACGTGTTTTGGGGTTGGGTACGGGATGCCAGCATTAGGATACCGACACCTGTCGGTAGTTATCCTAACCCTTCTCCACCCCTCTCTCCTTGCTGCCTAAACCTAATACTCCCCCTAGGGCCTAAACCCCCCCCCCCTGCTAGTGCCTAACCCTCCCCCAGTGCTTAACCATAACTCCGTTACTTACCTTCGGGATGCCGGCATTCAGGATGTCAGCGTCGGTATTCTGACAGGTGTCAGGATTCCGGTGCCGGTATTCTAAGTACCAGCATCTCACTTGCCGAGATATACTGCATCCAGTTTGTTTTTTGTCATCCACCCAGAGCTGGATTGATACCCCAATGCATATCTCACAGGATGCCAGTTTGGCCCACTGCTGCGCCTTTCTCTGTCATACAGTGTGTCCAGGACTCCAGACGTAACTAAAGTAATAATTGGTATAATTTACCGGTCAGCTATAGAGGTGTCAAGAAACCAGAGGGCTGGAGATGGATGGGGCATCACCTGGATAAGCCACACCCTCAGTGCCACTGGGCAATAGGCAGAAGCTTAGGATGCTTTGTGAATAATCCACCTACTGTTGCACCAGTGGCGGAACTAGAGAGTGGTGGGCCCAGGTGCAAGAATATGCTTTGGGTCCCCCTATGCAGTGCCCCCCAGTACTGGTCCTATGCAGTGTTCCCAGAAGTGCCCCGTATGCATTGCCCCCAGTAGTGGTCCCCCTATGCAGTGCCCCCAGTAGTACCCCTTATACAGTGCCCCCAGAAGTGGTCCCCCCCTACGCAGTGCCTCCAGTAGTGGTCCCCCCAATGCAGTGCCCCCAGTAGTAGTCCCTTCTATGTATTGCCCCCAGTAGTAGTCCCCCCAATGCAGTGCCCCCAGTAGTAGTCCCTTCTATGTATTGCCCCCAGTAGTAGTCCCCCTATGCATTAACCCCAGTAGTAATCTCCCCATGCATTGCCCCCAGTAGTGATCCCCCCTATGCATTGCCCCCAGTAGTAGGCCCCCTATGCAGTGCCCCCAGTAGTAGCCCTTCCTATACAGTGCCACCAGTAGCGCTCCCCCATTACAGTGCCCTTAGTAGCGGCCATCCTCCCTATACAGTGTCCGTGCCCCCTTACACACACAAAACCCCACAACTTACGTGAATCCCCGTTCCTGCCGCGACCGCCGTTGTCCGCTCCTCCCGGCCCGCTCTTCTGCACTATGGGAGAGATGTCATGACATCTCTCTCATCACCCACTGCGGGAGCCAGAAAGCGAAGATCATGAGTGAGCTCCAGCCGGCTCCCTCCGTAGACGCTGCAGCCAATGAGAGTCTGTCTGCCTCTCATTGGCTGCTATAATAAACACACAGCTGCCGCTGGCGGCTGTGTATTTGTTACTGTGTAGTGCTGTCCACTCTTACTGCCATCTGCACTACACTTGTGGGGACACTAGCAACGGGTGCAGCGGCAGCTATGGGCCCCTGCACCACAGCAGGCCCCGGTGCAAGCCACCAGCTGCACCGATGGTAGTTCTGCCACTGTGTTGCACAAGTTTTGTACAAGCCAACAAAATGAGTTGGGTGGATTTAGGCTCTGTTCTCTGTAGGAGGGTTCACCAACTTTTTCTTCTCCGCTAACTCTCGGAGATCCAGCCTCATCCCTGTGCTGAGGCCTTTTGTACGGTTACAGAACAGTGAATGATATCATGTCTATATTGTTCTCTCCATGTATTTTTTAGGTTCATGCACCAACCCACAGAACTAGGCACTCACCGATTTTTATGGTGGCATTTGCAAACACTGTAAAGTGGTGGCAAGTCCTGACATGCGTTTGGGGAGGACAAATTGGCGCACTTGTGCGAATAAAGAAGTAATTGCAGATTCGGAGAATTTACTGTTTGTAAATTACCTTTGTTGGTAAAGATTGCTGGAAAAAAAAAGCATCCCAGGAAATTAGGGCTACATGGCAGCCTTAGGTTGAGCATTGTAGATTTAATAGGGATAGTTTTTATTAAGCTTTGTCATTTTCTATATGGTGATAATGACAGAACAAAGGGAACATAAAATATACAGAATTGCCATATGCCAGATTCGAATCTCCTCTCCAGGAATGCCTATCACTTTACCGTCCCGTGTTTGATACCACCTGACCCAATTGCATCAGGAATGGGCATCGATGGTAACCATCGATGAGTCCATCGTTGATTACCATTGATGGCACAAAACCCATCTATGGTCAACCATCGATAGTTTTCACCCCTCGATGGCCACCGCTACTGGGGGGCACAGCGGGCTGCAGGCCAATCAAAAACCTGGGGCGGGGCTTAGCTCCGTCCCATCAAGGAAAATTAAAAAATAACCACCGCCTCCCATTTGTCCATCGATGGCTCTCTGACATTTATGGCAAAACCATCGGCCATTGACAGTTAACAATCAATGATTGCTAACTATCGATGGTCTATGGCCATCTCTAACCTGCTCTCTGTGTAACGCATGCGCGTAGGGGTTTTTCTGAATCTTGTTGGGCATGCACAGTCACGAATAACTGTTCAACTAGGAGAACATCAGCATTGAGTGCAGATTGCCAGCAGGCCCGGCTCTAAATCGGGCCGGATGTACCATACTAGGCTTTATTTCCTTTAAATGCATTTAGGTTCACAATTTGCACTAAACTATATCATCAAATTAGACACATGCTATCATTGTCTCACTGTACTAGACAGATAAAAGCTTATTGCTGATTGGTTGCCGTGGTATCCATCTGGCTGAGGTTGTCTCTATAATCCAGTGTGTTTATTATGACACAATATGAAACATTTTTACAATTACAATTTAAATGGCATTTACTTTTTAAGTAGTTGGATGTCGCTGATAACCCAGGGCTGGTAACAGAATGGCTACTGACACCCTAACCACAATCTCAGATAAAGCAACATCTTCCTGTATCCCCAAAGCCACTGACAAGTCCTCATCCCCAACAGGCTGCTGCGTGGAAATGCTGTGTGCTTTTGGTGTATCTTATTGTTTGGGGGTTTTTTTTGTTTAGTTTTTTCTTTTTTTGTTACTTTCAACGGCAATTGTGGTTTCAGGCAGGAAATCAGTAACTATCTTTAGATATATCTTGTTCCAAAGGGGGAAGAAGAACCATACAAGCATTTTGAATTCAGTTACTTTAACGTTAATAGTGAAATTAAAATTAATAGCAGTCAGCTTTCCCTGATCAGAGGGCTTAATCATTGGGATCGGTATGAAATACCGCCGGACCTATGTTCATCGGTTCAAAACGCAACACCGGAAGACTGGCAGCAGTGAAGATCCCGACAGCGAAAAAAGTTAAGTATTTACTAACCCTACTCCCCCCCCCCAACCCTCCTTTAGGGGTGCCTAACCCTAACCTTCCTCCCTAGTGCCTAACCCTAACCCCCCTATAAGTGCTTAAACATTACCCACCTTCCTCCCAGCCTAACCTAAGTCTCCCGGCTTCTTAACACCCCCTTCCCCTAGTCTAAACCTAACAGTCCCGGGAGCCCTAAAACCCAACCCTTCCCCCACCCCTCCCCCCGCGGCTGTCCACGCCCGGCTTACCTTCGTTCAGTATGCCGGGCGTTGGACTCCCGGCGTAGGTCTAATGACAGGCGTCGGAACTTCGACGTCTGTCATTAGTACCTTGCCGGGATTTGACATTCGGGAAGCGGGCGGTCGGCATTTCAACCGTCGGCTTCCTGACTGCATCCCTAATCATTACATTTCATTCCAAGACGGAAGAAAACAGTAAAAATATATAAAAAAAATAAAATAAAAACATATATGGTCCATTTAAAAGAAAAAACATGATTGACTGTTTAGGTTAATAGTAAAACCATAGCCTTTCCTGATTGGATGGCGCCTTAATATCAGTTTACCAGGTGACAAAATATGGCTCATTATATTAAAATAAAAATATACTGTATATATTTCATTATATCCAGGATTCATTTAGAATTAGCCCAAGTTAGACAACTGATTGGGATGAATATTCTCTGCGAGCGTTATGGGAACTGAAACTTAGTAGCTCAATTTGAAAATAAACTTGTTCTTGTAATAAGTCAGTCTTATCGTCACAGGTGACAATAACTCACCAATGCTGACTAAGCTATATTACATGTCAGGAGAAGAAAATGGATGTGCGACATTCAGTAACCCTCAAATGTATTATTATACCATTTTCAATTAATTGTACTTGGCTTGACTAGAAGGGCTACAGAGAATAGGCTTCATTAGTCCGTCAGTCGCTAAACGCACATACATCACGGGCTCAACGCGCATCTTTGTAAGTTCTCAGACGCACGTATCTCGGCTGTATCTCTGCGCATGATAAATACATGGTAACTGGATGACAACAGTGGGTGGGGGGAATGTTGCGGCAAAGTGGGTGGGCCGTGCTGAAAAATTCACAAACTTACACTAAAAATATAAAACATCTTATCATCTTACTCTTTATCATGTGAGTGTAATTTACTATTTACATTTTTTGTTTAAGGTGCTGGCGCCATATTTCACTGTTTTTTTTATTCAATAGTTTTTATTAATTTAACAATAGTTTACTTCACATTTAGGTATAAGACAAAAAATGACTGTAAAGTCAACAAAACAATGGAATGTTCAACCTTCTGTTAAGAGAATTGTTTACTATATGGATTATTTCCACATTAAAGTATTTTAAATGTAGTTATAATCTCCCACGGGATGCAGTTAACTTACCGCCGACCGGAATGCCAGCCGTCGGAATCCTGACGCTGGAAGTCCGACCTGGTACTAAAGATAGGCGTCTAAATCCCGAAGCCTATCTTTAGCCAGACGGCGAAATCCCAAATGAAGGTAAGCGGGGACTGTTAGCCGCGGGGGGAGGGTTAGTTTTAGGCACCACCGGGGGGACTTAGGGTTAGGCACACCCCGGGGAGGGTTAGGTTAGGAGAAGGGCGGTTTAGGGTTAGACACCCCTGGGAGGAGGTTAGGGTTAGGCACCTCCCCGTGAGGATTAGGGTGCAGGAAGGAGGGGTTAGGGTTAGGCACCACCAGGGGGGAGGTTAGGGGAGGATTGAGAAGGGAGCGTTAGGGTACTTACCAGGCCCAGTTGGGAACTCCACTGTTCGGGCTTCCAGTATCCGTTCGGAATACATCCGGTGGCATTACATACCGATTCCTCTCCCACATGGCATATCAATGTAGAGATGGTATCAGATGGGCAGATTGAATTCCAGTGCTTTCCCATCTGGCAAAGACTTAACATCCAAATCTTTCCCTGACTTTCCATTAACTTGAGCCTAGGTTGGTCATGCCCTGCTTGTCACATGGTAGCGACTAAGCTCTCCCGCATCCAACTTTGCCCGAGTGTAATTGCTCCCATGTTACTGGGAATCCGTGGTCCCCACTTACGTCAATGTGTCTGGACGGTGTGATTTTGCTACACAAAGGGGGAGAGGTATCAAGCCTTGTAGGGGAATTCAATATGGAGCGAAAACTCTGTTTATGCGTTAATATCACACCTAAGACGTCATTATCGCAGGTTTTAGTTTTACACTGTGCTCGATTTCAAAGACTTTTCGCAGGTTCGAAAAGTCTTTGAAAAAAAAACGGGGATAACTTTTCACCACTGAATAGGTGGCGAAAAAAAGTGCAGAATTGGGGTTTAGGGGTGCAGGCTTAAAAAAAAATAGCCTGCACCCCAGGGAATGACATTTTAAAAAGAACTGTGTAAAAAAAAAAAAAAATAGGGACACCCCAAAAAGTTAATTAAAAATTGGGTTGAAAAAAAAAAAATGGGAAAAAAGTGTTTAAAAATAGGGAAATAGGTTCAGGGCTATTCTGCATGTATGCGGCAGGTGTTTTCTAGAATAGGCTATTAGCGGCAGGTGCATAGTTGCAGAATTTTTAAAAACTTATTTTACGGACATAAAAATATGCTAGAACCCATTTTCATGTACCCCAAATTTGATGGGACCACTTAAAAAAACGAAAAAAATAACCTAAGTGCTCTTCTGCAACACTTCTTCAATGTCGGGAAAAAAACACCTGCTGCGGCTATTTAAATCCCCGACTTTCATTTGCAGGCTAAAACGGGGATACCCATAGTGATCCCCCATGTTTTTACAACTTTAGGGGGGGGGTCCTACAATTTTTTCAAGGAAAATTTTTGTAGTTTATCGCAAATCCCACTTCGCCAAGTCCCGTTTTCGTAGATTTTATATTGAATACGGGGATAAAGCGGGCGCGCGCCCGATACTTTATCCCTGAAAAATCTCCGATGTGGAGCGAAAAGTCCAGCACGGACTTTTCGCTCCCATATTGAATACCCCTCTTGGAGAGAGATAAAGTGGTGAAGTTACCCAAAACAACCATTCCGCTTATAATTGTCATTTATTTAGCACAGTCTTGTAAATGACGGTTAGAAGCCGATTGGTAGCTTATGGGCAACTTCTCCACTTTATCTCTCTCCAAAGCTTCATACATCTCACCGAAAGTGCCTGCCTGGCACTACCCTTCCTTCTAAGGCTGTCCATATACCTTGGGCCATGTCTGAAAGAAACTCCTCAGGTCTTCCTGCTCACCGTCCGTCACGGATACTCTTCACAAACCTTTCTTCCTCCAACACTTCTGTGACACATACTCAGCAGATTATTAACCACGAGAGAAGTTCTGGGAAGTGTCCTGGTTGAAGATCACTTGGAACTTGATCTAAAACTTCCACAAAAGTCAAGTGCTGAACATGCAAAGGGATCTGCTAACGGGTCCCAACTGCAGCTGAACCTTTTACAACAGCTGCTTTTGGGATTCCGTTGTCCGATCCCTCGCTTCGCTCGATGCATGGCGGCAGAGGGGAGCAGCCGGGGGGACCCTGCAAAACAGAATGAGGGATTAGCCAAGGACTATCTGATAAATGTAAGTCCCTACAGCACTTATTTATGGTTGGTTAGCTATTTAATGGTTGGTCAGAAGAACACACACACACACACACACACACACACACAGCCATTTTGTACCTCAGTGATGTCCCTCGTTCCTAGTTAAATTATAGGCTGCATTCCTGACAATATGGATTCAGCGCCACAAAATGGCTGTCTCATCTACATTTTAAGGACGAAGGGCCTGGTTCAGATTCGGACGCAAAGCAGTATCAGCTGCGACTTTTGTCACAGCCGCTACTGCGAAATGCTAATGCTGCAACTGATTGGCTGTCTATTAAGACGCCCAACAGCTGTAACCGCTATTTGTCACGGTGCGCAAAGGTGCACCATCGAGCGGACATTTCCAACCCAGAACTGCATGGCGCCCTCATGTTTTACTTGCGTCCACCTCTGACCAGGCCCAAAGTCATTTATTCTATTTTTTTTGCTATAAAGTGCTGACATATTAATACACAATGACATGAAACAGAAGGTAAAAAGTGGCCCTGTCCCAATAAGCTAACAATCTAAGGAGGTGTGTAGAAAATATGGCACTGAAGACAGCAATTTTGTATTATACACATACACTTTTATAAATGAGCATATAGCGGATTTGGACACATGCTGTCAGCTTTAGTGCAAACAATGAGGCTGCTGGGAAACAGGTGCTGAATCCCATAGCAACCGTTCAGGAGCCTTAGGATCTTTTTTTTTTATATAATTTGGAAAACCATGCCTCAGATTTACTACATGACTCATGAAAGTGTTTAGCAGTGCTGCTCAAAGTACCTATAGAACAACCACTGATTATATCTGTGTATGTGGGACTCTAACCCGGGTCGTCACCCTTGTGTGAAAGGGGTAGCCCGGGTCCGAGCCGGGTTGAAGCTGGGATTTTATATCTGAAAGGGGTATTAGATATGTTTTTGGACATGTTTGCAGTCCTCTTCTTTGGCGGTGCTTATGATGCCCCAAAAATAAAAATAAGAAACCTGTGTGCAGAATGGGTTTTGCATAGTCGCACGCAGACCCTTGAATGCCTCTGCAGAGGCATTTTAGGGGCGGCGCGGGGTCGTCCGGCGTTCCCGGAAATGGGGGCGTGTTCACCTCATATTCCAGGAGTGGCCAGCCCAGGATCTGCGTTGATCAATGCAGTGTCCTGGGCTCACTAGCCGGCCAGCCTGAGTAAGGTGAGGCATACTCAGCTGGCCGGAGGTCCGGCGCCATCTACCATCGATCCCTTTTCCGGGAACAACGACCAACCCGCATCCCCGCACCGCTCCTTAAATGCCTCTGCCTGTCAATCAGGCAGAGGCATTCAAGGGTCTGCATGCGACTATTCAGGACCCATTTTGCACACTCGCAGAATGGGCCGCGCGCACGCGCAGATTCCCGATAGTCGGGAAACGGTGATCAGCAGTGCCCATACTTAGATCCTGTGAGACCATATACAGAAAGCTGCAAGCCTTATAATTCTACCATCTCATTAATTATATATATATAAAAAAATGTCCTGAAATGGTTCATTTTCGTGTGGCACAACTCGGTAACTAAGGGCCTGATTCAGACCCGCTCACGAGGGCATATCGCTCGCAAGCGGGTAGATGTTTGGCCCCTGCGCATGCGCCGCCTCCGGCGTACGCATGCGTGAGCCCCAGCGAGCGACTGAAGTTCAGTCAATCCGGGGCTCGCTACAAGACGGGGCGGCTGTCGATGTTGATTGACAGCTCGCCCCATTTTGTAGGCGGTGAGGGGGGGTCGCTGCACAAACACAGGCATTCCCTTAGGACGCCTGGCGTTTGTGGGCGGCCCTACTGACATCACTCGTGATGTCAGTAGTGGACTTCCTGCTCTATTAGAGCAGGAAGTCCACTCAGGCTTGCGGGAGCCGAGACCCTACCACAGGGTCTCGTCGCAAGCCCGATAGTCACGATAATCAGGGCCATTGCCAGGCCACTCATACAAGCTGTGGGTGGTCACCCACAGCTATGCGAGCGGACTGGAGGCGGAAAATAAATAAAAAAATCCGTCCTGATTCAGAGCGAGCGCTCGCAAACAGCGAGCGCCTATGAATCAGGCCCTAAGGACCTCATTCAGAGTTGGTCGTTGCAGCCGCTCGGTCGTACGCCACCGATGTTCCCTAACCTGCGCATGCGTAAAATTCGCAATGCGCGTGCGCAAACTAGCTATTACGATGGGAGTGCATAATTAACTAAGTAGTGTCATGGCACATGTGACATGGGAGGTTTTTACACTGACTAGATCGTAGTGCTTAAGAGAGGGTATGGTCAACCTTAAGCTCTACGACCAGCTCCGATGGTTCCCGATGGTCTCGATTAATCCTTTTATGCCCGGAGATGACGTGTAATGCGAACGAGAAGGGGGCGTATCTTCAGTCTTACGGCCGCATCCCCTCGCTGGTCCAGCTAACGATCCCATCTTAACGACGCAACTTGCGAGCACTTCATTTGCATATCCGGCCCCTTTTACCTTACGACCGTGCGGCCTGCAACGACCGACTCTGAATGAGGTCCTAAGTGCTGTGCATTTAAAGTGGAGCCTCCATTTTGTAGGCTCAGATGCTTGCAAATGCACCTGACATATGATATGGGCAGGAGAATATATAAGTGTAGCTAGAAGCAGTGTAATTACACCCTGTCTTATTGGGTGTGTTCCCCCTTATCATCACAGATGTGCCAGCTGCTCGTGGCTGACGGTTCATGCACTTTAGTCACCACAGAACAAAAGGGTTAATTTTAGAGGCCGAGCGACCCCCACACACCTCTCCTGTATCCCAATTTCCAAGGTCCTCAAAAGGGGTTCAGTGAAGTGATTTTAAACTTGAGAACAAAGCAGCCATAAACAGGGAAGTAACCAGACACCACACAAGGTTTATAATGAGGAAGGCAGAGAGCTCCTGCCCAAAGTCCCCGGCTTTGTTCCTCACCTGTGGGGTGAAATTACATACACGAGAAAAGTGTGAAGCGAGGGGACGGTTCTGTATCTGCCATCCTCTTCCCAGTGACCTGCGCCAAACCATTGTACACTTTCCTTATTACCACACAGGATAATCACTGATTATGGCAGAGGTTCCCAAACTCTGGCCTTTATTCAGCAGATGGTCGGGAATCTGCGCAGGTGTCCGACCCGTACTGCGTATGTGCAGTACGGATCCTGCATGATCACAGGCAGATCGGCAGCAGACTGTCAGTGATTGTTTGTGGGCGGGAGGGGGCAGTGACTACCTCAGTTTCCTGAAACTTGCTTGCATGCAGCTTTGCAATTACGTCAGGGGCGTATATATAATGGGTATAGGGTGTGCGGTGCCCACGGACCTCTGGGTCCAGGGGGGCCTACATTGCACACTCTGCACCATATATTCTAATGCTCACCTCTCCGAAGTCCCACATCGGATGTTGCAGTGCCGCCACGGACATTTTTCTGGCATTTTGGCAATATGCAGTGCGGAAATCACCGCACCATTCTCCTGGTGAACTGTGCATGTGCAATAGACTCTGGGCACAGACTAGTGCCCAGAGTCTACTGCTGCGGTCAGTCCGCCTCCGACCCTGGAGGGGCCCTGGACAGGGAATGCACATGGGCCCCCTCCTCTCTTTGGGCCTGATTCACTACCACTCGCAATCGGCCGATTGTTACCTTCTGCACATGCATCTCAGTGCGCGAACCGGCCTTTGCGATCGGGACTGCGATCGCAGTGATTACGCACACCCATCGAGAGTGATTGACAGGAAGTGCCGTTTGTGGGAGGTGGTCAGCGAAACGCAGGCGTGCCAGTGTGTTCGAACACCGCTGATGGGCCTGATAGAGTGCGATGAAGTAAGCAATTTCTGAGTAAGGTCAGAGCTTGTGCAAGTGTACGTGAGGCTCAGATTGTTGTCGATGTTACCGATGGTTTTGCAGTCTTGCTAAACATTACGGATATGTGTAAGGTAAGTGGGCGTCCTTATGTAGTGCTGTGACGGCATAGCGATCACAATGGATTAGCATACTATCGCAGTGAGACTGCGTGCGTAATCGCTATTGCAATCGCAGTTGTGATCCGTAGTGAATCAAGCCCTTAATATGCCCCTGAATTCCATCCTAAGCTGAATCAGGTCCACTATCTTCAAGGTGGCCCTAACTGTCCAGGTTTTAAGGATATCCATGCTTGACCACAGTTGTCTTAATTAGTACCTCAGTCAATTTGATTTAACCACCTGTCCTCCACCATAGATATCTTTAAAACCTGAACTGTTGGGTTTGCGTTGAGGACCACATTTGGGAAACTCTGGATTATGGCTTCTAATGAAAAATAGCAGCACAATGTACACCATTTAATGTATATGTTCAGCCATACAGCACCTTGCCACTGCTACGTTGGGACAAACACTTGCGTTAAACTGTGAACATTGCGGCAGTCTTTGTTTGAATGCGGCCGTGAGACTAGGAGACTCGTCCTTCTAAGGAAAGGCCACTCCACCACAGTGTTTAGTTACAGAGATGTAGCCCGACTTGACGGTAAAATAAGGATAACTAAGGCGCAGTCTAGCTGTACATGGGGAGATCGGCACATTTTCTTTTTGTATAGGCCCCATAGACTAGCGACGGATTGTCGAGATCCTGTCATACAGAGAAGCCAGGGTAGAGAATTGGTGAAATCCAACATGTTGATTTCTCTGATTTGCTGATCACAATGAAAATATGATTGTGATTTGCAAACCGGTGACATTTAACATTGAGAATTTCAACGATCCTCTGACGGATCGAAGAACATCGATGGCCATCGGACGGCATTTCCGACCGGCAGATCAGTATTTGCGATCCGATCGCATCTGTCGCTAGGTGTATGGGGGCCTTAAGCAAAATGGGATTTTTTTATTTTTTTGGAACAATAATTTGTATTGAATTTTTAATTTTTTTGCAAATAAAAAGGAAGGGGTCCAGAAAAAAAGAAAAGGAAAAATAATGGGAAGAAAAAACATGGGGGGTGGGCGGTACAGGCAAAAATCATTCAAGACAAATAAAACATTGCATTATACAAAAAAAAAAAAAAAAAAATCAAAGTCAGTGTATGACATACACAATTAGTAGAGGACACTCCACAACTGCAATAGACAAACCAAAATACAGAACACACCAAATCCTTGAAGCATCAGTTTGTGTTTATTGGAAGGCATAGACCCACCGTGATAAATCCATGCCAGCTGAACCACTTTATCATTGGTGAGTTAGCAGAAGAAGAATATGGGCAAGTTAAAGTTTCCTTCAGGAACCTAGAATTTATTTTGGACTTTATCAAAGAAAGGGGGGATAAAATGGTAAATTTAAGACAAAACATAATTACAACATGTGGTAAAACAAGATTTTCCAGTTAACAATATAATTATTATAAAATTATATATGTATGTTAAATATAGCTAGGCTTCAGTACAGTATATACCACATTAACTGGGTGCAACATGTTTTTTAGTGTAGCCCTCGGGCCTCAGCTATCTTCCCAGATGATCATGAATTCTTTGGCACCAGATATAATATCTGTTAATCAAGCACATAGAGGGACTATGGGGAGGTGTGCTAAGCCTTGGAGAGAGATAAAGTACCAACCAATCAGCTCCTAACTGTTGTTTTTCAAACACAGCCCTCAAAAATGACAGTTACGAGCTAATTTGTTGGTACCTTACCTCTCTCCACTTTATCACAGTCCAAGGCTTAGTACATCTCCCCCTATGTGTTACTACAGACTAACCAGTGAAAACGTAAACTGAATAATACGATCAATATTCTCGCTGAGTGTTAGTGGGATCATAAGCCTGTGTGGGAAGTGATTCTTTGTTAGAAAGGCGCGTGCCTGCGCAGTGGGCTCGAAGTCTGTACTTTGGCTCACAGTGCCGCTGACGGTGGCCAAAAATAAATAAATAAAAAAATGTAAAAAAAAAAATAAAAAAAAGGGGAAAAAAAAAAAAAAAAAAAAGAAGGAGAGATTAATCTAGTAGCAATTACTTTGGGATAAAAATGTTTTAGTTAATGATAAAAAAAATATAGTATTTTTATTTGAACTACTTGTCCCTGCTGACGCCATCCTGCAATAAAAGGATTATGGCATACATGTACTGCTGTAATGCGCCTTTAATATTGCCAGTTTTGAGGGGAGGGGGGGTTCTTAAATAGGGAGACACCCTATCTCTTGGTGTTTTGATGGGTTTAGGGTTTTTCTCCCTGTAATAAATATATTATACTCCTGTGTCATGTTAGTGCCCCTAAAATGTGTTCATGGTTAGTACTAAGCACCCCCTAATGGGAGCACATTTATCCCAACCTATTCCTTCTGCATTTAAATGTAGTAAATATAATTCTTCTGATTAGATCTGTAATTGTATATGTTTATTTCTTTACTAATAAATATAGTGTTCATTTGAGTGATATTTAGTAAACTGAAGCAGCCCTTGAATCTATATGAGGTTTCCTATATGGAACATACAGCTTACATTGTGAACCAAGGCTTTACAAATAATTCAGTTGGATCTCCTTTGGAGATGCAGGTAAGTTGAATCAACCTTCTAAGGAGGACAGGTGGAGTTGTTGCCAATACCAACCAATCAGCTTCCGGCTTTCATTTTATAGAGTCATGTACTAGATAAATGATAGACTCTGGTTGCTATGGGCAATTTGTCCACTTTGCCTCTTTAGAAGTGTTGATAAAGTTTGCTCCATGTGAGATGCATGATAATCGGTATTTACATGTCTGAATTTTGTTGGTTTACCACTTATGATCATAGGCTCCTACTCTCCCAAGAGCAGAATTGGGGTCCAGAGGGAAGGTGACAGACACCATAAGCGTGACCTTTTGGCCTACTGATTTACGCTGCCAGCAACAGGGCTCCAGTGTTATGCGCATGCGAGACGCTCCGTCTGCGCATGTACATGACACGAGGACCGGGCAGTGCCTGTAAGGCTTCGCTGAAGCCGGAAAGACACCGCCGGGTCTCCAATGCCGGCAATAGGGACTGCGTCGTTCTCGCCATCTAAAACAACAGTAATCTTAGATTACCGCGGTTTATTAAATGCAGAAAGGTGGCATAACCCCTTTAGCGAGCGCTAAAGGGGTTATGTTTCGTTAGTAAATGGAGCCCTAACTGCTTTGGGTCTCGTTTCCATTTGGATACAAATCAATTTTATGACACGCCTCTCAGATGTAGCGGTACACGCCCACTTTAACACGCGCTCATAGGTGTTTTAACAATCTCCCTGAAATTCTTTTACAAAAAGTAGGAAAGTAATCTATAGCCCCAATCGGTCTGTAAAATCCAGCATGTTGGACAACCTGATTCACCAATGCCCAGCACTTTTTGGTTGGAATCTGCGATCTGTGACCCCCATACATTGCAGATATTTGTACACAATCGCCTGCAAACACGCAGAATTGCCCCAAATGATTGCTGATGTATGGGGGCCTTAGCTCTGATAACGGCCTGTGAGAAACTGTGAATGTCACGTAAAATCTATCGTACATCTACCTTTTAGGTAGCTACCGCTGCCAGCCTTAAGTGGCAAAACAAAGTGGACATGCCCAAATCCATTCTATTACCACATATTCGTAGCTGTGCAATCAGCCAAAAATATAATCCATATAAAAAAAATAAAAGCAGATGTTCCAGTTAGATATACGAGTATTTCCTGTAGAGATCATGTCTATACTGGTTTTTCCACACACAACTATTATATACACATATATATATATATATATATATATATATATATATATATATATATATATATATAGTTGGTCACAAACATCTTTAGCCTCAATGAGTAGGCATTTACGCACTGTAATGTTGTAAGCATGTTTCATGTTATTTATATGAATGCATTTTGATTTGCGGGAGACACTGCATTTTGTACATGGAAGAACTCTGGTTGGCTCTGTGGCCTCTAGCTAGACGTTACCGTACAAGCAAGTCGGAGACCAGTTTGTAAAAACGACATCTGCAAAAGTTAAATTTTCTCAGTTTTAATCAGCAATATTGCAGATTACAGAGAGAATGGTTTATAGTTTCCTTTCATGTAAATCATTTCCATGTCAATAACTCCAGGGTCTGACTAGCCCTCAAGATTACAGGGGAAACCCCCGGTGGGCCCCACTGCCGCCCCCGCCCCTAGGTGTCATGTTACAGACTGTGCACGGAATTGTACAGTGTTACACTATTGGAATGTCGACAGTGTCAACAGTTTGACCTGTGCATGGTCGACACAAAAATGTTCGTAATTTTTGTAACCCTAATCTTTACTCTAACCCTCCTCTTTGTGCCTTACCCTTAACTTTCCCCATAGGAGATGTAGTTAGTATGCTGGCGGACGGGATGTTGTCCATCTAAATCCTGACGTCGGAAGCCCGTTCTGGGACTAAAGATAGATGTTCAAATCCCAATGCCAGTCTATATCCTGATGCTGGAATCTGGACAGCTGCCACCCGAACGAAGGTACACCAGGGCAACTGGGGGGGGGGGGGTTTAGGCTCTTGGGGGGGTGCGGAGAAGGGGGGCAGGGTTAGTATATATACCGAGCATCGGGATGCCGCTGTTAGCATTGTGACAGCAGGCATACCGACTTCATATTCAACCCCCTCCTAGTACATAACCCTAACAGTTGGGGTAAGTGCTTAACCCTAGTCGTCCCTCCTAGTGTCTAACCCTAACCATCGGGGTAAGTGCCTAATCCTAACCATCCCTCCTAGTACCTAACCATCAGGGTAAGAGCCCAACCCTAACTGTCCCTCTTAGCGCCTAACCCTAATCCGCCTAATGCCCAACCCCAACCCTCCAATAAGTGCCTAACCCTAAAAAAAAAAAAATGAGTTGACCATTTTTGGGTTGAGCATTCCCATGTCGACCTTTTGTACATGCTGACCTAAACCCATATCGACCTTTTGTGTTTTAACCTTTTGTACATGCCGACCTATTATACCTGTTGACCTACTGACTGTCAACCTTTCATCCGGTAACATCTATTCAGAATTCCGGGCTGCGCACTCTCTCGGAACATCCTGGAAAATCCTTAATAACAGACACCCTATCATGGCGAATTATGTCCCGCTCCAATGGCATGAATTTTGACATTGCGAGGCAAGAGGAGAGGCAACAATGGCACCTAGTTCTCCGCTACCAGCCACAGAAGCCGGAGTTGGGCAGGAGACGCTGCGGCAGCCATAGGCTACTGCAAGTGTCTATGGAGAACGTGATGGTGCACCGATGATGGACTGTTGGAACCACCAGCAGAGTTGCACCATCCACCAGCAATGCAACTCCGCTGCGATCTCCCGTAGATAAATTCAGGGGATCCTTATTATTGGCAGGTACCTCCGAAAAATGGAATCGGTATGATCCCGACAGCGGCAGCCCGACAAGGATGAAAATCCCGATCGTCCCCAGGTAAGTATTCACTAACCTAATTCTACCCCTTAACCCTAACCCTCCCTTAGGGGTGCCTAATCCTAACCTTCCCCCCCACCGCCTAAACCAAAGTCCCCCCCGGGGATGCCTAACCCTAACCCTCCCTCCCCCTAGCCTAACCCTAACCTCCCAGGGGGGTGCCTAACCCTAAGTCCCTCCCAGGAACCCTAAACCTAACCTTCCCCTGCAGCTGTCCACGCTCGGCATCACTTTGATCGGGATACCGGGCGCCGGTCTCCCGGCGTCGGTAAAATGACAGGCATCTAGATTTAGACGCCTGTCATTTAACCCTTGCTGGGATTAAGCAGTCGGGAAACCGGCTGTCAGGATTAGGTCTGCCGGCTTCCCGACTGCATACCCCAAAACCAGGTGTTTTCAGGGGATATCCTTCATATGTAATAATAATAATGAATAGGCCCCTTTATGATAATAAACAATGACTAAATGTATAATAATCAAGGGTGGTCTGTCCCGTTTCCGTCATCCATAGTGCCAGAGAAGGGACGGATCACCAGGAGGACTAATAGTATAACATGGAGGTCTGGGATGGGGAGGATGGGGCAATAAGCGATCAGACAGAGCAGGGGCTGACTGAGGAAACCTGCCATACGCTGGCTTCATTGAACAAATCTTTATTATTATACTGTACTAAGGGTCTCATTTACTAACGAGTTTTATCACCAAAACGAGTGATAAAACTCAGGGGCTGTTTCAGACCCGGTCGCTAAGCTGCGCTCGCTAGGGGCGATTATCGCACATCTGCGTATGAGTCAAAGTACGCATGCGCGAACCAGTCATTGTGGCCGGGAATTGTGCGCTCGTAGTTCACAGACTGGACGCTACTTTGAGTGACAGCGCCGTTTTTGGGTGTTGACAGCGGAAGGTGCTTGTGAAGTGAACGGGGGAGCGGATGTGCGAACGCAGGCATGTCTGAGCGTCAAAACGGAGTTTAATGGTTGTGCATAATTAGCAAAGTAGCGTCACTGAACATGTCACTTGCCGCAACTGATCGCAGTGCTTGCATTGGGGTAGGGGCTACCTCAAGTGCTGCGAGCATCTCCGATGGGTGTCGATGTTCCCGATTAATCAGACACTTCCTGGAGATGACGCGTGCTAAGAGATAGAGGTGGGCGGCTTTACACTCCTGCGTACGCTCACTGCCATCGCCCTCTAAGCCAGAGAGTGCGATCGCAGGATTTGCATACCCGGCCCCTTTTGGCAGAGAGCACAGCTTAGCGACCGGGTTTGAATCAGGCCCTCATTGAGTATGATAAATGGTGCTCCAGCCAATCAGCTCCCAACTGTCAACTTAGAAAAATGACAGTTGGGAGCTGATTGGCTGGAGCATTATTTATCATACACAGTGAAATGTATCACTTGTTTTGGTGATAAAACTCGTTACTAAATGGGGGCCTTAATTGTTTATTGTTTTCTCATTTTGTGATAGTTCCCTTGAAGTTATCTTAAATGAAGACTATACTTTATTTTTATTTTTGCTATGCAGCAGTTGAATGCTTGGGGGAATGTTCTTTGTATACTTTTGGTGTGTGATGCCTTTGGGCTTGTGTCAGCTGAGAGATTTATTTGCTGATTAAATTGTGTGACAGATAGCAGAATATAGCAGCAGAACAAGCAGGGTGCGAAGCTGCCTTACACTAAAAAGAGCGTTTCTGCCGTAGAGACACATGGGGTATCATTATCCGAGGTCTGAGGCGGTTGCAGAAATGCAGGAGGGGTAACTGTCACTCACATGAGATAGCTGGGAGGCTGTGTGCTGTGCATAAATCTGCATTTGTATATCCGTGTATCCGGCATACCAACAGGACGGGAGGTCATGTGCAAACAGCAAGAGGCCCCTACCTGATCAGCAGTCTGACTGACGGTTACACGTAAATAAAGAGGAATAGGAATATTTTTATACAATTTATCCAGGGTGGTAAAACCACTGGGATCCTGTGACAGTTAGATATCTAAATCAAAACCCTGCAACGTTCAGCTTTGTTCCAGAAGACCAAGGAAGGTGAGTAAGGGTTAAAGGGGGACAGGGGCAGGAATGTGGCCATCCATGGAGACCATAGTATTGAATATATAGGAATATCAGGTATTATGAAGGATGAGACACAGCACAGGATTATCGATGCCGGACACCCCCTGTAAGACCAGGACACTGGACAAAGGGCCTAATTCAGAGCCGCTCGTAAGCGGCCGCTCGTTCGTTCCGAGCGATGTTTGCACAACTGCACATGTGTACGGATCGTAATACGCATGCGCGAACCAGTGAGTGCGGCCGAAAATCGTTTGTTCGCTAAATAGCGAGTGCCTGCTATTTTGAGTGACAGGAGGAGGCGTATGTGGGTGGTAACAGGGGAAGGTGTGGAGATCAGAACGCAGGCGTGCTTAAAGGTCAAAACGGACGTTTTATGGGTGTGCATAATTAATACAGCAGCGTCATTGACCACGTCACTGGGTTATTTTATAGTCAGAACTGCTCGCAAGATTGCGGTAGGAAAAACCAACCACAAGAATAGCGAGCAGTTCATACGCTGGTCGATGTACTCGATTAATCTAATAAATAGCGGACATGACGTAGGATGCGAGCAGCCAGGGGGCGTAGTTTTCCAAAAAACGACCGCAAGTTTTGTTTGCTCGTTCAGACCTAGAGGCGTGAACAGACCGCAAAGAGCGAACGGTTCATTTGAATAGCCACCCCTTTTTTCTGAACGAGCGAGCGCAAATAGCGTCCGGCTCTGAATGAGGTCCAAAGTCTTGCGCTGACCGCGGTTTTGCACAGGAGTGTGAGTTTTGGCCTTTTCCTGAGCAGGACACATAAAACATTCTTGCCTTATATTCTGTATGCTGTGTTTGTAGGGTATATCCATATTACTATTTGTCAGATAACGGAAGCAGAGCCGGACTAACAGCAGGGAAGCCAGGGTGGTGGTCCTGGGGTGCCCCCACACATAGCTACATCCCCAGAGTGTGGTCACTGGATCTGATTCAGACCCACTCGCGAGCGGCTGTCCGCTTGCAAGTGGGTCGATGGTGTGCACTGAGCATGCGCACGACGGAGGGAGCTCCGTCGTGCGCATGCGCCAGACGCGACGAGCGAAGGACTTTCCTTCGCTCGTTGTGTCTGATCAAAGGGGGCGTGCTGTCGATGTTGATTGACAGCACGCCCCCTTTGGTGGGCGTGCCGGGGGCGTGCCTCCCAGACGGGGGCGTTCCCAAGGGAACGCCTACCGTCTGAAGCCGGCCCACTGACATCACTAGTGATGTCAGTGGGAGTGATTTTGGCTCTGATAGAGCCAAAATCACTCCGGGCCTTGCGGTTGAGAAACTCAACCGCAGGCTCCGGCTCGCAGTGGCGATGGTCGCGATGGTCAAGACCATCGCGACCATCAATCTGCACGCTCGTATAGGCTGTGGGTGGTGACCCACAGCTATACGAGCGTCCAGGAGGACGCTCCATTTTTATGGAGGACGGCCCTCATTCAGAGCGAGCGCTCTGCTCAGAGTGTCCGGCTCTGTATCAGGGCCACTGTCACATGTGAGAACGGGCTTTTCTGTGTTCATTACATTTGTGGTGATGGGAATATTTTTCACATTATACTTTTTAATAACATCACAAGCACGTCTTATTGACAGTATTATTTGTAGGGGTCCCACAAGTTAGTTCCCCTTAGGCCCCCACACACCTTTAGCCGGCCCAGAGTGGATGTAACAATAATCCTTGGTGAACGAAAAAATAAAACTCAAAAGAAAACAAAACTAAGCAATGACGCTTTGTATAACAATACCCCCTGCTAAACTCAATCTATACTACCACCCATTCTACACTACCGCCCCTCACTATACTACCGCCAATTCTACACTACCACCCCTCACTATACCACCGCCAATTCTACACTACCACCCCTCACTATACCACCGCCAATTCTACACTACCACCCCTCACTATACCACCACCCATTCTACACTACCACCCTTCACTATACCACCACCCACTGTACTCTACCATGCCTCACTATACCACCACCCATTCTACACTACCGCCCCTCACTATACCACCACCAATTCTACACTACCACCCCTCACTATACCACCGCCAATTCTACACTACCACTCCTCACTATACCGCCCCTCACTATACCACCACCCATTCTACACTACCGCCCCTCACTATACCACCGCCAATTCTACACTACCACCCCTCACTATACCACCGCCAATTCTACACTACCACTCCTCACTATACCGCCCCTCACTATAGCACCACCCATTCTACACTACCGCCCATTCTACACTACCACCCCTCACTATACCACCGCCAATTCTACACTACCACTCCTCACTATACCGCCCCTCACTATACCACCACCCATTCTACACTACCGCCCATTCTACACTACCACCCCTCACTATACCACCGCCCATTCTACACTACCACCCCTCACTATAGCACCACCCACTGTACTCTACCACCCCTCACTATACCACCACCCATTGTACACTACCACCCATTCTACACTACCGCCCCTCATTATACCACCACCCATTCTACACTACCACCCCTCACTATACCACCACCCATTCTACACTACCGCCCATTCTACACTACCACCCCTCACTATACCACCACCCATTCTACACTACCACTCCTCACTATACCGCCCCCCTCTATACCACCACCCATTCTACACTACCGCCCATTCTACACTACCACCCCTCACTATACCACCACCCATTCTACACTACCACCCCTCACTATACCACCGCCCATTCTACACTACCACCCCTCACTATACCACCACCCATTCTACACTACCACCGCCCATTCTACACTACCACCCCTCACTATACCACCACCCACTGTACACTACCACCCATTCTACACTACCGCCCCTCATTATACCACCACCCATTCTACAATACTACCCCTCACTATACCACCACCCACTGTACTCTACCGCCCATCACTATATCACCACCCATTCTACAATACCGCCCCTCACTATACCACCACCCACTGTACTCTGCCGCCCATCACTATACCACCACCCATTCTACAATACCGCCCCTCACTATACCACCACCCACTGTACTCTGCCGCCCCTCACTATACCACCACCCATTGTACACTACCAACCATTCTACACTACCGCCCCTCATTATACCACCACCCATTGTCCACTACCACCGCCCCCCCACACACACCATCCATTGTACACTACCACCACTGACTTCACCACCACCCATTCTACACTACCACCCATTCTACACTACCACCCCTCACTGCACCACCACCCATTCTACACTACCACCCTTCACTAGAACCACACTCATTCTGCACTACCACCTCTCACTGTGCCACCACCCATTGTACAACCCCCCCATTCTACACTACCATCCATTGTACACTACCACCCCTCACTGCACCCCCACCCAGTGTACACTACCACCCCTCACTATACCACCACCCATTGTACACTACCACCCCTCACTATACCACCACCCATTGTACACTACCACCCCTCACTATACCACCACCCATTGTACACTACCACCCCTCACTATACCACCACCCATTGTACACTACCACCCATTCTACACTACCGCCCCTCATTATACCACCACCCATTGTACACTACCACCTACACAGAATGACAAGCAAATAGTAAACACATCATACACAGAATACAGGAGCTCATTCAGACCCGCTCGCAAGTTGCGGTCGCTCGTTGGCAAAAAGGGGCCAGTTAGTTAAATGAAGTGCTCGCACTGCGGCGCGTAAGGACGCCCACTATGTTTTAGCGAGCTACGGCAAAGTGTGCTCGCAAGTATCTAAAGACGCCCCCTTGCCACTCGCAACATATGTCATCTCCGGGAAATGTAGGATTAATCGGGACCATCGAAAGCCATCAGAGCTGCTCGCAGCCCCTGGGGTTGCCTTAGCCTGCTGCAAGCACAGCGATCAGTGCTGGCTGAAATACATGCAGGTGACATGTACAATGACGCTACTTTGCTAATTATGCACGCCCTTTAAACTGCGTTTTGGCGGCCAGACACGCCTGCGTTCGCACATCCACTCCCCCGTTCACAAGCACCTTCCGCTGTTACCACCCACAAACGGCGCTATCTGTCACTCAAAGCAGCGACCTGATAGTGGCTTACAAGCAACCAAAAACAGATCACTACAAATGGCTTGCGCACGCACACTGCGAATTATACGCATGCGCAGATGGGCGAAAATCGCTCAGAACGAGCGCACCATAGCGAGCGGGTCTGAATCAGGTCCATAGTCCCATCAAATAATTCTATAATACCTCCACATTATGCTACTCTCAAAATATACCACACCCCATGCTGTCATCATTGCATCCCATCTCTAATAAACACTACACAGCTGACAGCTACTTATACTATAGAATATCTCTCATAACATACCCTCTACCACAATAATTCCCCGCCAAATACTGTCACCAAACTACCCCACACAGCATCCTGGTACCCATCACTACTTCCCTCGTCATTCTACCTCCAGCACACAGGTGCCCGCAGGGTGGATGGATAATACTCAGATCTGCCACAAACAGGCTGATGGCGCCAATCATGCATCTGTATGTGTCATCAGCCATCCGGATTACTAACCCAGATCATTCTATTGCGATAGTATAAGGCAGGGCTGTAACTAGGGGTGTACGAGCAGTGCCAACCCCCGGGGGCATAGGGCCCAGGGGCTGCCCTGTTAGAGCGCTGGTGTAAGGTAGTCGCCCACTTGGCTGTACTAACTACTGGGCTTAGTTTTACTGATATACAGTAATCTCTGCATGTACAGCCACTATAACATAACCACACTGCCATTAGCTCAACCCACACTAATTGCCCTTCTTACACCACAGGTACTTTCTCCAACACAACACTACAACCAAATCATACAGGGCCTCATTCAGAGGCGGTCGGAGGATGCAAGCGGTCGCTCAGAAACTGGGCGGCCGCTTGCATCCTGACCGCCCGCCTCTGTTTCGGTCGTTAGGCTGTGGGTTTACACCCACAGCTCTAACGACCGCTAGGGTGATGGTCGCGATGGTCAGAGACCATCGCGACTATCGGGGCTTACGATGAGACCCTAGGGTAGGGTCTCACTTGTCGTAAGCCCCGGAGAGCTTCTGGCTCTGTCAGAGCCGGAAGCTCTCCACTGACATCACTAGTGATGTCAGTGGGGCCTCCTCCAAACGGTAGGTTTGGGCTGCCACCCCCCCTGGCCCGCCTTCCAAACGGGGCGAGCTATCAATCAACATCGACAGCTCGCCCCCTTTGGAAAGAGACCCACTACGACCGGCGCTGTCGGTCGTAGCAGGTCTCACGCATGCGCACGAATTACACCACTAACACAATCTTCAGCCAGATTAAGAGGTCTATTCACTAAGGACCTCATTCAGAGCCGCTCGCAAAATGCGAGCGCTCGCTCTGAATGTGGGCGGCTGCTTCCCTGTAAAGAGCCGGCCTCCTGGCCGTTCGCTGTGACCACCCACAGCTTTAGCGAGCGGCCAGGTTGATGGTCGCGATGGTCAAGACCATCGCGATCATCGGGGCTTGCGACGAGACTCTTGTGGTAGGGTCTCGTTTGCCGAAAGCCCCAGTGAGCTTTCGGCTCTAATAGAGCCGGAAACTCACCACTGACATCACGAGTGATGTCAGTGGGGCCCCCCACCCCGCCTACAAAACGGAGCGAGCTGTCGATTACCATCGACAGCCGCCCCTTTTGTAGTGAGCCCCGGAGCGAGAGAATTTCTCTCTTGCTCCTGGGCTTGCACACGCGCAGTGGGGCCGCTATGCGTGCGCAGGGCCTCAACATCGACCCCCCTCCGAGCACTCAGCGCTTGCGAGCGGGTCTGAATGAGGCCCTAAGCCTTGGAGAGAGGTAAACTCCCAGCCAACCAGCTCCTAATTGTGATTTTTCAAACACAGCCTGTAAAGTGACAGTTAGGAGCTGACTGGCTGGCACTTATCTTTCTCTCTTTTATCTCTCTCCAAGGTTTAGTAAATAGACCCCTAAGATCACTAAACAGCATAGCTTTGTGCACTAATTTCTACCCCAGTTTGTCATTACATAAATATCAGTTAGGAATCGTCTAGACCACTCACTAGGCCTGAGCCCAGGTTGCCTAATGGATTATGTATCTGTGATGCTGTATATGTGCCACATGTCAGTTTCTTAATGTTTAAGATAGGCACTAATGTAGACCAAAATACAATTGTTTTATTCTAATAAGATAACACGGAGCAATATCCAAGTCACTTTTTGCTCCATACTTTGGGGCAGATGTACTAAGCTCTGGAAAGTGATAAATTGGAGAGTGAAAAACTAACAACCAATCAGCTCCTAAAGGTGCGTACACATTGGGCGATATTACTGAGCTATTGCATGATTACAACATCATAATCGTGCAATTGATCAGTAATTGCGCACTTTTATGTCAGAAACGACCAACGATGCGCGCTCCTGCTGGTCATTTCCGACATTGTCCATCGCCTGAACATGCCGCACAATCTGCCGATAACGACAGCTTGGCATGTTCAGGAATGATGGAGCGTGCCTGCACTGAACGACTGATCGCTCAGTGCAGACACTACAGGTGATCAGGAACGACGGTATGATTACGATGTCGTAATTGTACTGTCTTTCCCGATCGCCCAGTGTGTACGCACCTTAACTGTCATTTTGCAAACACAGCCTGTGACAATTGGGAGCTGATTGGCTGGCAGTTGATCACTCTCCAATTTATCACTTTCCAGAGCTTAGTACATCTCCCCCATATCTAATAATGTTTGTATAAAATGTCAACTTAGAACGTCACCATCAAAATCCTACACTTGTCTCTGGTGAGTAGACAATGGTGGTCCCAGGAATGGGGCTCTCTGCGGTTCTGAGTGGGGGTATGGGTAGTGTGCGACGGCTGAAAATTTCTTAAATGGATTTAATTTTTTTAAACACTATTAAGTTTAATGTTATGGGGCCTATTTACTGTAGGAATACACGAAGATAATGGTGATTTTGTATTGGGGTGTTCACGTACCCTCAGACAGTGTTAGCTCATAGGGCTAGAGCAGACCAGGCCAAACTGTGGCTCTCCGTCCGTTTTGAAACTACAAGTCCCAGCATACCCTCCCACCGATCTGTTGGTAAAGCATGCTGGGACATGTAGTTTCACAACGGACGGAGAGCCACAGGTTGGCCAGGCCTCCTGGGCTAGAGAATAGGAACCCAACAAATACAAGTAACCTGGACTGTGGAGCTGGATATATTAGGAAATGGCCATTTTAAAGAAGTGATTATACTTCAATATATTCATTCAAAGGAAGTTTGCAGTATTGTAAGTGCAGAAATAATATTGCAACATTAGGATGTTCTTTTTTTGTAATAATTTACAGTCGTCTGGGTGTCAGCTCCTCGGTTATTGTGTATATATACACATACATATTTAGTGGGGAAGGGGCAGCTGTAAAAAAAACTAAAAAAATTAAAAAAGCTTGATGGAATAGAAATGTGATAAAGGGAGAGATTTATCAGGATATAATTTTTTTTTTTTTAAATAGCGAGATAATGATTATGAATGATATAAGGTTTGTTACTGTCACAGTGAGGGATGTGCGGTGCAGTATGTACTGTGACATCAGTACAATTATCTTTAATCCCTGTGACACATACAGCAGTTATGTATTTACTAATGGTCATGTGTGAAGCACCTAGGGGCATGTTTGCCTTGGGTTCTTATATGTTATCCCAACACTGATTTCAGTTACAAGATAATATCTAGTGTCACTATTTGGTGGTCTTTAAAGCCACATCATTGCTAACATTTCTCACAGGTAATTAAGTATTAAAATCCTGGATTAAAATTGACTAAACTTTTGCTAAAAATTGAGGTTTTACCTGAGCAGCCAAATAGAATCTAGCTTTCATTTATCTCTCTATGAAATGAAAGCTGGGATACGATTGGTTGCTATAGGGAACACTTCAATTTTTTTTCTTTGTAGAAGCTTTAGTATACCTACCTCAGGATTTTAACCCTTACTCATAAGTACAAAATACTAATAATGCTGTGGCTTTAAGGCAGGGGTGGGGAACCTTTTTTCTGCCGAGGGCCAATTTAATCTATATAACATTATTTACGGGCTGGATGCAGGCCACGCCCCCTCCGTGTGATGTCACATAGGGGTGGGGCCACAATCGCCGGTGATTCTAGCAATGCCTGGAGCATCCTGAGGAAGCTCCGGGGAGCTGTAAGGGCAGCGGTGTGACCGTCTGAAGCGTCCTACATTCCTACACAAACAGGCATCTACCGGATGATTTCCTACATGAATAGTGAGTACCGACTGATGACACTGTCTGGCCAGGGAGGATCAATTTCTTTAGAGAGAAACCACCATATTGGTAAGATGTATTTTTATTAAGTACACACAAAACAGGATTTTATTAGTGGAATTACTTAGTCATGGGTTGGACTATATCTATCCCACTCTGCCCCAGTTCAATTCTGCCCCTAATGTATATTTTTATTTCCCATTAATTTAACTCCACATGCTGGACACGCCTCCTCCCTGGCACACATGGATGGGGCACCGTAGCACGCACGTGCTTCGGGCACCCTGGTCACACCTCTGCTTAGATTAAGGGTAATGGGCTGCCTTTTTGGAGGTTAGAGGGCAAGTTCTGATGCCCTTGAAGCGTATCAGGTTGTCCATTGCTGCTCTACGCTAAGATGGCTGCCTGGCGACTGCTTCCTGTTGCCCTTTGTTTCTCTGACCTCTGTGTGCGCGCCACTACATCTCTCCCCTCCCGTACAGTTTCCTGTTGGAATCTAGGTAATGCACATTCAAGGCCTGCTGAAGGGTTGGGCAAGTGAGATAATTGCCTGTGGTCCCAAATGCTAGAAGAACCTATATAATGAAATAAACCTGTTGTGTCCATGACACTATCACAGCTGCCTTGAAATTGTAAATCGAGGAAGGGGAAGTTCTTGCCACATTATATATTAGTTTATATTATTTAAGATCTTTCTCACCAATGCCAGGCATGTAAGCCTTTATATACTTGATTCAAAAATATCCTGCACACTTTAGAATACTTTTAAGAATTTTTTTAATCAAATTGAATATTGCATCTATTTGTACCAGACAATGGGGTCTACTTACTAAACCTTGGATGGATATATAAAGTGGGCGGAGATAAAGTACCAACCAACCAGCTCCTGTCATTTTTTAAACACAGCCTGTGACATGACAGTTAGGAGCTGATTGACTGGTACTTTATCTCTATACACTTCATCTAGATCCAAGGCTTAGTAAAATAGACCCCAATGAGTTACAGATACAGTAAGAATTTATTTTGATAATTGTTCGGAAATTAATATCCTATTATTTTATTTCAAGCACACCAACAAAAGTGGACAAACTTATAGTAATATTAAATGATGCCATTTATTTATCCGTGGTTAAATTCCACCACATTTAGTGTAATAAGCCCCGACATGTATGTATATATCTCATGTCTCACTACTCAGCCTTGCTTGCTGCAAAATCTATATTTCTTCGTTATTGGGTATTAGATATCCTTGTCTGCATTAGTGTACATCTGACTTCAAACTGTTTCCTTAGATTACAACGGAATCGGTTTGAAATACCGCCGGCGGCGGTTCAAATTCTGACGCCGGAAGATCCCGGCATCAGTGAAGATCCTGACAGCTGTAAAGGTAAGCACTAACTAACCTACCCCCCCCCAACCCTCCTTTAGGGGTACCTAACCCTAACCTCCCTCCCTAGTGCTTAACCCTAACCTCCCTTCCCCGCAGCCTAATTCTAAGTGCCTAACCCTCACCTCCCCCAGGGGGTGCCTAACCCTAACCACCCCTTCCCTTGGCCTAGCCTTAACCCTCCCAGGGGGGTGCCTAACCCTAAGTCCCCCACCGGGAGCCCCTAACCTAACCCTCCATTGGCTATCCGCATCCGGTATGCTGGGCTCCCGGCATAGGTAAAATGACAGGAGTCGGGATTTCGACGCCTGTCATTAGACCCCTGCCGGGATTAGACAGTCGGGAAGCCGGCGGTCAGCATTTCGACCGTCGGCTTCCTGACTGCATCCCGTTACAACAGTGGTGTCAAACTCGGGCCCCTCCAGCTGCAGTGGAACTACACATCCCTGCATGCACTGCCACAGATTTGCTATTAGGGTATGCTAAAACTGTGGCAGGGCATGCTGGGATATGTAGTCCTACAGCAGCTGGAGGGCCCGAGTTTGACACCACTGCGTTACAACAATGACCAATGCAGCTACAGGACTTCATCTGCTGCTTAAACGCTTGGTTCTCATGTGCACTGGTCTGGCATTAAACTATATGTTTACCAGATGTTAGGGCAATGCATGTACTGTAGGTGCGTCTCATACCAACACCAAAAATGCAGTCAAACCTCCAAAATTGCCGAAACTTTCCGGAGCTTTGACGCGATAGGGAATGCCATATATAGATGGTGTTGCCAAATAGAAGCCTATGGGACTTCCTTCTGCATAGTTCTCCTCTGAGAGGGATCCAACCGCTTTTTTTAAGGTGTGTTTAAAATGGCATAATGTTAGTTGTCACAATGCTTTAGACAGAAACCAACACACCGCAAAAATATTGCAAATGTTTTGAACAAAATAAAAGGGTAAAACAAATAAAAAGTATACTAACTTGAGGGGTCCATACATCTGACAGATTGCTGCAATTCCCCGGGCTGGGGGTTCTGGAATATGCACCACGTTTAAAAATCTTGATTCCCCGATCCTGACCTGAAAATGGTCGGAATTAGCGAGTCAGGGACTTTTAACATGTTGAATTTCCGCAAACCGCCGACGGATCGCCAATCAGCAATGTCCGCGGATCGGCGGTTTTGGACGTTGATCGGGTTGGGAATCACGGCTCAGGTGTATGGGGCCCTTTACGTTGGAGTTATATAGCCTATGGCCTGAGAGTAGCAGGGAAAGGTTGAGTAGATGGATGTTCCCAAAATCTGTCAGTTTTTAGAGTGACCCGGTAATCCAACACAGGTAACTTGCAGAGTTTAACACGGGAACATCCCGTGAAACCCTGCAGTGTAAACGGCGCAATTCGGGCCATCATGACCGATTGGCTGGCTTCAATGGCACTTGGAGCTGACGTCATCTTTAAGCGTCCACTGCAGACCCGGCTCCGGTGTGAACGGTGCCGAATCAGGAATATCCTGAGTCAGTGCCACTGTATGAAAGGGTTAAGTTCCGGGTTTGATCTGGATTGGAACAGTGGGCCTGATTCAGACCCGCTCGCAAGCGGGTCGATGGTGGGGCACTGCGCACGTGCAGTGTGTGCAATGCGCCTGTGCCAGCCCCGGAGCGAGTCTACAAACGGGGCGGCTGTCAATGTTGATCGACAGCTTGCCCCGTTTTGTAGGCGGGGAGGGGGGGGTGGCTGGTCAAACGGAGGCGTTCCTGAAGGAACGCCTGCCGTTTGTGGGCGGCCCTACTGACATCACTCGTGATGTCATTAGTGAGCTTCCTGCTCTATTAGATCAGGAAGCTCACTGGGGCTTGCGAGAACGAGACCCTACCACAAGGGTCTCGTCGCAAGCCCGATGGTCGCGACCATCACCTGGCCGCTCGCAAAAGCTGTGGGTGGTCACCCACAGCTAAGCGAGCGGCCTGGAGGCCAGCCAAAAAAAAACAAAAAAAAAGGCCACCCAGTGTTCCGACTCCCGGCTCAGACCCAGAACTTAGGTGTAAAAGAGGTATCACTGGTGTTTAGTAATTCAGCACTTTTAAGACAATGGCATGTCCTCAACTGACCTCCTGTTTGCAAATTAAAATGGCTACTTAAAAGGTGTGCTGCGTTTGAACTTGCATTTATGCCAGTGGGTATAAGGCTCATCTGATTAACCTGGCCCAGTCTATTGCAGAGCAATATCCATTCACAGCTGAGGATTTCTCAGTCGGAAGGTCTGACAATGATTACACTGTCTGTACTGAGGCAGAAGTCCTCATCAGAGGTACTACAGCTGGGAATCAGGGTTCGTCACATCATTAATACCCCAATCAGTAAGCCCTGCCCCCCGTTATTAATTCTGACGATGCCTGTGAGCAGTCTACACTCTTCAGTACTGGGAGAAAGAAAAAAATAAAAAAAGGAAGATAATCACAATGGGCCAAGTACACCCAGAATCAATGCCTCCTTTAAACCTCTTCTCATGCAAATTCCAGTTAGAATTCTTGAGATGAAAGTTTAACCAAGAGGTACTCAAGTGTTCAGCCAGTGATATTCACTTAACTCTGCCCTGTCCAGCTGGGCCCAACGTTTAGCTTATCACGTCTTTCATGTACGGATGACCTGTTGCCTTCTTTCTTTAGGAATATATACTCTCCCTTTTTTTATTTTTTTTCCATTTAATTATTCTAAAATAATTTTTATACAATTATTAATATTTAACATTTTAGCAACATTTTCCCCGCAGTCTTCTAGAAAGAAAAGTAATCACTGATCAAAGTTGTTTCAAACCCATCTACTTGTGAGCTGCAAGTTCAGCCAACTTGTATTAGGACTAGAGTTTGAGAAGATAATAGTCTTCTCTCTTAAGCTGGCCACACACTAGACCAACTTACATTCAACCATCCAACTAGTTGATTGGTTGGAATGAAAATCTGGTAAGGTATGAAAGCAAATGACAATCGGCAATTTGCTCCCAAATGCCGGAAAATGGACAAAAACTGTTGTTTGAACAAATTGTTTAGATCAAACAATTAACAAACTTGTCTGACGCCATTTTCATCTGTTTTCTGGCATTTAGGAGCAAATTGCTGATCATCAGTTATTCCCATACGTTACCAGATTTTCATTCCAACCAATCAACTAGTTGGATGGTTGGACAGATAATCTTTAGATGTGTGGCCAGCTTTACACTCTCTGCCCTCCGTGCTCTCTGCAGCAGACAGTTGCAGCCCATATTACAATTAGGTTTTTAGGGGGTCATTCAGACCCGCTCGCGAGCGCAGGACGCTCGCAAGCGGGTCGATGTTCCCCCACTGCGCATGCGCACGACGGAGGGAGCTCCGTCGTGCGCATGCGCGAGACCCGGCGAGCGACGGGCTCTCCATCGCTCCGGGTCTCGCACCAAAGGGGGCGTGCTGTCGATGTTGATTGACAGCACGGCCCCTTTGGTGGGCGTGCCGGGGACGTGCCTGTCAGACGGAGGCGTTCCCATGGGCGTTCCCATCTGAAGCCGGCCCCACTGACATCACTAGTGATGTCAGTGGGAGTGATTTTGGCTCTGATAGACGCTCGCATATGCTGTGGGTGGTCACCCACAGCTATGCGAGCGGCCAGGAGGCCGCTCCATTATCATGGAGGAGGGCACTGATTCAGAGCGAGCGCTCTGGTCAGAGCGTTCGGCTCTGAATCAGGCCCTTATTTCCTTTGTTGGACCCATGTTTTAGGTAGCACACCTCTGCCTTCAAGTCCCAGACTCCTGCCACCCAAAATATAATCAACTTTAAAAAAAAAAAAAGTTAAATATTAGATAAAATCTGAAAAAAAACAAAAAAAAAAAACACAGAACATTTTTTCCTGTGGGCAAACCCAGCTATTTACATCCCTATATGGTGTTAGCAAATGGAGGACAGCAGTCTTTTATAGCAAAATATCTTCCCCATGGTTAAGAATGGGGATGTGTCCAGCATCACCTGTGATACATCCCTCCAGTTACTGCATGCATAGTGACGTTTAATTATGCCGTATGCATGTAGATTTGCAATTAAAATCACTCTTCCAGTAAGTGCTATCCTTTGCAGTGTGAAGACTTCCTGGTTAATGAGCCGGGAGTCCTACTACGCATGCCCGGCGTTAGGCCAGCGTATGCGCGAGCAGTAGGGGATCCTGGGATTGATCCTATTGAATCCCTCTCAAGGAATTATGCAGAAAGCAGCCCATAGGCTGGTCTATCAGGTCCAAGCTCCGGAAACTTTCGCTTGATACATATGGGGACTGCGGTCGGACCTCTGAAAATGGCAGTTTTCTGAGTTTTGATCGCATTTTGCCATTAGTACATCCCGACCATAGTCATTAAGAAGAGAGGGGCTTTGATAAATAGGCAATAAGCCCTAAAACCTGTGAAAACTCCAGTTATTGCACGATTTAGGGCTTTTTGCCTGTGATAAATAGGGGAACAGTTATCAAACCTAATTAAAGAGAAGTGGAGGTGTTGCCCATAGCAACCAATAATCAGCTATCTATCATTCTGTGAAATGTTAGCTAGAATCTGGTTGCTATTATCAGCACCTCTGTAGGAGGTTTAATAAATCTCCCTAATACCCCTTTCAGACTTCAGATCAGGGAATTTGCTGGGTCTATCAACCAGGAATCCCAGGTTTCAGCGCGACCCTGGTAAAAAAAAAAAACAGAGCTGTGGACTGGTTGTTTCTTTTCACACACACCAATATCCCGGGTTGATGCACTAGAGTGTGCCCAGAGTCTGTAGTGCATGCAGAGGTCACCGGGAAAATGGCCACGGCGGCCATTTTCTCCGTACTGCGCATATGACGGTAAAATGGCCCGTGGCGGCTATTTTCCAGCCGTTTTTACAGGCGCAGACACCGGAGCCGACGTGGGATTCCGGAGAGTTAAGTTTTATGGGTGAAGGGTGTGCGGTACGGGCCCCCCCTGGACCCAGGGGTCCGTGTGTCCCGCACACCCTGCACCCATTATAAATACGCGCCTGCTAACTAATGCCCAGTAGCACTTTGTGTGTATTTCATGTGCTGGGTATATTTTGTCACTGCGAACTCACACTGCGAACTGCAGTCCAATTCCAAACTCACATTGCGTTTCTTTAGAAGAAATTCAAGTTTTTTTGTGTGCACCTCCCTGAGCAGGTGAGACGGTAGGGAAATCTTTAAATGATGTGGGACAGGTATGGTGAGGTGTAAATTATGGGGGACAGGTATGGGGAGGTGTATGTATTGTGGGACAGGTATGTGGAGGTGTAAATGATGTGGGACAGGTGTGGTGAGGTGTAAATGATGTGGGACAGGTGTGGTGAGGTGTAAATGATGTGGGACAGGTATGTGGAGGTGTAAATGATGTGGGACAGGAATGGGGAGGTGTAAATGATGTGGGACAGGTATGGAGAGGTGTAAATGATGTGGGATAGGTATGTGGAGGTGTAAATGATGTGGGACAGGTATGTGGAGGTGTAAATGATGTAGGACAGGTATGTGGATAGGTGTAAATGATGTGGGATAGGTATGTGGAGGTGTAAATGATGTAGGACAGGTATGGGGAGGTGTAAATTATGTGGGATAGGTATGTGGAGGTGTAAATGATGGGGGACAAGTATGTGGATAGGTGTAAATGATGTGGGACAGGAATGGGGAGGTGTAAATGATGGGGGACAGGTATGTGGAGGTGTAAATGATGGGGGACAGGCATGTGGATAGGTGTGAATAATGGGGGGCAGGTATGGGGAGGTGTATGTATTGTGGGACAGGTATGTGGAGGTGTAAATGATGTGGGACAGGTATGTGGAGGTGTAAATGATGTGGGATAGGTATGTGGAGGTGTAAATGATGATGGACAGGTATGTAGAGGTGTAAATGATGTAGGACAGGTATGTGGAGGTGTAAATGATGTGGGACAGGTATGCGGATGTGTAAATGATGTAGGACATGTATGTGGAGGTGTAAATGATGTGGGACAGGTATGGGGATAGGTGTAAATGATGGGGGATAGGTATGGGGAGGTGTAAATAATGGGGGACAGGTATGGGGAGGTGTAAATGATGGGGGATTGGTATGGGGAGGTGTGAATGATGGGGTACAGGTATGGGGAGGTGTAAATTATGTGGAATAGGTATGTGGAGGTGTAAATGATGTAGGACATGTATGTGGAGGTGTAAATGATGTGGGATAGGTATGTGGAGGTGTAAATGATGTAGGACAGGTATGTGGAGGTGTAAATGATGTAGGACATGTATGTGGTGGTGTAAATGATGTGGGATAGGTATGTGGAGGTGTAAATGATGTGGGATAGGTATGGGGAGGTGTAAATGATGTAGGACATGTATGTGGAGGTGTAAATGATGTGGGATAGGTATGGGGAGGTGTAAATGATGTAGGACATGTATGTGGAGGTGTAAATGATGTGGGATAGGTATGTGGAGGTGTAAATGATGGAGGACAGGTATGTGGAAGTGTTGTATTGATAGGAGAGGGGTTTTAGAACTTGCAGATGAGTTAAAAAGTGTTTATTCCAACTTTACTAAACAAACAAACAAAAAAAACCCTAAACAAAAAAAACACTGTAAAACTACTATATACTGACATTTTTCTGTACCCCAAAATGGAAAATTTGACACCTTTTAAACAACTCCAGTACTTTCCTTATGGACACTAACAGCCATCTATATGGTCCTGCTATCTCAGTTGTCACTTTTGTGGGGTTATTGTGTAAGGGGCAATGTATAGGGAGGACCACTACTAGGGGCACTGCATATGGCGGACTACTACTGGGGGCACTGGGGCACTACTGGAGCCACTGCATAAGGGGGACCACTATTGGGGGCACTGCATACGGGGGACCACTAATGGGGGAACACTACTAGCGGCACTGTATAAGGGGCATTACTGGGGGCACTGTATAAGGGTGCACTAATGGGGGCACTGTATAAGGACACTACTACAGGGGGCACTGCTACTGGGGACATTGCATAAGGGGCACTACTACTTGGGGCATTAAGGTGCATATGGAATGGAAAGGAATGTTTCCAGAGTGACGAGAAACGATGGGGTGTAATGTTGCCATGCCCCCATTTCATAGTGACCACGCCCCTTGTAGCATTTGACCATGCCCACTTTTTTGGTTCATGCCTTCGGCGCACGCACCTACTTGTGGGGGGGGGTGGCTCTGTTTTTAAACTTACCCTGGGTTCCAAATACCCTAGTTACACCACTGTCTGAGATTCATACACTTCTCCCAAGACGCATTTTGTAGAAAAGACACACACCCTCACTGCGACTACAAATTGGCATTTCTAATTGGACCTCGCATTTCTCGGGTGAGCGCATTCATGCAATGAATGTAAGTTTCATAAAACAAACTCGCTTTTGCAAACTCGTACCTAATAGGATTAAGTTAACCACAATAAATAATATTACTCTATACATATAGATAATTTATAAATATAAAGTAGATATAAAAATACAGCTCCTCCTGTTCTGTCTGCAGGTGTCACTATAAGTTTCCATCCTTTATAAAGTGTTAGTTAATATTTATTAAAGGCTGTTATGTTGTTTGTTGATTTGTTTTGTTAATTCCAGCGAAAATACATTATGGGGTATATGTACTACAGTGCAGGTTTTTATAAGTGGAGATGTTGCCCATGGCAACCAATTATATTCTAGCTATTATCTTCTAGAAGGTGCTAGATAAATGATAAGTAGAATCTGATTGGTTGCTATGGGCAACATCTCCACTGCTAAAAACCCCTCACTTTAGGAAATATATCCCTATGACTTTATATGATGATACGTCTATAAGGGAAATTCCTAAATCTGTAACTGTAACAACAGCAAACTGTTACTAGGAATATATTATGCAAATGTTAATAACTACGAGAACATTCATTTATCATTGTCGCTTTAGATTGTCCTCCACCCACTGAATCCAGGATATACATTACCCTGTGCGCAGAACGAGCGGTTGTACAAACTCCAAATTAACCACTTGACTGACCAAGTATAGGAAAAAGGCTTAAGCTCCACAAGAAATAACGTTCAACTAATTTCAATGAGTAGAATAAAGCACCCATAATATACTGAATCTCATCAATTGTGCATGCTAAAAAAATATATATCGGACTGTAATTAATACAAAGCAGTGTGTTAAGAAGGAAGTAGGAAACTTATAGCACAGTTCAACATTTTTAGCTGTTCATCTGTTATCAGATGCTTTTCAGTTAATAAAAAAAACCAACAAAAACTTAATGTGATTTTCTTTCACCAGAGAGCGACTGGAAAAATGCGAGTGTGATCTAGTGCTAAAATATTACCTATCTCTGTGACAAGTGATGTGAAAGTCTCTTCCACTCTATTTTAAGCTCACACATATTTATTCATTAGTGCTGTTGCTCCCAAACGCGTTCCTCAAGGCACCCTAACAGTTCACGTTTTAGAGATGACCATGGATGAACACAGGTGGTTAAATCAAAATGACGGAGGTACTAATTAATTTACATGTGGTCAAGCATGGCTATCCATAAAACCTGGACTGTTAGGGTGACTTGAGGAATCGAATTTGGGAACCTCTGCTTTAGTGGTTTGGTGGTCTAGTGCTAGTTTTTTTATGGTGTTTTGAATGTCTCAACAAGTCAGTCATTACAGGAGTCTTACAACATGCTAAAATAAATGTATCGTTTTTCCAACCAAATCTATTTAGAAATACATTATTGGGTATATTTACTAAGCGTCACCTTTTCGAAGCCACCTTTTGTCAGCGGTTCTGGCCATAGTAGTTAAAGGGACAATGATATTGAAAGTAAACACTCCTAAATTATTGTCCTTTTTAAATCCTGCCGGCAGAACTGCCGAATAGTAGCCGCTTTGAAAAGTATACCCCTATGTCTCTAATACCCCTTTTACACCGGAGCTAAAACCCGGGTTTTTGAAGGGTTAACCCGGGCAGCTCCCTGGTGTAAAAGGGGAGAGAGTTGGATCGCCGGGTCGAGTGACCCGGCAATCCAACCCAGCTAACTAGCAGGGTTTAACACGGGCGTAGCCCGTGAAACCCTGCTGTGGGAACAGCGCACTCCGGGTCACGATGACCTGGAGTGCACTGCAAGCCGGCCGATTGGTCCGGCTTCAGTGGCACTTGGAGATGACGTCATCTCCAAGCGACCACTTTCACTCCGCAAAAGCCGGGTCTATGCAGACCCGACTGCGGTGTGGGCGGCGCTGACTCGGGAATATCCCGAGTCGGCGCCGGCAAAATTCCGGGTCTGATCCGGATAGGAACTTTGTTCCAACTCCGGGTCAGACCCGGAATTTAGGTGGAAAAGGGGTATAACAAGAAAGAAAATGTTATTCTTTGTTGGAAAGTACTGAAAACAAATGTTAGGTCATGTGACCAGAAAGCCATGTTTTGTTGAAGCGTTTGAGATGGTTCAGTCAGGCGTCGCCCAAGTTATTTGATGACTATTATACAAAATATGATGCCTACTCAAGCAGCTGACGTAACACCTAATAACTATGTTATACCTCTTTTCCACAAAAAACCCGGGTCCGACCTTGGTTTTCAGACATGGTTCCAACACAGGTCAGACACCGTTTACACAGCATCAGTCTTGGTTATTCTCAAGTCAGCCCTGTTCACACTGAACCTGGGTCTGCCCTGCTAAACTTGTGAGGTCATAAAAAGAGGGAGGTGACTGCTCCACAACCACCAATCAGCTCATTTTAGGCATGACCCAGATCAGATAACCCAGGTTGTACCGGTTACACTGCACCATTACCCAGGTCCATCCTGGGTCCGACCCTGATAGCTACCTGGGTTGGATTAACGGGTCACTTGACCTGGGTTACTTTTCAGGGACCCTTTTACACTGAGCTGCAACCCAGGTAGACCCAGCAATAAACCAGGTTTTCGCTCTGGTTTAAAAGGGGTATTATAGAATTTTAATTGCATCACAGAATATGCTAAAAAAAAAAAAACTCTATACCTGGTTTAAGCAGCCTGTGGCTGTAGAACTACAAGTCCCTGCATGCTCCACCAGACACATGCAGGGAGTTGTAGTTCCACATCAGATGGCGGCAATAGGTTTTCTATCTGTTCAACGCTATGCCCTTTTGTTTTCAAGCCTAAAAAAATGCATTTTTCATAGCTCACAATAAAACCTCATTACTTTACCCAGACAAAATGACAAACACTTTAATAAATGACTACTGACAAGTTTGCCTGACTTTTATAACCGGTGACATATTTATCAAAGTGTCCGGTTTCTACTTTCCCTCAAAACTAGTTTCATGAATCAACATTTGCAGATTTTCCGCCTGTATGGATCGTTTTCCTGCTGTGAGAATTTTTTTGGTTTGCCCTGTAGCAAATTAGGCCCCGAGTATTTAGATATGAGAAGTGCCAGGCATAAGGCATTGTTTGCCTGCCCCACCCCTAGTACACGCCTGCTTCCTCCAGCACGCACATGGCACTGCCAGCCATGATACAGTGGGTCCCTTATACAATCGGTGCAGGTGATTCTCTACAGGTAACAGTGCAGCACCTGGACAGTGAGTGCTCACTCCTCCTAATGGGATATGTCCCACCGTATCACCTTACAGGATTCTCCCACCCTCTAATTAACCCAGATTAATGGGAAAACAAAGAAAACACACTTAGTAATTTCCACGTGTTTTTAACCCTGTGACTACTGTGCTAAAGGGTCGTGTGTAAGGAGTCCGCCGTTAGATTATTGCAGAAGCACCCAGTCACCTTATCTCATGCTACAGAAGGGGAAAGTGTCAATTTCGTTTCAATATCAAGGAATAAAAATTAAATTGAATTGAAAGTATTACGAAAATAAATAATTAAATACAGCGTAACTTTGTCCATGAAGGGTTAAAATTGAACAGAGTGACAGCTGCAAATCCTTTTTTTCCCCCTTTTTATTACAACTTTCCCTTGTAGATAAGAAACATCTGTCTCACCTTTACAGCAGGTGCCCCTATTGTGTACTCGCTTTCAACCCTGTGAAATATACAACTTCCTTTACCTGTCGTAAGCGCCACCTGCATGCAGCAGACGGACCTCTTCCATCATATCATGCTCATTTTCTAGCCTAGGCTACATCAGGATTAATCAGATGCAGGGGAACTACAAGTCCCAGCATGCTCGCAGCACTTGTAGAGTTACTGGGTGCCTTGCTCAGGCAATGAGATCTAGTTTGTGATTGGTTGTGTAAACACTGTAGGTAAAAGCATTATTCTGCTCTTGGCACACACACACACACATTATATATTATATATATATATATAGTAACACACACACAATGATTTTAAAATAAAGCCATGTTGATTATACAGTGACGTGCAGATAATAAATGAATAGTAATGTTTATTATATTTTCTGTTCTTACAATACCTACAAAGTACACCTTTCCTATTTTAGTTTCCCCTCCCTAGGAGGTGATTTCTTTTGATTTCAAATACATTTGTTTTCTGTTACGAAAGTTTCTGTCTAAAAAGTTGCAAAAGAGTGCACGGCTGAACCCTCTGCGGGCATGAACAGGTTAAACGTATTGTGCAATAAAGAGGAATAGTTGCTACTTACCCGTCCGGGGCGCCCTCTGATACCTGTCGGGACGGATTGTGCCTTTATATTCACATAGAACGTTGGTTTTCGCCCACACCCCTCCCACACACTCCTGCCCTCAAATTTATCATCCTCCAATCACACTCACATCAACTTCCCCCTTTTATTTTTTTTTTGTCTGTGGCAAAAAAAAATATATATTTTCACTTTTTCTATGAATGTCCCTCAGTTCTGCACTAAGAAAGTTTGTTCTACTAACCAGTCATTTTATAAAAACTTTTTAAAACTTTCCTTACTTGGTAGGATAGTAGGAGACATAAAGCAGAATGTGCCTATTGAACTTTAAGTTATATACCGCACATCAAAGAACATTGTATTACTGTGCAAACAATTGTTCCTAAGTGTACCTCGTGCCTCCCTTGATGAGTTTCCTGTTTCGGTTGTGGAATGAAGTCCTGGGTTATTTGAGGTGTCACTGCTTGCCTTATACCTAAGGAGATGGACTTCAATCAAATTCACATAAGGTAAAGTATATTTAGTGCCAATTTTATTTATATGATGAACTTTTTGTATCTTGTATAGTTACACAAGGGATGTTATCATATGTATAAAATCTTGAAATATAAAATCCAGTTATGATGTCATTGCTTATAATTGGGTAGTTCCAATGTCGTCATCTCTACAGTGTGTAGTAGCAGAATACTTTAAGGAATAATGCACCCTCCCCACTATTGGTTATTTTACAGATATTCAAGGCAACGTCGTATTCCCTGCATCAGGCCTATAGCCTCTCAAATTATCACAGTGCTCCTCTGTGAATTCTAATATCCATATAATTAACAGCAGGGAGTATATCCCATATACCGAAGGTTGCTGAACTCCGCCATTTCAGTCCAGTTTTTGAGGATCTCCAGGCTTAAACACAGGTGACTTAATTATAGAGATGTGCGGTTCGGGTTCTCCAGAAATCTGAATCCACCCAAATTTTGTGAACCCGGACAGACCTGAGTCGCGTTTCTAATATCCTGAGGAGATCCGGATAAATCCGTCCCACGGTTCTAATCTTCCAGCGGTTCGGAATTCGGAATTTAAATCCAAATGTCGGGGTTTTGAATTGCAAAAATGACATTATTTTACCTGTTTTTTACATTTATTTTTTAGTTTTTTATTTAGATTCAAAACTAAAATACAAAACCCTTGAGGATGTTTTTGCAAAACCAAAACACGTAGATGAATCCAGATCCAAAACCAAAACACGGGGGTCAGCGCACATCTCTACTTAATTAGGACCTCGGTCAATTTGATTTAACCGTCTGGGCTCAAGCATGGATATGCCTAAAACCTGGACTGTAATGGCGGAGTTTGGGAACCTCTGCCATATACAATTATACTCCAAGGAGGTGCAGATGTACAGAAGCCGCTACCGTTTATGGCAGCTAGGTGGAACATATCACCCCGTCATGTTTCAGTCCATGTAACCAGACCAATGTTTTACTTCCCTGTAGTCTGACAAAGCGAACTTTCAATAGTATCCTTGTACTTCCTTTGGTAGCTTATGGGCATAATGTATTTTTATTCATTTTAAAAATAAAAAAATAAAAAATTGCAAACGTAAGGACAGAGCGCTCTGGACCATGCAATTGTTATTGAGTGTAACCACACAAATATATTGCTAATTAATCCGACAACTGCTGAAAACAATAGGGATAATCTTATATGTGTACTTTATTATATTATATGTTGATTAATGACTGGCAAAAATTATTTGTAAATAAAAAACATTGGGCCTAGATAGGGGACCCTTTACATACATTCTGGAGCTGACCAGTGATTCAGCCTCTTTAGAAGGAGGTAGAGGGGCTTATGTCATGGGGTGTTGCCTTTTACATTATTGCTGCATTAAATCTGCAGCAGTGATCGCCAAAATTGGGATACTCACATAACCCGCACCCTGTTACATAAACCCCCAAAATTTATTTTGTGTAGGGTTCTGGTGGGGAGATGTATCAATGTAAAGTGGTTGGAGATAAAGTACCAACTAATCAGGTCCTAACTCATTTTTCAAACACAACCTGTAAAGTGACAGTTAGGAGCTGATTGGCTGGTACTTTATCTCCGTCCACTTTATCTCTCTCCAAGGCTTGATACATCTCCCCCTTTATTATTGCATTTGTAAGCACTATCTATCCTCCAGCACCACAGATGTGGAATCGGGGTCTACTGTTTGCCCATTATCCCGCCTTAGATGTAAGGCTCTCCCAGGCCCTCTAGGGTTATACTAGGGCAGATTCATGTCACTTTGATGTTACGTTGGTCATACTCCCCTCATCGCCGCCTGTTAGTTACGTGAGGGTGTTTTTTTTTTCTCACTCCCTTTCTGCAAGCAGTGCACTGTGTGTATGTTGGTGGTGTCCGCATGTGTTTCTATTGTTCCTATGTAAATATTGTAACCTTCTTACATCTTCCCCTATTGTTCCCATCTTATTTCTGTGCCCCGTTTATGTTTTAAAGACTAATAAAAACTAATTATGAAAAAATTAATAATTGGGTCTTATGGTGAGTACCCACTTCCGCCTCAACGGTTGTGAGTGTAGCTTTGAGCAAAACGCGTGCAACTACGTATCACCCGCACTGGGTGTGCACAGTGCGATTTCATGCAGGTGCAGCTTCCTGGACCCACCGCAGCTCAGGACACGCAGTGCATGCTGGGTTGGAGAAAGAGGCTGCTGCGGCTAACAGGTAAGAAGGAAAGGGTAGGGGGTGGCGGTGGACCCTGGCCACCCCCCCTCCAAAGACCGGGTAATTAGTACCCTCTTGGCGTCCCTGTCTGCTTCTGCTGGAGGCTGCCGACTGTGAGAAGATGTCAGGAAGCAGATCCCCCAGGGGGTCCAAAGGAGCACCAGCGTGGGTCTCCCTGGTCCAGCCAGCTCCCCACTCTGGAGTCCGGGTGGTTGCAGAAAGAAGCGGCAAAACTCAATCACCGCCAAACAGAAGGGTAAGTTGGAGGGGTCACCACGCGGCACAGCTGAGCTTCTGTAGTAATGTATCAGTGCCAGGAATGAGCGCTGGACGACACGGTTGATGGCGTTCAAAAATGGTGCCCCAAAAATTCAGCACCCATAGCACTTGCCCCACATTAGTTATACTACTGCATATAGCACCAGATGTACAGCTAAACATGAACATGCAAAAATGTGCCTGTAACATTGTATTTCTACTGATGTATTTTCAATTGCACATATTTAAAAAAATCACTTGCAATGAACAAAGGCAGGAGGGTGCCTCCATGGTGCAGGAGGCAGGAGGGTGCCTCCGTGGTGCAGGAGGGTGCCTCCATGGTGCAGGAGGGTGCCTCTATGGTGCAGGAGGCAGGAGGGTGCCTCTATGGTGCAGGAGGTAGGAGGGTGCCTCCATGATGCTGGTGCAGGAGGGTGCCTCCATGGTGCAGGATTATTTTTTTTGTTTATATGAAAATATTTTATAATACAAATTTTTAAATACCAACAGGTGACTGTGAAACGCGCTGGGTGAGTGGTCTGGAGTCAGGTCTGTCTGTGCATGGAAGCCTGCGGTTGCTGATGATGGGGGTCTACAACAGAAATAAGTCTATATTATCTTAAATATGCAAGTGTAAATCGTCTGTTTCCACATGAATGTCTGAAATGTAGGTAACGGAGATATTTACTAAGGGACTAAAGCCGGGTACACACTAGACGATGTGTGTCCCTGGCTGACGCACGATGCGATGAACGACATATAATGCAGACGTATGACATCCGCATGATTTGGTGAACGAACGCACAATATAGTTCACCAGCCGCATCCATAAGCATGGGGTCGTTCATCAAATCGTAGGCTCGATCTCTCGATGCGATGAACGACCCCGCGGGAGCGCGCATGGTCGGCCATAGTGCATACACTTACCGACATGGACGATGTATTAAATACCCCCCATATAAATAGTGTCTCGCTGCGAGTAGTGAGAGACAGGGTCGGCTCCAGGGGTCGGAGCTCCCTGTGCCGGCTCTCTATAGTGCACACCAACATTGCGCGTGGCAAAAATGGGGACATGGTCTAATTACCATAGGTCACGCCCCAATGTGACGTTACTTTGGGGTGTGCCCGCATGGCACGCCTCCAAATAACGTCAGGTTGGGGGGAGCCTCACTAGCTGGGCTTCCCCCAGCCCTCTCCCGTCACTGAATGGATGCCGCACCAACCTCCCGATTTGACCACCGCGGGCCACTTCGGTAATGTCCCTTTGAAATCGGGATGTTGGGGAGGGGTGCGCCCTCTATGGGTGGCGACCCTGTTCGACCGCACTGGTCGAACACCCCTAGAGCCGGCCCTGGTGAGAGATATTAAATAGAGTTCTTAATGAGCCTTTATGATCAGTGTGACAATTCTCATAGAATAAAATATCCTTTACTTAATGTTAACAGTGTTCATAGCTTGAACAGAGTTGGCATAAAACTCTCTCCAAAATACTCCCCCCCCCCCCTCCTGTACTACAGAAAACCTACAGTGCGTTTAATAGAGACATTTACTTCATTTGACCTCATCCAGCACCTGTATGTGATATCCTCGGGTCAATGCACAGCGAGCTCAGCCTGTCTGATGGACTTTGATTTAGCTTGTAGTGCCGAACAAAACAGAGAGCAATCATAAAATGTAGTGTCACAGAGGTAGCAGTCTCTTTGACCTGCCGCCATGGTAAGGAGAAGACAAACTTATCTTCTACAGCCATGGCCAAAAGTTTTGAGAATGACACAAGTTTTGTTTTTCATAAAGTTTGCTGCTTCAGTGTTTTTAGACCTTTTTGTGAGATGTTACTATGGTATACTGAGGTAACATTACAGCATTACATAAGTGTCAGATGTTACTATGGTATACTGAGGTAATATTACAGCATTACATAAGTGTCAGATGTTACTATGGTATACTGAGGTAATATTACAGCATTACATAAGTGTCAGATGTTACTATGGTATACTGAGGTAATATTACAGGCATTTCATAAGTGTCAAAGGCTTTTATTGACAATAACATTAAGTTTATGCAAAGTCAATGTTTGCAGTGTTGACCCTTTTCAAGACATATGCTATTCGCCCTGGCCAGAGCCGTAACTAGACTTTTTGGTGCCCTGTGCCCGAAAACACATTGGTGCCCCCCCCCACACTATTTTTTAAATGGGGACAAAACGCACCCCAAAAAAGGGCATGGCCTCATGGGGAAGGGCCAGGGAAGAGATAGGGGAGGCCAGGAGATGCTGGGGATAAAATAAGAGGAAGCTACAAGTGAGAATCATTATAAACAGAAAATTTAAAGGCTCGAACAGCGCCCCCCTGCGATGGCACAGGTCGCACTACCCTAGTTACAGCCCTGCTGATGGCCGCCCCTTCTTGCCTAATCAATGCTTGGAGTTTGTCAGAATTTGTGGGTTTTTGTTTGTCCACCCACCTCTTGAGGATTGACCACAAGTTCTCAATGGGATTAAGGTCTGGGGACTTTCCTGGTCATGGACCCAAAATGTAGATGTTTTGTTCCCCGAGCCACTTAGTTATCACTTTTGCCTTATGGCAAGATGCTCCATCATTCTGGAATAGGCATTGTTCATCGCCAAACTGTTCTTGGATGGTGGGGAGAAGTTGCTCTTGGAGGATGTTTTGGTACCATTCTTTATTCATGGCTGTGTTCTTAGGCAAAATTGTGAGTGTTCCCACTCGCTTGGCTGAGAAGCAACCCCCATACATGAATGGTCTCAGGATGCTTTACTGTTGGCATGACACAGGATGGCCTGGTGTCAAGAAGGGCAGCAAAGAAGCCACTTCTCTACAGGAAAAACATCGGGGACAGACTGGTATTCTGCAAAAGGTACAGGGATTGAACTGCTGAGGACAGGGGTGAAGTTATTTTCTCTGATGAATCCCCTTTCAGATTGTTTTTTGGCATCTGGAAAAACCCTTGTCCTGAGAAGGAAAGGTGAACGCTACTATCAGTCCTGCCAACAGTAAAGCACCCTGAGACCATTCATGTGTGGCCGTGATTTGTGCATGCAGGAGAGTGAATCATCGATGGCTCAAACATTTATTGTTTTCCGTTAATGGTTAGAAACCATCGACCATCAATAGACAACCCTAGCGCCAAAGCCTGTATTCATGAGGTAACGGGGCAGCTTATTTATCCATCCAGCTCAGTAACACAGGATGCAGCATGGACAGAAATCTGTAACATACAGTGAAATATTTTTTTTTTTTATAAATACGCCGAAGGAAAGGCAACAAAACACCGTTGTTTCTAATGCCAGGACAGCTGGGCTATCACACAATGTTAGTCTGCTAATATTACATTTCATAATTAGCACTAACTGCCAACCAGAGGCTTCAATCCCAGCTGCCAATCATTCCCGGCAACCTCGGTTATCTGCTGTGCCTAACGCTGGGTGTGCTACATGCAGAGCCAGGACGTGACCAGAACATAAGTGACAACTTTAAATTAGGCATATTATGTCATCTCAGCAGGGTGATGTATCAGCTAAAATCAGGATTTGGGCAAATAGACATTTGCAAAATGGGCCTGATGCAGACTTGGACGCTATTCCGCCATTGACAGAGCTGAACGATTATCAGTAAACCACGTATGCGTCTAACATTTTACGCGGATGCTTGGACTTGCAATGCCGCAGGTGAACATCTCAGTACATCTCTGCGTAAAAATTCACGGCTACGACGCCATTAGCGTAGAATCGGACACAATGTCCGGAAAATCAATATTATGCGTGAGCCAAACTGGACCATACGTGAGCAGCAATCTTAATACCTGTATATTTATATATAGATCAGAGATATGATTTGCCGAAAGCCTTTGGGAGCAGTCAGTAAGAATGGCTTTTGCCCTCCAGTATAAATCAGTGCAGCACCTGTCTGTGACAAAGAATATTTAATTACCACTAGGAAGATGCCTATTAAACACGGAATACAGGTGAGCAGGTCCAGTCTTCAATTACACCTTGGCTGCAGCAGACGTGTGTACAGGTAACAAACAAGAGGGTTCTGCTGGCCTCATTGGAATACAAGGCGCCCCCACGGCAGCTGAAGGCTGATTATTGGTGTATTGTTGTGGAGAGGCGGGTAACTCACAGATGTTCTTGTAACTGACACCCGCATTACGCCGGTTCCCAGGACAACTTTTCTGCACCAAACGATTTTTCTTTAACACCTTCCCCACCGTCCGTATCAGGGCTCCCACCAACGGGTGTGGTATGAATGTAGACATGGACTTTATGTCGACATTCAAAATAATTTTCGACATGCTCATAATGTCAAAACCAAAATGTCTACATGCAGATGTTTTTGGTTAATTTACTCTAGCCCTAGCCCCAAAAAATAAGCAATAACTGGATGTTGACATTCTGGAGTCAAAATGTTTAACGTCGACATGTCTTTGATTAACATGTCGATATTTTAACCATGTCGTCATTTGTGAATTCTGACATATTGGTTATCGACCTTGAGTTAATATCAACATTCTGATTGCCGATATTGTGACCGGATCCCCCTACCACCTATAGAGTTTTTGTTTCCCCCTATGCAAGTTTGCATTTTCGTTTATTTTATTTTCATTTATTTATACTCTGTTTTCAAGACCTATAAGACAGTTATATTCCAGCACTGCAGGAAGGTGCACATAAAATAATAATCTATTTATGTGAATTTGGGGTCTATTCACTAAGGGCCTGATTCAGAGGCGCTCGCAAAAAGCGAGCGCTCGCTCTGAATCAGGGCGGCCGTTTTTTTTTTTTACCCGGCCTCCTGGCCGCTCGCTAAGCTGTGGGTGACCACCCACAGCTTTTGCGAGCTGCCAGGGGATGGTTGCGATAGTTGCGACCATCGGGCTTGCGACAAGACCCTTGTGTTAGGGTCTCGTTCCCGCATGCCCCATTGAGCTTCCTGCTCTAATAGAGCAGGAAGTTCACTACTGATATCACGAGTGATGTCAGTAGGGCCGCCCACAAATGGCAGGCGTTCCTTCAGGAATGCCTCCGTTTGACCAGCCACCCCCCCCGCCTACAAAATGGGGCGAGCTGTCGATCAACATCGACAGCCGTCCCGTTTGTAGCGAGCCCCGGAGCGAGTGAATTTCTCACTCGCTACGGGGCTTGCGTCTGAATCAGGCCCTAAGGACGGCAAGTTCTAAGCATTGCATCCACGATGCGGTACATCCCGTTTGTCTTCGGGTACAACTGCAGTTAATTACCGGGTACATACCGCGGCCACGTCTCTTTTGGTCCGCGCGCATGGCATCCCTCCCCGCGCCGGGTTTCACCACAGGGAGGGACGCCACTGGGTGACATGTAAATGTTTGCATTCGCATTGCGATCACAGCCTAACATAAAGACGCCCACTTCCTCTTACTCACATCCGTACACTTTGACAACATAGCAAAACAATCGGTAACATTGAGTAACATCGGATCCATATGCACAGTTAACCTCACTCAAGAATTGCTAACTTTACCGCACGCTATGACACCTCAGGCTGCGTACGGTATCGCAGTGTATAATTTATGCACGCCCATGTAACGGCGTTGAAACACACTGCCACTTCCTGTCAATCACTCCGCCATGGGTCCCGATCACAGTGTCTGATTTGCGCACATGCACTGCGATGCATACGATTGCGCAGTGCGCATTAAACGTCCAATTGCGTGCGTATAACCAACTGCGTTCCTTGCTGAATCAGGCCCTACATCCGGGATCCACGTCCTTCGGATGGCGCAAAGGTTCAATGTTAGGAGTGTTTCACAATCTATTTCTTAGTGTCATGACTAAAGCCAAAATACCCACCCAGAAACCCATATTCTCACTGGTATAATCATAGAAGGAACGTCAATAAGACGTCTCCCTAATAACCATTGTGTTATGAGCGTCTATCTCTGTGTTTCATGACAAGAAGAATTAAGATGAATGAGTTTATGGACACGATATGGATGGCTGGTAATGAAATATTACACCGCAACATCATAAAACCCAACATCTATAAGTCCTAGGTACTTTCCGCACTTTAGTGGGACTCATTCCTTGCATACTGGGAAAACCAATTTGCAGTCATCCGCAGCGGACATGTGGTAATTCTTGTAACGATGCGCGATTTCTGGAATCATGATTTAGGCGGCTACGCTTGATGTGTTTTTGACACCATCTGGCTGGGCTCCCATAGATGGCCTGACCTCCATCTCAAGGTCATAGTAACGCTTTCATATTAACAATGTACAAAATAGGTCTTCTAAGTATAATCAATGTATAGGAACATATAGGGGTCACCGTCGTGGCTGTGCCTTTATGCTAATGCCGCTACAAAGGCCTTCCCTGGTGTGCAAGGACTAAGACGCTGAAATACTGTTTGGTCAGTCTTTAGGCGCCACCATTGAAACTTGCACCAGCCCTATGGCAGATGACATTATGCGTCTGATAGTGGCCTTCTATGCCAGCGGTTCAGCGTCTTTGTGCGCAAATGCTCTCTGCGACACGCCCCTGACACCCCTATAAGACGCAAAGTCTCCTTGCATTTTTGAGCCACCCCCTGTTACCTCCCAGTCACTGCCCAGGAACGCCGGGCCCTGACATTACTACCGTGCCTATAAATTTGAGCTGCGACTCTGTACAAACAAAATTTCAACATATATGCGGTGTAACTAGGACACAGGCGCAGGAGCGATAACAGCGTCCATTTGTGTGGTTACTGGCATAACGTGAGACTGAATCAGGACCACAGTCAAGACCCAAACAGGATATGACCAGTTCCAATAATGTCATGATTATCATTGGCCTAACACCATGTATTATAGTATTACAGTATATTGTGTGGCAGTTATCACTCTGTATTTATTGCAGCCTCAGGGGCCTAATTATCAACACTAAAATAACGGTTTTAAGGACATTTTCCTTAATTACCATTTTTTTAGTATTCATTAACACACAACACAGGATATACAGTGTCACTGATATCTCCTGGTTAAGTCCGTCTGCGTTAATTTCCACACTCCCCATACATTAGTACGGGGATATAGAAATTATGCTATTGTTCAAATTCCGAACATTATGTATTTCGGAATTTGATGGTGTTACTATACGCCACTCTCAGATGACGTATAGCGGGATATACTTACCTGCTGTCGGTGTGAGCAGGTCCTCCTCGGCTCCCTCTGTCGCTCCCTGGTCCCTCCTCCTGCTCCAGCTGCTGCTCTGTGTGTTCTCCCGGCAGAACACAGTATAGTTAAAAAAATAAATAAATCTTCAGCCCGCCCCCTCTGCCTGGCCGTACTGTCCGCGGGCCGGAGGTCGGCTGCAGCCTTTGACAGGCGGCCAGGTAGTGGGGGGCGAACGGACACAGAATTACCGCAGCTGTAATCACTGCTGCGCATGTGCCGCTTTTGTGAACGTAATGGCACATGCGCAGCACTGATTACAGCTGCGATAAGGTAGTGTAGGCAGGGAAAAGTATTTATTTCCCGAAAAGCTGTCATCGCAAAAATGACAGCTTTTCGGAATAGATACTGATGGAGAGGAGGAATGATGAATTCCTCCTGTAATTAGGTAGAACTCCATGCGAGTTCTAAACCTAATTACCTCCATCGATTTTTTTGTAATGATGAATAGGCCCCTCAGTCAGTACAATGCATTCATCATCAAATTAGTTACTCCATTTGCAATTTAACTGCTATCACATATATTGGGGGCAATTCACTTCAGCGCGATGCTGAATATCCCCAGGAAGGAGCTGCCGGAGCTATTCACTTGGTCGGGAAGCTGTTAAGTTGGAGAATGCCGGTTCTCACGAATTAACCTGTGTGTTTAGTCGCGAGAACCGGCATTCTCCAACTAATGTTCCGGCCGCACAGCTGTTAGCGCTGCGCTAAGCCAGAAAACAGGCACGCGGCCGGCACTTTAGTCGGATTTCTCCTCTGACCCTAAGGAGGGTGCGAGAAGAAATCCTTTAGTCGGACCAAGCAGTGCGGTGACTTCAAAAGCCCCAGGAGCTCCCTCGCATGCTCCCTCAGGATCGCGCTGAATTGAAGCGCCCTCGTTAATTGCGCAGTGACAGAATCCTGTATATAGGTGTTTTAGATTATATTTCTAGTCCGGAGGGTATTCTCATGTTAGATTTATGTACAGCGCACATAGGGCCTGACTCAGCAGCTAATGGGCGGTAATGTGATCGCAGCTGCGAAAATATGCTACTACCTGCCAAAGCTCAGCCGGCATAAAGACGCCCGCTGCGGCCTTCTCATATGCGTCCAATGTCGCACTCCTGCGTAAACATCGGTACCATCAACGCACATCAAGCAGTCACGTAACATGTACGGCAAGTCTGAGTCTAATTTATGCGCGCAAATGAAATGGCGTTTAAGCAGTTAGAGACGCCTACGTTTCCTGACCACCCCCCCATCACCACCCCCAAAAGCGGACAACCTGTCACTCACTATGCGATGGATTCCTCTGTACGTCTGTAATCGCTGCGCGCACACAGTGTGGCTTATACGTATGCGCAATGGCAAACGATCGCACAATCTGCGTAAACTGCGTCTGCTGCTGAATCAGACCAATAGTTTTAGAAGTTGTCTGTCTCCGTTTTCCTGCCTAATGTTCACGGGCTTATTTATCATATAGGCTGGGATGTACTAAATGGAAAATGCGGTAAAACCCCCGTTTTCTGGGTTTTACCGCATTTTCCGTATGCATCAAACAGCTGGCCGTCGAGGCTTCGATGTGGAGGTTAACGCCAGCTTTTGCTGGCGTTACCCTATAGAAGCCTATGGGCTTCTACCGCATCGCGCTGGTATGAGGGATCCGATTGGATGCCTCCCAGCATGCCCCGCGGCCGCCGCATCACTCTGCGCATGCACAGATGGACTCCCGGGTCATAAACCCGGAAGCCCAGGGCACAGCGCTGATCGCAAAGAACAGCTCTTATCGGAAGAGCTGTCCTTTGCTGTACTGATCACATATGTTAGTGCATATTCGATCAGTACGAATGCGGTGTCTGGCGGGATGTACTACGCAAGGTTAATACATCCCGCCCTTAATATTTGCAGTGTATTCCACATAAACACCCGTATTCGGGAGAATACCCGCAAATATTCTATAACCCCCAGATGTATTATGGCAGGTCTGCAGTGGAAATCTCTGATATCGGCTACTGTCCCTCCATTTCCTCCAGCTAACCCCCGTAGGTGTCTAAGGAAGGATGTGATGCTGTCAGATTTTTCCCAAGCTCCAGAATGCAAAACACGATGGTGTAAGCTGCTGTAGCCTATGGGCAGGGGCGTATTAAAAGAGAAGGAGACCCTTGTGCAGTCTATCTGGGGCACCCTCCTCTCCTCCCGGCTGCCGGCAGCACACAGGGCCTGATTCAGAGCGGGACGCTCTGACCAGAGCGCTCGCTCTGAATCAAGGCCCTTCTACCTAACATTGGAGCGGCCTCTTGGACGCTCGCATAGCTGTGGGTGACCACCCACAGCTTAGGCGAGCGTCCATGATGATGGTCGCGATGGTCAAGACCATCGCGACCATCGGGCTTGCGACGAGACCCTGCGGTAGGGTCTCGCTGCCGCAAGCCCTGGAGTGATTTTGGCTCTATCAGAGCCAAAATCACTCCCACTGACATCACTAGTGATGTCAGTGGGGCCGGACCCAGACGGTAGGCGTTCCCATGGGAACACCTCCGTCTGGGCAGCCACGCCCCCGGCACACTCACCATCGACAGCTTGCCCCCTTTGGTGCGAGACCCCGAGCGACGGCTACCCCGTCGCTCGCCGGGTCTCGCGCATGCGCACGACGGAGCTCCCTCCGTCGTGCGCATGCGCATTTGGGTACCATCGACCCGCTTACGAGCGTCCTGCGCTCGCGAGCGGGTCTGAATGAGACCCACTGAGCGCAGAAGACTCCGGGCACTAGAGTAGACTCTAGTGCTCTGCCGGAGTTTACTGCACATGCGCAGGTCACCGGGAAAATGGTCCAGCCGCCATTTTCCTGGTGATCTCCCCACTTCGCCTTTGCAAAATGACGGGAAAATGGACGTAGCTGCCATTTTCCAGACTGTTTATACTGTAATGGTACCGCTAACGCGGGACTCTAGAGAAGTAAGTATTTCATAAATGGGTGCAGGGTGTGCCCAGGGGTGCCGAGAGGGGGGGGGGGAGCGGGTACAGTTTACCCAGGCCCGGGCTTCCAGAGGGGCCCGGCGGGGGCCCAGGTCCGGCGAAAGCCCCCCCCCCTCACTTCCTCCCTCCTCCCTCCCTCTGCAGCAGCCCAGCACACGTTGCAGTGGGAGATTGCTTGCGGATGCTAAGTAGCAGCCACAGCAGTCTCCTATGCCTGAAGGGGGAAGCGATCACACTGATCGCGCCCCCCTCTGGCTTTGTGCCGGGCTGAGGGGCTCACAGCGCCCTCTCCCCGGCGCTGCAAAACAATGTTTGTTTTTTTCTCCCCAAGGGGACGTGGCCATGCCTCCCGCGATTAGGCCACACCCCCTCTTTACCTGGGGCCCAGCGTGGCTCTCTACGCCCCTGGGTGTGCCCAGGGGCCCGTGTGCACCGCACTCCCTACACCCATTATAGATACGCCCCGGACTATGGGCTACATATCGCATAAATAGCTGGGGATATGGGCTATAGGCTATAGGCTATAATATCTAACATCATATTTGTATTCCGGAGCTTGGTAAATTAGGCAACAAAGCAGACCCGTAGGTTTCTGTGGGGTCTGATTTTGTGATCGAGAATGGGGGGTCACAGCAAATATCTCCTACATCTGCGGCGGTCCCCCAGAGGTACATTTGGGGATACTTAATATTGCAGGTTCCCCACAAATATTAATTAATAAATAGGCCCCTATGTATTTAAAATATAATTGCAAATTAAACTCTGCTTTTACTTGTGATTTGGGTACATTTCCCCCCACAGATAATAGTGATAAAGAAAAGAAATATAAAAATTATATATACGAGGGTGGTTCAATAAATAAGGTAACAAGACCTCGCATTGCATAGAAATCATTGTCAAGCGTCTGACACCAGGACATGGCGGCTTGCTGAACTTCACCGTCGGTTGCAAATTGCCTTCCACCCAGACACTTCTGCAATGGCCCAAAGAGATGGAAATTACTCAGTGCCAGGTCAGGGCTGTAGGGAGGATGGTCCAGTACCTCTCAATGGTAGCGCCGTAAAAAGCCATGCATGCGGTTGGCTGAGTGTGGCCTGGCGTTATCGTGCAGCAATATGACGCCTGTTTGCAGCAACCCAGGTAGTTTTCAACGAACTGCATTCTCCTCACAGAACCGCATCAAGTGCATGAGAGACTTTCCCATCCTATTGGTTTGTGAACCTCTGTGAGCTGCTTCGTTACCCAACGTGAACAGTTTATCCTGTACCCCAGTTGCTCATGAACGATATAATGCACAGTAACCACGGAGACGTTCAGTTCGTCAGCAACATCACTAACTTGAATGCGCCGATCATTCTGATGATGCGGCACAAATTGTCATCTGTGGTGGACGTGCCTGGCCGGCCGGATCGCTGCTCATCTGCCGATATCAAAGGCAGCGCACCAAACCCAAAACTGTTTCTGTGACATGACGATATCGCCATACACATCGACGAGCTGGCGATGAATTTCAGCTGCTGATGTGCCCTTTAGATGGAGAAGCCTGATCACACTACGCACCTCAATGTTTGACCATGTTTCTGCCATCCCCGCCATCTTACAGCTGATGTTGGGACATTAGGACTGATATGAGGTGCAGTCTAATGGCCGTGAGGGGAAGCAGCGGTCTACCTGCTCTGGCCTGGAAGTAGAGAACATTACACACGCCAGAGGTCTTGTTACCTTACTTATTGAACCACCCTTGCATGTATATATGTGTCTGTGTGTGTGTATATATATATATATATATATATATATATATACAGTCAGGTCCATAAATATTGGGACATTGACAGAATTTTCATATTTTGGCCTCTATTCACCACCACAATGGCTTTGAAATGAAACAAACAAGATGTGATTTAACTGCAGACTTTCAGATTTAATTTGAGGGTAATTACATCCAAATCAGGTGAACGGTGTAGGAATTACAACGGTTTATATATGTGCCTCCCACTTTTTAAGGGGCCAAAAGTAATGGGACAAACTAAACAATCCTAAATCTAACTTTCACTTTTTAATACTTTGTTGCAAATCCTTTGCAGGCAATTACAGCCTGAAGTCTGGAACGCATAGACATCACTAGACCCTGGGTTTCATCCCTGGTGATGCTCTGCCAGGCCTCTACTGCAAATGTCTTCAGTTCCTGCTTGTTCTTGGGGAATTTTCCCTTCAGTTTTGTCTTCATCAAGTGAAATGCATGCTCAATCGGATTCAGGTCAGGGGACTGACTTGGCCATTGCATAACATTCCACTTTTTAGCCTTAAAAAACTCTTTGGTTGCTTTTGCAGTATGCTTCGGGTCATTGTCCATCTGCACTGTGAAGCGCTGTCCAATGAGTTCTGAAGCATTTGACTGAATATGAGCATATAATATTGCCCGAAACACTTCAGAATTCATTCTGCTGCTTTTGTCAGCAGTCACATCATCAATAAATACAATGGAACCAGTTCCATTGACACTACCACCACCATGCTTCAGTGATGAGGTGGTATGTTTTGGATCATGAGAAGTTCCTTTCCTTCTCTTCTCTTCCCATCACTCTGGTACAAGTTGATCTTTGTCTCATCTGTCAATAGGATGTTGTTCCAGAACTGTAATGGCTTTTTTAGATGTTGTTTGGCAAACTCTAATCTGGTCTTCCTGTGTTTGTGACTCACCAATGGTTTGCATCTTGTGGTGAACCCTCTATATTCACTCTTGTGAAGTCTTCTCTTGATTGTTGACTTTGACACATATACATCTACCTCCTGGAGAGTGTTCTTGATTTGGCCAACTGTTGTGAAGAGGTTTTTCTTCACCAGGGAAATAATTATTTTGTCATCCACCACAGTTGTTTTCCGTGGTCTTCCGGGTCTTTTGGTGTTGCTGAGCTCTCCGGTGCGTTCTTTCTTTTTAAGAATGTTCCAAACAGTTGATTTGGCCACACCTAATGTTTTTGCTATCTCTCTGATGGGTTTGTTTTCATTTTTCAGCCTAATGATGGCTTGCTTCATAGTGACAGCTCTTTGGATCTCATATTGAGAGTCGACAGCAACTGATTCCAAATGCAAATGTCACACCTAGAATCAACTCCAGACCTTTTACCTGCTTAATTGATAATGAAATAACGAGGGAATAGCCCACACCTGTCCATGAAATAGCTTTTGAGTTGATAGAACCATTACTTTTGGCCCCTTAAAAAGTGGGAGGCACATATATAAACCGTTGTAATTCCTACACCGTTCACCCGATTTGGATGTAATTACCCTCAAATTAATTCTGAAAGTCTGCAGTTAAAGCACATCTTGTTTGTTTCATTTCAAAACCATTGTGGTGGTGAATAGAGGCCAAAATCTGAAAATTCTGTCAATGTCCCAATATTTATGGACTAGACTGTATATATATATAGAGAGAGAGAGAGAGAGATACAGTATAGATATATATATATATATATATAGATAAATATATGTATATATACAGTATATAGATATATATGTGTGTGTGTGTGTGTGTGTACACACGCACGAGCGCACACACACACGCACACACGTGGTTCGCTTTAGGCACTAGTCTCTTTACATCGATGCAACAGGAAATCTATCCACAAGTTGGTAACTGCTGTTTCCACTGACATCAGACAATTAATTCACCATTGTGACACAATGAAAACCACAGCACATAACGTCTGCCTAAGTGTGTATTGTTGCAACATAGTAAGTGTCACATAGTATAGGAAGCAATGACAGTTTCACTCTGGTCACTGACCTATACAAAAGAATGTAAGAAACTTTAATATTATGAACCGACAGGTTGCATGTTGGACTAGAGTTATAAACAAGGGAGCGATCAGGGTTGGAAATAAGCTGGAATATCCCAATTTTCTGTTTGGTTCAGATGCATTACAGTATATTACCGGACTAGACATAATTACACTTAACATAAACTCAGTCATGGAAAAAGCTAAAGAAATGATAAAAATACAATTCCTGTAAGAAATTATTTGCAGAGACAGAGGACCTGATTCAGACCCGCTCGCAAGCGGGTCGATGGTGGCCCAGTGCGCACGCGCGGCGTGTGCACTGCGCGTGCGCGAACCCCAGAGCGAGCGCAAAAAGCGCTCCCTCCGGGACTCACTACAAAAGGGGCAGCTGTCGATGTTGATTGACAGCCCGCCCCGTTTTGTAGGCGTGGCCGGGGTGTGGCTTGTTTGTGGGCGGCTCCACTGACATCACCAATGATGTCAGTGAGAGAGCTTCCGGCTCTATTTGAGCCAGAAGCTCTCTGGGGCTTGCGGCCACGAGACCCTACCACAAGGGTCTCGTCGCAAGCCTGATGGTCGCGATGGTCTTGACCATCGCGACCATCATCATGGCCGCTCGCTATAGCTGTGGGTGGTCACCCACACCTATGCGAGCGGCTAGGAGGCCGCTCCTAAAAAAACAGCGCCCGCCCTGATTCAGAGCGAGCGCTCGCTTTTTGCGAGCGCCTCTGAATCAGGCCCAGAGTTACTCTAAAAATCTGTATTTCTTTTTTCAAGAGTGTTACATAAATTCCTTCTTGTATCTTAACAATTATGTGTGTATCTGAAAATAAGGAAATGTGATATATAGGGGCATATTCAAATACAGGCGAAAAGTCTGAGGGCCTGATTCAGAGCCGGACGCTCTGACCAGAGAGCTCGCTCTGAATCAGGGCCAGCCTACCTAAAATTGGAGCCTCCTCCTGGCCTCTCGCATAGCTGTGGGTGACCACCCACAGCTTATGCGAGCGGCCAAAAAGATGGTCGCGATGGTCTTAACCATCGGGCTTGCGACGAGACCCTTGTGGTAGGGTCTCGTCTTCCGCAAGCCCAGAGTGCTTTTGGCTCTATCAGAGCCAAAAACACTCCCACTAACATCACTAGTGATGTCAGTGGGGCCGGACCCAGACAGTAGGCGTTCCCATGGAACGCCTCCGTCTGGGCAGCCACGCCCCCGGCACGCCCACCAAAGGGGGCGTGCTGTCACTAACCATCGACAGCACGCCCCCTTTGGTGCAAGACCCATAACGATGACTACCCCGTTGTTATTCGGGTCTCGCGCATGCGCACGACGGAGGCGCCTCGGTCGTGCGCATGCGCATTTGGGTAACATCGACCCGCTTGCGAGCGTACAGCGCTCACGAGCGGGTCTGTATGAGACCCTGAGGACGGATTTTTCGCCATCATCGGTTCTTTTTCTGGGGATAAAGTATCGGCCGTGTGCCCGCGTATCCCCGTATTCAATTAAGAATCTGCGGAGTCGGGACCCGGCAGAAAGGTAAGTAGCTAAAACTCCTGTCAGTTTTCGGGAAATCAGCCTGTCACCCCCCCAAATATGGTCTGACATGGGGGATCACTATGGGATCCCCGAATTGGCATGCTAAAGGTATTAGGGCTTTTTAAACGGTGTTGACAGGTGTTTTTTTGCGTATTTAAATAGGTGGTGAAGAATAGCATTTCGCTTTTTTGGGGGGGAAATTAACTACTCCCGTCAAATTTGGGGTACATGAAAATGGGTGCAAGCACATTTTGAAGTCCCTAAAGTTATTTTGTAAAATTCTTAAAAAATGCACCTGCTGCAACCACCCGCCATGAAGAACACACCTGCCGCAACCACCCGCAATGAAGAACACACCTGCCGCAACCACCCGCAATTAAGAACACACCTGCCGCAACTACCCGCCATGAAGAACACACCTGCCGCAACCACCCGCCATGAAGAACACACCTGCCGCAACCACCCGCCATGAAGAACACACCTGCCGCAACCACCCGCCATGAAGAACACACCTGCCGCAACCACCCGCAATGAAGAACACACCTGCCGCAACTACCCGCAATTAAGAACACACCTGCCGCAACTACCCGCCATGAAGAACACACCTGCCGCAACTACCCGCCATGAAGAACACACCTGCCGCAACCACCCGCCATGAAGAACACACCTGCCGCAACCACCCGCCATGAAGAACACACCTGCCGCAACCACCCGCAATGAAGAACACACCTGCCGCAACTACCCGCCATGAAGAACACACCTGCCGCAACCACCCGCCATGAAGAACACACCTGCCGCAACCACCCACCATGAAGAACACACCTGCCGCAACCACCCGCCATGAAGAACACACCTGCCGCAACCACCCGCCATGAAGAACACACCTGCCGCATACTTGGGGGCTCCCCTTGAGTCTATTTCGCTAGTTTTTAATTGTGTCCCTCAACATTTTTTTTTCCGCCCCCAAAATGAAAGTACATTTTTTGGGGTGTCCTAAGGGATTATTATTATTATTTTTTTTGACACAGATTACATTAAGGGGACATTCTAAAGGCTGCAGGCTATTTTTTTTATTCTGCACCCCTAAACCCCAATTCTGCACTATTTTTGCCCATGTATAAGATGGTGAAAACTTATCCTTGTTTTTTAACAAAGACTCTTCGCACCGACAAAAAGCCTTTGAAATTGAATATGGGGATAATTGAAACAGGCGAAAATGATGTCATCGGTGATAAATTATCACCGAATATGGCCCATAGAGGAATTATTATTTAACATTTCAACACTTGTTGCAAAAAGACACCACTGATAAGGGGAACTGTAAAGGCCCCATACACGGTGCGATATAGCAGCCGTTCCGACGGATTGGTACGATATCGCTGCTATATTGTACCGTGCGTGGGCATGATATCGGCCAGTGCGGGCTCCCGTGGGATCGTACATTGCACCTCCTGATCTTACATGCTGCACATAAGATCTGGTGATGCGATGTACGATCCCGTGCAGCGCTATGCGAAGGGGGAGGGTGGGTTTGTCGGCATATCTGGCGGTCGGGCAGTCGATTGCTCTGTTTGTGTGGGGACCGCCAGATATGTCGGCCGTTGGATCGGCAGCGCGAGGTGCCTATCGCTTCGTGTATGGGCCCCTTAAGATCCAGGATGTGTAATGATTCTGACAATGTGACAGAAAATAATTTTTTTACACTGTATAGAAAGTAGTGAGCGGGCTTGTAGGGCATGCTGTGCGCCTCCCGGCCACACGAGGACGATAGGAGCTGTCTAATGTTACATGGACTGTCTACAATAGCCGCTTTCTATGGTAAATGTCAGCTCCTGGCTGCCATGCTGTGTGTGTACAAGGACAAATGACCTGCTAGGCTGAGGATGTTCCTGCCCCACATATAGGTATGCTGCTAACCCACCTGCATGCAATAGGTTATGTACTATTGGTTCTATGCCCTCTGATGTAATGTGCGTTCTCTGTTGCATGCATGAGCTGTGCCTGGCTAATGTTGACTTTATCCATTAGATTGCACCATGTGCTCTTTGCTTGGCACGTTAGTCAGTGCCTGGGCTACATTGCATGTTTATTCTCCCTGCCAGCAGAGGCATTAATGGCATTGAAGGGCATCTCCTCACTCACTGCACTGTCAGCTAGGGACCTCATCACTGAGGCATGAGGCACCGTTACTGCTTCCACTCTGTAGAGGTGATTGGTGGTCAGAAATTGGGTTGAATGATGTCCTGTGCAGAATGAATGGTGGCCAGTTATCCAGGACGTTCCAGGAAAGGTGACAGTACGGGGTTCATGCATGTATTTCTCTAGTGTGTGAAAATACGCATCGCTTTTGTAAACGAGAATGACCTGGTTCTGTGTCGCCCTTAATGTCGGATATAGTTGTGCGTTTTTATTACTGAGCACGTGTAAGATGCAATGTGCACACACCCCGAATGTGTGCGTACGTGGAACTGTATTGGGCATCCTGGGCGGTGATTATTCGGACGCACGGAGATGGTCCGTTTTATGGGTGCGTTATGGGAGTGTCATTGACGTATCGCTGTGTACGGGGCCTGATCGAGCAATGTACACGATGCTGATATTTAGTTGAGCGATCATCGGTATACTGCGCATGTGTGTGAGTCGCACTGCGCATGCGCCGAGGTACATTGCCGTCGCTTGCATCGACTATTTGCCCGCAGTGCGATTGACAGTCAAGCAGCATTTGGGGGGAGGTAACGAGGAGTGGCGGCTAAAATGTGGGCATGTCGCAATAGTTTTTGGGGCGTATGGCAGATCCCGTACGCAATAAAAATGGTTACCGGCGTCTCAATACAGGAGCCCATTCTGTGCGCCCCTTACGGTTACTCATAAGGCTGATTCTCGAAGGATCTGCGACAAATGCTGCGTCTTTGTAGACCGATGCTTGGAATTGCAAAGGCGCTGATGGGCGTCTCAATACAAATCTAGGCGTATGCGACAATTGCATATTTATACACAGCGGCAGCAGCGTTAGTGCTCACTTCTCAATCGGACCCACAGATCCCCATGCCAGGTCCAGATACCTGACGGAGAATCTGCACATAGCAAAGGGCTGGTACACAGGGCGCAACCGATGGTGGCGTTTAAAGACTCTCACAATGAGCTGTGCACCAGGGACAGGCTTGTATACGTAGACACGCACCGCTGGGTGCGATGAGGAATCCGCCCCTAAGAGGTATATTCAATTGGGGGCGAGGTAAAAAACCTTACCCCCATTCAGCAGCATGGCATCACTCACGAAATTCCAAGATTGGGCTGCATGTACAGCCGACTGGGGATATCGTTAACGACCCACAGGAGCGTGCATCGTTGGTCGTTTGGACCATACACACCAGACTATATCAATGATATATCGTTGAACGATATCGTTATCGTTCAGTTTTATAGTCTAGTGTGTATGCCCCTTTCCAAACACTCGCACACACTGACATACTCACCCTGCTGTAGAAGACCCGGCTCCTGACGCTGGAGGAAGAAGACACCACTTCGGTAGGTGAGTCATTAATGACTAAGCTAAGTGAAAACTTTCAATTGCAGAATTATACCCCTTTTACACCAGAGCAAAAACCTGGGATTTTGCTGGGTCTACCCGGGTAGCAGCTCAGTGTAAAAGGGTCCCTGAAAAATAACCCAGGTCAAGTGACCCTGCAATCCAACCCAGGTAGCTACCAGGGTTGGACCCAGGATGGACCCGGGTAATGATGCAGTGTAAACGGTGCAACCCGGGTTATCTGACCTGGGTCATGCCTAAAATGAGCGGATTGGTGGTTGTGGAGCATTAACCTCCCACTTTTTATGACCTCACAGGTTTAGCAGGGCAGACCTGAGTTCAGTGTGAACAGGGCTGACCTGGGAGTAACCCAGATCGAAGGTGCAGTGTAAATGGGTCTGACCAGGGTTGGAACCATGTCTAAATACCCAGGTCGGACCTGGGTTTTTGGTGGAAAAGAGGTATTAGTTATTAGGAGGGGTGCCGTCGGACTTCCCAGACAGTTTTCCGTAAAACATAGATTTTAGGAAAAATCAGACTTGCTCTGGAGGTACGAGATAAAAAAACCTCCCGACACTCAAAAACTGAAAAACCTGCAAATAATAATAATAATAATTGCAGGCGCAGGCTTTTTGCTATTCAGTTACGTCATTTTTGCTATTCTAGCACCTAATTGACTACCCCTCTAAGTGTTGATGTCTGTGCTCACATGGATAATGTTTGTGTTGCGGACTTGACAAACCTGTAATTGGCTGAATTGTGTTCTTATTATAATATGTAAAAGATTGTGTGTATGTAAGAAAATACAAATTAGTGTTCATTCTAGCACTCGTGCAGTCCCTCCTGCCTGGGGTTTTGCTCTGCTGCTTCTAGCACACAAACTGCTTAATCTCAGCAGTTTGTTGTATCAGCAGAGTGTGCTAGAAGCACCAGAGCAGTGTGTGACACCCCCCAGGTAGGATAGAAGAACTGAATGGGTAGTGACAGGTGCAGGGTGGTAAAAGGAAGACTACAAATAATCTAGAACTTGGATATATCCTCCTTTTTTTTTTTTGTTTAAGACAACCTTACTGGGTACAGCCGCATTCTTTATAATGCACCAGACTGCACAGCAAACCTTCACAGTGCCGTCTATCCTGAGCTCCGAATGCAATATAATTAGCTGGAATACTGAGGCCAGGCGATGTTGGGGGCTGGGTGGTCTGTCTTGTTTTACACCAGTTCTTTTAAAAAAATATCATCAATATCTGGTATTAACAGTGATTATTAATTAAGAGACCAATATGTACTAAGCTTTGGAGAGAGATAAAGTACCAACCAATCGGCTCCTGACTGCCACTATACAAGCTGTGTTTAAAAAATGAGTTAGGAGCTGGCTTAGTACATAGACCCCCTAGTACCTTCCTTATCAGAAAGTTGTATTGTTGTGTATCGTTCTAGTTTGCAACCTTGTGGGCTGCTTAGATGATATATAGAGGGTCTAGCCCAAGAGCCCGAGGGGATGTTGTAGTCAAATTTTATCAGTGGTAGTAAGAACCTCAAGTTGCATTGTGCGACTCTTAAGTCACCTGGTACAATATACTGTATGCGTGACAGATATGGGGGCAGATTCAATTAGCCGCCGGATTTACCTCGCGGCTAATTGCTGTGCTGGACCTATTCAATTAGCGGGGATTCCTCATGTGGGAGGCGCCGCAGTCGGACTTTGCCTCGCACCTCATGTAGGTGCGAGGTAAAATCCATGTCAAAACGCCAAGTCGGCGTCGCGAGCAAGGATAAAACACATTGATTCCGCTGTTTTCGCGGAATTAGTGTGTTTCAGTGCACGAGTCATGATTTTACGGCGCAGGAAAAAGGCTATTTAATTGAATGGCTTTTCCCTGCGCCGCGGGAATTTAGGCCGGCAATTAGTCGCGGGGTAAATCTGCCCCATGAGGTCCAATAAGAGATCCACGTCCATAGCTTAGGCATCTCCTAAACTGTGAGAATGCTGACCATATATGCAGCGCTGTACACTTCCTTTATCCACCCCCAGCAGTGCACATTGTTACCTTATTAGAGTGTAGGATATCGCTAGCTGGGAAATAATGCTGTGTTTTATTTCTACAGGATTCCTCCCAGCCGTCCCCATGATTCCTTTAGTTGTACGTGGACTTTCTCTGCTGCGCACATCACCCACACGCTGGACAAAATGTGCGCCAGCAATAACCGCGCTGACGTGGTAAGTCGGACCCAAGATGTGAGAGAGGAAAGGAAAACAGAAACATTCTAAATGATCTTGAGTTCCTATATGATCAGAACTTGTCATTGGGCTCGATTCTATTCTGCACGAAGTGAATAGCGCCGGGAATCAGCTACCTGGAGCTATTCAATACACCGCGCTGCTAAGCCCGGCTAAGGATTTCTTCCTGTACCCCTCCGGGGATGCGAGCAGAAAGCCGACAAAAGTCCAGGCACGAGGCTGTTTTCTGCCCTTCGCGCCTGGGTCGGGGAATGCCCGTTCTCGTGCCTTAAACAGGGTGTTTAGTCGCGAGACCGGGCATTCTCCGACTAAACACCGCGCAGAATAGAATAGCTCCGGGAGCTATCTCCCGGCGCTACTTACATCGCGGGCAATTGAATCGAGCCCCTTGAGTTGCCATAGAGGTCATTATACATCACACCATGGGATAGGGATAAGTCATTCAGGAAAACCTGTAGCGCTGCTAAGCTGGGTCGTTCTAAAAATATCAGGTTCTTCTTTAACAATTTGCAATCGTTGAAGCCCCTATATCACCTCCCCGTGACCTCTTCCAGCGTCTTCCTACACTAACCTATAGGGGATTTAATATCCCAGCAGCTTTTGTGCATATTTCTGCCATTGCCACCTAAATATAAACTGGGCTATAAGTGTAATTAGAACATGTATAAAGAGTCACAAATCACACAGTCCTGGTCGTCATTATTGTCACCCTTGAATTTTAAGAACAACCTGTACAATATTCCGAAATAAATTTCGTATTATCAGAATATTTTAATAGGATATCCAAAGTTATGAAACCCCCAAAAATTCCCTTTCAACTTACAAGTAGTAATGTCAAAGATGATATAATAAGTATGCCCAAGGTACCCTTCCTTAATATTTGGTTGCACATCAAATATTGGTTGCTCCACAGGACATTTGGCCAGAAGGGCTGGGGTCTGTCTAGGTACATTTTGGGCTTTGGCAAAGATCATTTGTTCCTTTATGTCTTTTATTTTTCAGCAGTGGGGTCCTCCTTGGCCTCCGCCCGTAATGCCCATCTTGGTTTAGCATGCGGTGTATGGTACAGGTTGAATCCATCACTCCAGATTGTTCCAAGTCAGCCTTCTGCTCTTTGGATGCTTTGCTTGGTGTTTGGGCCAAATGTACTAAGCTCTGAAAAGTGATAAACCACCAGCCAATCAGCTCCCAACTGTCATTTTTCAAACACAGCCTGTGAGATGACAGTTTGGAGCTGAGTGGGTGGTCATTTATCACTTTTCTGAGCTTAGTACATCTCCCCCGTTGTTCCAACTTCCACAGTTCAGACCAACTGTCAAAGAGTTCTCTCGTTGATTTTCCTCTTTTCCGCCATGTCTATGGAGGTTCCTCGCAGTTCCACAAGGAGTAAACTTCTTAATACAGATGTGTCCTCACTCGTCTTTGCTGCAGTCGCGACGAACTGCCCCTTTCAGGGCGCCTGGTCCCATGTTATTCTGCTAGTACCCGGGCATCTTCTTTGCATATTTAATTTTTTTTGGGCGAAAATGTGTGTAAGCCGCAATGCGATACGATTAAGACGCACCAGGAGACAGTGCTGATTAATTTGCAATGCGATTGTGTAACTGTGTGCGACTGACTCTCTCAACTAGCACGCAAAATGCTACCGTGCAGCGGCCACAGATTTTTTTTCCACGCCAAGCTCCCTTTACAGATCCATTCGCGCACAGATATACAAGTGTCACATATTAAATAAATCCGCACAGTCTCCTGGTGCATCCTAGTCGCATCTCATTACCACTAAGACGCATTTTGGCCTATGGGTGTATAGGCCAAAGCTGGATCCATGCAGTCCTTTTCTTCAGGAGATATTGTGCAGGTTGTACTTAAACTTCAAGGGTGCCAATAAAGTTGGACAGAACTGTGTTTGACATGACAAGTGACAGGAGCAGATTGGTTGGTACTTTATCCCTCTCCAGGGCTTAGTACATAGACCCATACGAAGTGAATTTAGTAGTAACCTAGAACATGTATTTTTTAACGGCTGTAACCTGCCCACCTGCTGGATGGCTTTGAGGAATAAAAAAAAAAAAAAAAAAAAAAAGCAGCGTTATTAAATGTTGTGTTACATAAGCCCCCCAGTAATGATAATTTGTATAATTGTCCCCCCCATCATACAGGCGCCCCTTGCACACATCCTGACAGGGTGACCCAGGAATTGTATTTAAATTGCATCGGTTTTCATTAAAGAAAAATTACTCCGAACAGTACAAACCCTCAAATCATTGCTTTCTGCAGAACTTCCACACTCACGCTCAGGAACAAGATATAACATTGTATAATTGTTACTGCCCAAACCTGTCATCAGCCTATGGGTTAGCTAGTGACATCACTGACACATGAGGCACAAAGTTACATGGCCAGTGAATTCGTGGCTGCTTCTGCTGTGTGACCACGGAAGCAGACCAGACTTTGGGTCGTATTCAATTAGAAGTGAAAAGCCGTTTTCCGTGAAAAAGTATCGCCGATCGGGACTTTTCGCGTGGTCAGAACTTATCTCCAAATTCAATTCCAGACGGTTTTCGCCTACGCGGAAAGTCAATGCAATGTGATAGGCGAAAAAAGATTCGCCTCAGAATAGTAGGTGAAAGGAAGTGCAACATTTTTATTTTGGGGTGCAAAGGTGGGGAAACCTCTCAGAACCCTTGGGACAGCCCCCCCCCCCCCCAAAAGACAACTGTGTTAAAAAATACCGTGGAAAAACATAAGAACACCTCCAAAAAAGTACTTTAATTTTGGGGGCGAAAAAAGTACAAAGTGGGGGGACAAATATAAAAACTAGCAAAATAGACTTCTTGGGGTGCTGTAAGGAGGGGTCAGGAGTTATTGGGATTGCAGGTGCATGTAGCAGGGGTGTTTGAAATTTTTTAAACTTCACTTTAGAGACTTAGGAATATGCTTGCACCCATTTTCAAGTACCCCAAATTTTACAGGACAACTTATTTTCACCAAAAGATACAGCTTTATACCATTCTTCACCACTTGTGCAAAGACACTAATAAGAAGTTATTGAAACAACTTAAGTACCCCAAACCGTTTTATTAGGGCTATTCGGACACATCTACATTGATCCCCAATGTTAGTGCATATTTTTTGGGGGTTCAGGCTGATTTCCCAAATTCTGACAACACCTGTTCTGAATTCGCCGCTTGCCATTTTCTCGTGGTTTGTAATTGAATACGGCGAATAGTGAGGATGCGCGCGATAAGTTTCCGCATCCAAAACACGCGATGCCGGCGAAAAGTTGGGCAGGCAAAGCTCTTCCGCGGGTGCAAAACTAATTGAATACAGCCCTTTGTTTGAATTGAACCTGAATTTGGAAATCCTCTTTTAAAATATTGTTATCCTGCTTCTAGGCAGCAGAAAAGGTCCCATCGCTTGTGGCCGACAGGTGACGAACTGTACGAGAAGACCACGGTGACACGCCTGGAGAAGGACTCTCCTAACGTGCTGTTTATCGAGGGCTACAGCTCCCAGGGTTTTGTCATCAATGGAAACCGGGTGGTTGGGCCCTGTGCCGTGATCCATTGGAGCATCCTGCACTGGAATGTAAGTGCGGAGGCTGCTTATAGCCACTCTGGTTCTCTAGCACAGTGGTTCTCAAACTGAGTCCTCAGGAACCCAAACAGTTCCCATTTTCCAGGGCACCTATCAGGTGTTAGCTCTTGTGCTTCTCCTTCCTTCCCACTGGCATCTCCTTCCCACCGTCTTCTCCTTCCCATCGGCATTAACGGCACCAAACTTATATGTTCAGTTGTCCTGCCATTCTAGGCACCCTGATAGCCAGATCCTGGGGTTGTGGGGCAGTACCAGTGCCGCCCACAGAGCCCTGCGCAGTGCTCGCTCACCTATATTTACGCCCCTGCCTGTTGCAGCATTGTTTATAAACCTTGTCCGTGTTCTGCAATGTTCTGTACTCGGTCACGGTTTTTAAGGGGGAGTTATGTTCATACTATTCCTGTTTATGTACATTGTAAGGCGCTGCTGACCCATTGTGGTGCCATATAAATAAAGGATTAATATTCATATATTACCAACTGTCACATTTTAAAGATCCACAGGTGACCTGGAATTGATTAACTGTTTGGGGGTCTTGAGGACCGAGTTTGAGAACCACTGCCCTAGCGTTATCTTCCCAATCTGCCCCAATACTTCCTGTGCCAACACTGAGATATTCCAGTCTGAGCAAAGGACGAGGTAACGGACAATTCATCTAGTGCACTGATTAATACTTCTATATAAGCCCTTCTCCATTTCCTGCTCTGCAGCCATAATATGAGGAGCCCCCTATGTCACAGCTCCCTTCTCTCACCTGCTGGGACTGCCAGTCCCACAAATACCGAGGGCCGTTAGTAGCCCACCTATGGTATGAAGCCTTCTAAAGTGGTCATAGCAACCAATTGGCATGTAGCTCTCTCTTTATAGAATGCACTAGATAAATGAGAGCTGCAATCTGATTGGTTGGTCCTAGTTCAGCATCCACCTATGGTTGCCAGCTTTAATGTTTACATTTAACGATCAGTAAAAATAAGTCTCATTTCCACCTGCAGCGAGGAAATCGCCCCCCGTCCTTCTTTATACTAAAAACGAATGAGATACATTTAATAACACGTTCACTGAAGTCTTTGGAGGGATCGGGGAAGACCATAACGAAGCAATGAAGACAGATCAAAAAGAAAATTAACTTTGGTGCTCATTGTTTTTTTTATCAGTTTTTTACCAATCTGTGTTGCTTTCAGGTGGGCTCCTATAAAGACATCTCCTACGAAAGTTTATCCTTGTTTCGCTTGCTGGTCCCCAAAATAGGTAAACAGCATTATTTTACTTTTGGAAGAGATACTTAGACAGGAACGATCTCCAATATTACGGCTTTCCAGGTCCTTCTGTTTATTTCCATTGCCTTCAGATACGGCGGCAACACACAACGTATCTGTTATACTGTATAGCTACTGTAAGTGCCATAGAGCAAAAGCGTAAAATCCATTTCTCCGATTCCATGGGGGACACCGGGGTACAGATGGTGGTGTGTGAGGAGCGGTACTTTAAGAAGTTGATTGATTTGAATCTGGACTCCTCCTTATTTCTAACCAAGCCCCACCCAGAGACGGGAGAAAGGAGGGGTGAAGAGAGAAAAAACACAGAACCAACCGTCCCGACAGAACAGAAACACGAACAAACATAACACAAAAGCGTTAGAAGGGCGTCCAGTTTCCGCTGCACCGTTAAATGCAGTTGACGTAAAGCGGAGTGAACGAATTGACCTTGAGTTAGTAAGACGCGAAGAAGTTGATCCGCCAAGGAAGGCCATTAGGTTGTCTAAGTACGGGTCTCCTATGTGGGAGGGTAATGTGCCAGAGTAAGGGGCATATTCAATTGAGCACGTGGTTTAGCGAGGAAAATTCTCTCTCCCCTCACGCCCAATTTTGGATTACCGCGGGTATGCGTGCTCCCGATACCCACGGTATCCAGTTATTTAAAAAAGTGGTTGCAGGGTTTTTCAGCGGCTGCTGGGAGTCCCGGGGGTTTCTGGTAGGCTCCAGGGAGGCACAAGGGCTGATGTAGTTCTCCCAGCTCCCATTACGGGGGTGCATACATACACTTGGGGGGGAGGCAACACACTGGGGGGGGGTCACACGGTCACTTATACACACTTACCAAAACTGACTCACGCTGCATACTCACCGCTGCTGCAGACCCGGCTCTGGATGCAGAGGACAGCGCTGCAGAAGGTGAGTAATTAAGGACTAATTGCTTAATTAGTACTCATGGGGGGGGGGGGGGGTGCCGCCAGGGTCCCAGAGCCAGTCCCACTGATTTTTTTTTCTAAAATTAATGATTTTAGGAAAAACCAGACGTGCTCTGGAGGTGCGAGGAAAAGAAAACCTCCCAGTGCTGAAAATAGAAAAAAAACAATCACCTAATTGAATAGCAAAAATCCCGCACCTACGGGAAATTGCACTTACCTGTTGTTTTCCATCTTTATCTGATGTAATAATGGCTAGGCTGAGATGTTGGTTACGCAGGCTGCAATCAGCGTGACTGCTAATCTGTGACTATAATTAGCTGCCTACGGCCAGAAATTGGGGTTTGACCCCGTTGTGCGGTGTACTGACTGACTGCGCCGCAAGGTGCTTCAAGTGTGAATGGGGAACATCAAGGTTAATGCAAGAATTAAGTAAAAATAAATACTTAGGGGCTGACGGTGGAGTTGGACGTTTTTGGCACAAATAATGCTTTTATACAGTGCATAGTACTGGCCAAATACAGTTAGTTCGCCATCTTGAAAATTCGCCTCATACAGTCGTAAAGACCCATATGTGCCTCTCGGGAGCTGTATAACTTGCAGGCGCTTGAAACTTGGCAGCCACTTGTGATTGGCTGAGTGCTTCTTGATCCTCTGCTACTATAACTATTCTCCATGTGGCTCTTGCAGTTGATTTTAATTATTTATGTTGCAATCAGTTTGCAGCATGAAAGCAGATTCCCAATATTGTTTTTTTATTTAGCAGGGAAGACGATGGATGTTTATATTTAATTGAACTTAATACTTATTTTGTAATCTGATTTTATCTTTTACAGTCACTGTTCAAACATATAAGAGGTCTTATGTATCCTTCTTAAAAGTTCTATATTGTGTACAAATCCTGTATTGTTACTTTAGTATACGAACACTGTCGCCCAGATCTCCTGACGGCAACCTGGCCCATATGCTGCTGTTCTCTTGTCACATATGCTAATGTTAGTTTAGTTTTACTTCTTGTATTAACCTAGGCGCCATCTTGTTGCTTATCTCCTTTTTTCGTGTGTAGTTGAAAAATATGAGATATGGTAAGAACTTACCCTTGTTATCTCTATTTCTACGAAGTCCATAGGGTTCCACAGGATACCTTGGGGTATAGGTGTGACGTCAGTCGCAGGGCACCAAAGAGTTAAGCTTTCAGCCTCCCAGGATGCACTAGGTCCCCCTCCTATACCCCGCCCCCGGGCCAAGGCACCTCAGTTAGTTACCAAGCCATAGGCCGGAGGAGGAGAAGGAAGAGAGAGAACAAAGATCTGGACACATACAAGAATCACATTCTCACCAGAGGGAGACGGAAAACCGGTGACCAGAGCAAAGCCCATCTGCAGCACAGGTGCGACAGGGCGGGAGTCCTGTGGAACCCTATGGACTTCGTAGAAATAGAGATAACAAGGGTAAGTTCTTACCATATCTCATATTTTCTACTTCAGGGTCCATAGGGTATCCACAGGATACCTTGGGGATGCCCCAAAGCAGTATCCTTTAAGGGTGGGGACGCTCCTGTGCAGAAAGGAGAATCCGCCGCCCGAAGGAAGCATCCTGAGAGGCGAAGGTGTCAAACCTGTAATACCTCACGAAGGTATGGACAGAAGACCACGTAGCAGCCTTGCAGATCTGAACTGCCGAGGCACCACGTCGAGCTGCCCACGAAGGACCCACAGACCTAGTGGAATGAGCCTTCAGAGAAGGAGGGACCGGTAGGCCTTCATGAAGATAAGCTTCAGAAATAGCCATACGGATCCAGGCTGCCAAAGTTTGCTTTGAAGCAGGCCAACCCTTTTTACAGAAGCCATAGAGGACAACAAAGCGTCCGACTTCCTAAACAAAGAAGTGCGGTCAACATAAGTCCTTAAGGCCCGCACAACATCCAAAGAGGCCTCACCCACGGAAAGACCCGGTGAGTTAAAGGCCGGAACAACTATTTCCTCGTTAACATGAAACTGGGAAACAACTTTGGGAAGAAACTCGGGCCGAGTGCGGAGCACTGCCCTGTTCCCATGAAAAACCAAGAAAGGGGGTCTACAAGAAAGAGCCCCTAACTCAGAAACACGTCTGGCTGAAGCAACGGCCAGAAGGAAACAGTCTTAGCTGTTAGCCATTTAATATCCACTGAGCCCAGTGGTTCAAACGGCGGTCCTTGGAGAGCCCTCAGGACCACAGCCAAATCCCAAGGCGCCACAGGTGGAACAAAGGGCGGCTGAATACGGAGAACACCTTGCATAAAGGTGCGCACATCCGGGATTGTAGCAATCCTACGGTGAAACCAGACAGATAGGGCCGAAACCTGTACCTTCAAAGAAGCAAGGCGAAGCCCATGATCTAGTCCCGCTTGCAGGAAGGCGAGAATCCGAGACAGACGAAACTCCCGCGGTGCATAACCTCTCGGTCGACACCACTGGAAGAACGTATGCCACACGCGATGGTATATCCTCGCGGAAGACGGTTTCCGAGCTCGTAACATGGTACGCACCACAGAGCTGGAAAACCCCCAGGACCTCAGCATGGCCGTCTCAACAGCCACGCCGCCAAAGACAGCCGAGTCAGGTCCGGGTGAAGACAAGGACCCTGAGACAGAAGGTCCGGTCGTAGCGGCAACCGCAGAGGACTGTCCATGGACAGACCCTGAAGGTCTGAGAACCAGTGCCGTCTGGGCCACGCGGGAGCTATCAACAGGAGCGTCCCTCCTTCCTGTTTGAATTTCCGGATTACCCGTGGAAGAAGGGAGACCGGAGGGAACAGGTATGCGAACCTGAACGTCCACCGGACGGACAGAGCATCCACCAGAGACGCCCCTTCGTCTCTTGTGCGAGACCCGTACACCGGCAACTTGTTGTTGTGCCGGGACGCCATGAGGTCGATTTCTGGAAGACCCCACCTGTCCACCAGTAGTTGAAAAACGTCCGGGTGCAGGGACCATTCCCCTGGATGAACGTCCTGGCGACTTAGAAAGTCCGCCTCCCAATTTAGCACTCCCGGGATGAAGACCGCTGATATGGCCGGAAGATTGCGCTCCGCCCAAACCAGGATCCGAGAGACCTCTACGAGAGCCGCCCGACTGCGAGTTCCTCCTTGCCTGTTTATGTAGGCCACGGTGGTAGCATTGTCCGACTGGACCTGCACCGGGTGACCCTGGAGAAACCGCTGTGCCTGCAGGAGAGCATTGAAGACCGCACGGAGTTCCAAGATATTTATTGGAAGCTCCGCTTCTGTCGGTGTCCACCTGCCCTGGAACAAGTGTGGACCCGAAACTGCTCCCCAGCCCCGAAGACTGGCGTCCGTTGTCAACAGGACCCAATTTGGAACCCAGAACGGACGTCCCTTGTTGAGGTGGGTCGTCTTTAACCACCACGCAAGGGACAGGCGAACCTCCGGGGTGAGCACAATCGTCTGGAACTTCAGAGACTGAGGCAGCCCGTTCCACTTGGACAGGATCAGGTGCTGCAGAGGTCTGGAGTGAAACTGGGCGTATTCCACCATGTCGAACACCGACACCATGGAGCCCAGTAACCTCATCGCCGAGTGTAAGGACACCCGGCGGCTGTGCAGACAACTGCGCACCCTTGACTGTAAAGCAGAGATCTTGTCCTCCGTCACGAAGATCCTTTGCTGTCCCGAGTCCAATAAGGCTCCAAGATGCAGAATCCTCCGAGACGGGATTAGAGTGGACTTCTGCCAGTTGATTAGCCAGCCGTGCCGTTGCAGCAGTGCAATGGTCAGGTCCAAGTGGTGTAACAGGAGCTCTGGAGATCCTGCCACCAATAACAGGTCGTCCAAGTACGGCAACATGCGGACTCCTTGCAGCCGCAGAGAAGCCGCCATGACCGCCATAGCGTCCTGTATGTCCAATGACACCATGTAGTCCCCAGGTTCCAGCGCCAGAATGATGGACCGTAGGGTCTCCATCCGAAACTTCGGGACCCGCAAAGACTTGTTGAGTGCTTTGAGGTTGAGAATCGGACGATATGACCCATTGGGTTTCTGTACCAAAAATAGATTTGAATAGAAACCCTGGCCCCTCTGGGAGAATGGAACAGGCACTATAACTCCAGCCTGGAGCATAGTGTGCAATACCTTCCGCAGCTCCGTAGCCTTGTTCCGGTCTGATGGTAGACCCGTGGTGAAGAATCGAGCCGGGGGTCTGTGCCGGAAGGAGAGGGCGTACCCGTGAGAGACCACCTCCAGAACCCAAGTGTCTGTCGTAGTGAACGACCAACACCGGGAGAACTGCAGCAGGCGGCCTCCCACCCTGGGATCCCCCAAGGGGAGACCCGGACCGTCAGGCCGCAGGCTTGTCATCTGGCTTGGGGGCCGGACGTCTGGTACTCCATGCCTGTTTCCGGGGCTTGACTGATTTCTTAGGGCCAGCCTGTCGAGGAAACGACTGTGGTTTGGGCCTGCCCTGGGCCCTAGATGACCGAAAGGACGATGGTCCAGAACCAGAAGGAGCAGCGGCCGACGGGAGACAAGCAGATTTGGCTGCCGCCAGCGTGGCCACAATCTTATCCAGATCCGGACCGAAGAGAACTTCTCCGGTAAACGGCAACGCTTCCAGACCTTTCTTGGATCTGCGTCCGCCTTCCAGGATCGCAGCCACAAGGTGCGACGAGCAGCTACCGCTGCTGAAGAAATTCTAGACACCAGAGTACTAATGTCTAGAGCCGCCTCGTTGATGTAGGTGGCCGAATCACGGAGATTGCCAATCAACTCCGCCTGTTCGGCCGGACAGTCGGATTCAAAAGAAGCCTCTAATGAATCCGCCCAGCGCTCCATCGCTCTGGCAACCCAGCAAATGGCCATAGCCGGCCGTGCTGCCCCCCCTGCAAGGGAATAAGCGGACTTCAGGCAGATTTCTACCTTGCGGTCCGTAGCATCCTTAAGGGAGGACATGGATGGCATCGGCAATGTGGCACTACGGACAAGACGGGTCACGTGAGAATCCACCTGTGGAGGGGATTCACACTTAGCAAAATAATTATCCGCGAACGGATAAGCCACCGCCAGGCGTCTCTGCGGCTGGTATCTTTTGCCAGGTTGTTTCCACGCCTCCTCTAAATGGTCCACCAACTGACCCGAAAGAGGAAAGACTGTGGCATCGCCCTTCACATCTTTGAAAAAGGCATACTTAGATTTAGCCGCTGGGGGAACTTCGTCCTCAATCACCAAGGCTGTGCGGACCGCCCGAATAAGTCAAGGATATAAATACTTTGGACTTAGCATCAGCGTCCTTAGTATGGAAAGGTTCCTGATCGTAAGGATCCAGAATCTCCCCATCATCAGACGTCCCTTCGTCATCCTCATAAGGAGCGGACAGAGACGCCACCGGCCTTTTATGAGGCCGCATCACAGACTCCCCTTGCAACACATCCGACAAGTGCTGTACAGAACTCGTCAGGGAGTTAACCCACGCTGGCTCCTGAGAACCCGGGAGCGGGGAAATAGGGAGACTGTGGGGTACCACCAATTGTCGTGGGAACCCCTGCATGGGTGACGACACCACAGACTGCTGGGACAAACCCATCGGAGTAAACGCGGGCTGCGGAGCTAACTGGCCCACTAAAGCTGTTAACGCCTGAGCGAAACAAGCCCAGGGCGGCTCCTGTACCGGTGCTGTAACCGTAATAGGCCGCGCCATGGACAAACACTGCCGGCAAAGGCCCTCCGCGCTACCCTCCCCCTCCGCTAACGGTACTTTGCACGTGGTACACTGTAGCCGGAGGGGAAAATCACTTTCAGACATGATGGCACCATGTATGTGACCTCTCTCACCAATTAAGTATTAAATAGGCGAGAGACCACCCTGCAGCACCGCACCGCAAGGGCTTTAGCAGAAAGAACAGGGACAGTAATAAAGCTGACAGTTTAGAGAAGAAAAGTTACAGGCAGCGCTAGCACAGTCACATACAATGCAGAGAAATAACAATTCCTGCACTAACAGCGCTGATCACTCAACTACACAGACACAGGGCCTGGTAGGACACAGCGCTGCATACACAGACCTGAGCCACAGCGGAGGAGAGGTATGCGGGGGGACCCAGACCACGATGCTTCCTTCCAGACTTCCAGCAGCGTTCACCATGCGTTGCAGAGAAGATGGCCGCCGAGGAGCAGAGAGAAGCTGGCCTGGGGGAGGAGCGCTGACACAGGACCAGTCAGCACAGTGCAGAGAGGGCTGTGTGCAGCGGGGGAGGCGCCGGCTGTGAGACAGGGAAGGCGCGCTCCCCTGGCATGCATTTAACCCCTGGGACGCCGCAGCGCTACCGCTCTGCTGCGGTCCGCTGTCCCAGGGGGTAGTGGAAGCGCAGGTTGGTCGCCTGGCTCCACGCTGCAGCCAGTCCCCAGGGAGCCCCCTGCCTGGGGACTTAGGACCATGTGATCAGCGGGGACCCACCGCGGGACCCCGCTGCTTACCTCTGTCCCCCTTGCATCCGGCCATGGTCCGGAGCATCTGGGGTCACCGCTAGCTGTGACCCCAGACGCCCACCAGCATCCCCGGATCAGTACCGGCGTTCTGGTACCGGCGGGGTGTAGGGAAGACAGCATGGACGTCAGGACTGACTGTCCATGCTGTTCATCCAGATGTGCAGCCACAGCTGCATGAAGAAAAAGCTTCAGGGGCTCTTCTAGCCCCCACTCCAACAGGTGCACCCGACTCCGGCCGGGCACCAAACTAAACTGAGGTGCCTTGGCCCGGGGGCGGTGTATAGGAGGGGGACCTAGTGCATCCTGGGAGGCTGAAAGCTTAACTCTTTGGTGCCCTGCGACTGACGTCACACCTATACCCCAAGGTATCCTGTGGATACCCTATGGACCCTGAAGTAGAAATCTAATTTGCAGCTTTTAGGTTTTTAGTGCAAGATGCTCCATTAGTCCCCGGTCTCTTATGGTCCAGGACCGTCTAAATCATGTTGGTTTCGGGCTCAGACGACACCATTTCGGCCTGTTTTAGCCGTGTAGCTGGCTTTCTGGTTGAGGCTTGTATATGTCGTTTTTTAGCTCCGCCACGATTATAGAACACAGACTGTTTTTTTTGCTGCTTTAACTTGAAGTGATAATTGAAGGAGCCATTTTAATTACCTCAGAAAGGGGCATAATACATAGGGTAGGCTTACCTTTATGCTGGACACCATTCCCTTAATTATCTCTCCCCTCAGTAACCACCTATTCTGCTCTCAGCTCCTCCCTCCCACGAGCGAATATATGAAAACAGACCAAGCAGGAAATACGCTCTTTTATATTGCGGCCATGTTTTACACCTCCAAAGACAATGGAGAAGTATAGTCCATTACTGTGACTGAGGGCTGTATTCAATTAGCAGCGAAAAGCCGTTTTTTGCAAAAAAGTTTCGCCGGTGATGTCAGTTTGCCGGCGGAAACTTATCCCTGTATGCAATTGTTGCGACTTTTCGTTGGTGCGGAAACGCAATGCAATGTATCCGGCGGAAAAGGTTTCCCTATGAATAGACGGCGGATAAAAGTGCAGAATTGCGGTTTTGGGGTGCAAAGGTGGGGAAACCACCCTGCACCCTTAGGACAGGTCCCCAAAGTTAAACTGCGTTAAAAAAAAGAATGAAAGAACACCTCAAAAAATGACTTTGAAAAAGGGGGCGAAAAAGTTCAAAGTTGGGGTACAAACTTAAAAACTAGCGACATAGACATGGGGGAGGTGTGTTTTTGATTGCAGGTGCGTTTTCAACGCTTTTTGAGACCTCACTTTAACAATTTAAAACCATGCTTGCACCCATTTTCATGTATCCCAAATTTGCTGGGACTACTTATTTTTGCCAATAAAAACTGCAAATGCTATTCTTCACCACTTGTGCAAAGACGCTAAATAGCACCAATTTAGAGCATTTAAGCACCCCACATACCTTCAGCAGGGCTATTCGGAGGTATCCATAGTGATCCCCCATGTCAGTGCATCTTTGGAGGGGGGGTGGCGGACTGATTCCCCCTTATCTGCCAGCACTTTTCGCCTGTCTAAGTTTGGTCGGGACGTGTTTTCGCGGTCCTTGGAATTGAATACGGGGATAAGCGCGATACTTTGTCGCATACAAAACCAGTGTTGTCGGTGAAAAGTACGGGACTTTTTGCTTCTAATTGAATACGGTCCTAATAGGAACAGAGAGGCCAGCTACCGTTCTAAAATGGTGCCTCCTGCAAACCACCTCAAGATCTTCTCATATGTATAAGTGTAACATACAGACTATATGATGCCCTCAAATCCTGGGCACGGTATACGTACAAACAATTGTATTTCTTCTGGCAGAAATGCTGGTTGTGGGGACGGGAGACCGCGTTGAGAGATTGGACCCCACCCTGCTGAAGCTCATGAGGCAGAAAGGCATGGCTATTGAGGTTCAGGACACGGTATGTACATAAGGTTCTGCAACATTTTTAAAATTAAATCAATTCTTCAGTATAGTTTTTAATTGATTAAAATGTGCCCGTTTAGCTCAGCTGGTTGGAGGCAGCCATTTTGTGGGCTTAACCAATATTCTAGAAAATGTGGCTGAACCAGACATCACTGGGGTGGTCTGAAGAGAAGTGGATAAATAACAGTACAAAAAAAACAAAAAACATAATGTAATCAATTAGATAGACCTATTCTAAAGCTGCATACACACGGAAAGATTTTCTGTCCAACCATCCAACTAGTTGATTGGTTGGAATGAAAATCTGGTAATTTATGGGAGTAAATGATGATCAGCAATTTGCTCCTAAATGCCAGAAAACAGATGAAAATGGTCGTCAGACAAGTTTGTTAAATGTTTGATCTAAACCACAGGTTCTCAAACTTGGTCCTCAGGACCCCAAACAGTGCATGTTTTCCAGGTCTCTTCACTGAATCACAACTGAAATAATTAGCTCCACCTGTGTATCTGTTAAAATGTCAGTGAGTAAAGCTGCATACACACACAATGATTTTTTTAATGATTATCGTTAAACGATATCGTTTAACGATAATTGATGGCAAAAATCGTTCACTTTGTGAGTCAAACGATGAACGATTATCGTTCATGCGCGTTCACGTTTGTAGTTCGTCGTTCAGTCAGACTTGTCAACTCAACGATTTTCATTAAGGGAATATGCAAAAATCGTTTGTAGTTCATAAAAATCGTTCATGACATTTAGTAAATGAACAACTTTAGTAAACGATTTTAGTAAATTTTTTCAAGGGAAAAAATCGTTTACTAAAATCGTTCATTAAAAAAATCGTTGCGTGTGTATGCAGCTTTATGAATACACCTGTGCAGCTGCTGGGCGACCTGGAAAAAGTGACCTGTGTGGGGTCCTGAGGACCGAGTTTGAGAACCACTGCTCTAAACAATTTGTTCAAACAACAGTTTTTGTCCATTTTCCTGTGTTTTGGAGCAAATTGCTGATTGTCATTTGCTTTCATCACTTACCAGGTTTTCATTCCAACCAATCAACTAGTTGGCTGGTTGTACAGAAAATCTTTACGTGTGTATGCACCATAAGAGCAACACTTTGAGACTTATCAGTTTGATTTAATTGGTTTGTTTGTTTTCTGCCATTTAGGAGTAAATGGCTGATTGTAATGTGCTCCCATATATTACCAGATTTTCGTTTCAACCAGACAGATCTTATAGCAGTGTTTCCCAACCTTGGTCCTCAAGGCACACTAACAGTCCAGGTTTTAATGATATCCATGTTTGAACACAGATGGTTAAATCAAAATAACAGAGGTACTAATTTGCTCAATTATGGCTTTCTGTAAAACCTGGACTGTTATGTTGCATACACACGGTCAGATTTTTCTTCAGATCTGAACGATAACGATTTAAAAAAAGAAAATCTGACATGTCTAAACTATGGCCCTGATTCAGACCCACTAGCGAGTGGCTGTCCGCTCGCAAGTGGGTCGATGTTCTGCACTGAGCATGCGCACGACGGAGGGAGCTCCGTCGTGCGCCAGACGCAACAAGCGAAGGACTGTCCTTCGCTCGTTGTGTCTGATCAAAGGGGGCGTGCTGTCGATGTTAATTGACAGCATGCCCCCTTTGGTGGGCGTGCTGGGGGCGTGCCTCCCTGACGGGGGCGTTCCCAAGGGAACGCCTCCCGTCAGAAGTCGGCCCACTGACATCACTAGCGATGTCAGTGGGAGTGATTTTGGCTCTGATAGAGCCAAAATCACTCCGGGCCTTGCGGTTGAAAACCTCAACCGCAGGCTCCGGCTCGCAGTTTCGATGGTCGCGACCATCGCGGCCATCAAACTGCACGCTCGTATAGGCTGTGGGTGGTGACCCACAGCTATACGAGCGTCCAGGAGGACGCTCCATAGTTATGGAGGCCGGCCCTCATTCAGAGCGTGCGCTCTGCTTGAGGGCCTATGAACCATGTGCGTTCCCGATGGTCAGATAACGATATCTGACATCTGATGTGTTTGCAGTCAGACTTGGACGATTCCATTCATTTTAATGCAGTCAGAAATCATTGGTAAAATCTTTCAAATCGTTCATCTGACCATGTGTATGCACCATTAGTGTGCCTTGAAGGCCGTGGTTGGGAACCTCTGTCTTATAGTGCGTACCTAGCTTTAGGGTGCCTTGGAGGAGAGTTTGGGAACCTCCTAGGTTACAGTATATTACTCCATGTATTTAATCAATGAGCTCACAGGTTTAATTCCAATTGTGTCCCCATTTTGTATGTTCTACACATGCTTCCAAATACATTGGTTAATTGGCTTGTGACAAATATGACGTATGGAATTTACACTGTACACGCTATAGAAGCAGGGCCTAGAACAGCAACTGGGCGTGCCCAAGATGGCTGCCTCACCCTCCTCTGTTATATGAAGTGCTCCGTGTCCTATTGGGAGTGTGGCCCTATATGTGTAGGCTTGCCATATCATCCCTTTAATTCAGGAAACATAGGAATTACACAGGTTCTGTGGCTGGCTGTCTCCATTTCACCATCTTATAATCGGCCACAGAACCTGTGTAATTCACGTGTCCCGAATTAAGGGGATAATATAGCAAGCTTTATTTGTGTTATAATGAACAAAAACAAGTTTGATATGTACAGTACTGTAGATCTAGTATAACTCTAATAGGCTGTAGATAACGTGACTGTTCTGTACACTCCACAGCCCAACGCTTGCGCTACCTTCAACTTTATGCTCAGCGAACGACGGATAGTAGCAGCAGCGCTAATTCCAATCAACTCTGATTATTCCAATCAACTCTGATTAGAAGCTGGAACCAGCCAGAGACTTGTGTACTATTGCTACCTGGTAACAGCATAACCCCAGGAGGAGGCACTGTGATGGGTCTGACCGCTGAATGCATATTACTGCAGCTCTCCGGATCCTCAGATTTCCACTAAGACTGACATTTCAGCCAATTCCTGGCATCTCGTTACTGAATATTCCTTCCTTTTATAGATATTACCATCAGCTCTGTATTGGCATAAATAAGAATTTGTATTTATAAAAACAAAAAAAAATGCAAAATGACTAAAAAATAAGTTTCTCATGTTTGATTTCCAAGTAAAGAAACAGCCGGTTTTCATATTTTTATTGCAAAACGCTAGATTCAGTAGTGATTGGTATTCTTTACTGCTACAGTACTGTGAGGGCAGGCGGATGAGGACAAGGCAGCTCCTGGTGTAACCGCCTCCGCACCGGGAACATGCAATGCCGGCAGCAGCTACATTCTGTGCGGTGGGTGCAGATTTTTGGCATTGGTTAGAAGAGTCTCTTCTCGTATCTAGAAGAAATAAAGATGAATTGCGAATGTCACCCTAGGGATAGGTTACAGAGCGCGTTTCTCATTACGTGCATCAGACTTCTCTTTACTACACGGATGGATGAGATGCTGTTGTGCCACATACACACCTGAGCTGCCAAATAAAACCTCTATCAACATGATATGTAAGTCAAAGACAAGTGTATAGATTAGAATTAAACGTTTGTACCCTTAACATCTAAGGGGTCCTTGTCCTCTCCCCCACGCCTCTTAGTGATCCACAGAGAGAGAAGGCTGGAAAGTCCTTTATAGGAGACAACCGATCACTTCCAGAAAGTTCCTTTATACCAGGAACCGGAACCTTTTTTTTTTTTTTCTGCCGAGGGCCGTTTTACTATATATAACATTAATAGCGGGTCTGGTGCAGACCACGCCCCCCTGTCTGTGATGCCACATGTGGGCGGGGCCACAATCATCTGTGATTACAGAAATGTCCGGAGCATCCTGAGGATGCTCCGGGGAGCTGTAAGGGCAGCAGTGTGACTGTCTGAAACGTCCTAAGGATGCTCCAGGCGGTACTGCTGCATAGATTCTGGCTGCCGGGTGCCATTCTACGCACCCTGCTACCCAGATGAGGATAGCACAACAAAACTCAGAGGGCCAGACCAAATGATCCCGCAGGCCTTATACGGCTCCCGGACCTGAGGTTCCCCATCCCTGCTTTATACCAATGTTCATGTCCAGATAGAATAATAATTCCTATACACTTATAATGCACCAGTCAAGGAAAGTGTTATCATTTATGATGGCCTTAAATTCTCTCTCATATCCAGCTGTAGATGCTGGGTACCCTGCGATAGCCAAGAGTGCAGACCCATGTTGCCCTCTGCCAGATCGAAGGCCGTAGTGTTACAGCGCGCACAGCAGTGACTGGCTTTTACCATACTAAACCCAATCTGTATTTTGCAGCTGTCCTGTCAGGCAAGATCCATAGAGCACATCCTAAGCGTGGGGATGGGAGAGAGACCATGTCTGTTATTACTTACCTGCCCAAAGTGTCATCCCAGGGGTAGTCAACATGAAGCCCTCCAGCTGCTGCAGAACTACACATCTCAGCATACCCTAGCAGGTTTTACTAATAGGGCATGATGGGATGTGTAGTTCCTCAGGAGCTAGACAGCCACAGGTTGAATACCTATGGTTTATAATGTAGCTAAGCACTCTCAGCTGTGACTGCAGCATCCGCAGGGAATGAACCACCTGTGTGAGCTGGGCTAAGGGTCTTTGGAGCCAGTAGGGGGCTCCACATGAGAGCACATTGTGCTAGAAGCCTGGTAATGTCTAAGCAGGGACTTGTCACAGACGACAGTGACTCCTTGGGGAGAGCTGCTCAAGCTACATCTTACACAAGAGTCCTGTGACCCATCAGACTGTTCTGCCCAGGAGGATGGCGGAACAGCAGCAGCGAATGAGGATTCCTCCACTTGGGAAAAGTTCATGTAGATCAGGGAACTTTTTTACCTTTTACCCCAAAATATATTTAGATACGCTGACGTTAGCCCCTTGATTTGAAAGGAAGGAAATCCTATAGTAGTGCCCCCATATAATGCCCCTGTAGTGCCGCTTGTACAAAAAAAAAAAAAAACCACCTTAATCCCCGCTCCTGCATCCGCCACCGTCCTGTCCTGTCTGCCCGGCTGCTCCTCGGAACTATGGGAGAGACGTCATGACTTCTCTCCCATAGTGCGCATGGAGAGGGGCGGAAGCTGGAGTACAGAAGAGAACTCCGGCTAACGCGGCGCTGCAGGGAAGGAGTCGCTCGCCCACTGGTAATAACATCTCAGCGGGCGTCTGGCTTAGAGCCTCCCTGCGGCGCCGGGCTGGAGGTCACTGACGCCGGATGCATTCCTGGGGGTAATGGACGGACGGCCGGGCATGCAATGATTCATATGCATGCCTAGCTGTCCGTCCATTACCCCCAGGAATTTCAGTTTTACCGCAAATGGGGTAATTTACCCGTTCCCCGACCACTGATGTAGACAGCAGAAAGTTGTTGATTCAGTTCACATATTAAACATTCAGAACACGGACGTCCTGATAGTTCTCACTTAACAATCACCTGTCAGAAACGAGGGCCCGATTCAGCGTGCACTGCTGAACACAGATTCCCGATGTTTGGGACTCTGCACAGGCGCCTGACCCATTTTGCGCATGTGCAGAACGGGTCTGAGAGTCGGCTTGCAAACTGTCAGCAGTCAGTCAGTGATTGACAGCCTGCTGCCGTTTGGGGGCGGCGACAACTTCCGTTACCATATCTGCAAAGAATTGCAAAGCTGCCTGATTGCATACATCATATCTATAGCCTGCATGCAGCTTTGCAATTATGATCCTTACAGAATCAGGCCCTAAGTCCCAGGTCTAAGATATGTTACAGATACCACCACCCCCTCTTCCATGAGGATAAAGGGTGTCTCCTCCTAAGGTAGATACGCATTGTGTGGATAACCAGGCCCACCACCATTCCGAACACAGCAGCTCTTAAAGGCGGCAGAGGCCTTTATTACACCCATTAGATAGGGGATGATCCGGTAACAGAGAGGTGGTTGGATTAGTTCTCTGGGGACTTGCTGTGAGTAACAGGAGTATGTGGCAGCCATTGTACTGGTTGCTGAACAGTTCTACGCCGGGTACACACTGACCGATGCCAGCAGCATGGCCCTCACTGACTATACTGCATGCAGGTCCGATGGGCGATGTCGCTGACACTGCCCGCTGTGGACAATATGCCATGCCATATTGTCTAGAGTGTACCCGGCGTTACATTGCAGAGTTATACAACAACAAAAACACGGCAGCTTCATCCATTCGCTCTATGATTGTTCAGTTGTCTTCCTAACGAATCATTACCGGAAGTGCAGCTCCGTGTGATCTCCACCTGCTGTTTACATACTTTCACATTCGTTTGTTTCATTTAATATCTCTCCCTTGGATGTGGAGTCCTACAGTCACTGTACATCTGAGGGAGCCCTGAGCTGGTTTAGCATTTATTACAGTTCCCAATATAAATCCTTCAAAGGCTCTGATCAATAGCAGCTTTGCCAAAGCGCAGGTTAGTAAATCTACCTCTTAGTGCAGAGGTTCCCAAACGTGGTCTACAAGGCTCCCCAACAGTTCAGGTTTTAGAGATCTCCATGGTTGAGCACATGTGGGTTAAATCAAATTGGCTGAGGTACTAATTAAGTCACCTGTGGTCTAACATGGATATTCTTAAAACCTGGACTGTTAGGGTGCCTTGAGGACAGTTTGGGAACCTCTGTGTTAGTGTATAAATGTAAAATGCACACACTGCTGGCCAAGCCTCTATATCCAAGGTACCCAGTGTCCCTAGATGGCCTCAGAATAATTTATTTAGATAGCCAATCAAGTTTATTTATATATAGATATATATAATTTTATATCTATTATAGCTGTAGCTCCACCCAGACAGACAGACAGGTAAGAACACAAGACATGAAGTCTGAGACTTACGAGTGGAGCCCATGCACGCCTCCCTCCACCTGTGCAGACATGGTCCTCTTCTCAAACTTCAGCTCTCCGGAATACATCATCGCCCTGTAACAAAGCGGAAGCTCACACTCCATACAAGCACAGTGAGATTTCCTCCCTACGGTCTATCGCAGCTTTATACAATGTAAGGAGTGATGGAGACTTTCCTCTAACTGGTTCTTATGGCTCTTTCTATGTGCCACTGCGGAATCGGGGCCTGATGTATAGCGCTCACAAGTGGGTTGATGCACGGCGTACCCCAGAGCGAGTGAGAACTTCACTCGTTCCAGGGCTCGCTACAAAACGGGGCGGCTGTCGATGTTGATCGACAGCTCGCCCCGTTTTGTAGGTAGGGTGGCTGGACACCCAGAGGTGTTCCCAAAGGAATGCCTGCCATTTGTGGGCGGCCCTACTGACATCATTCGTGATGGGCTTGGGCTTGCGGGAACAAGACCCTACTACAAGGGTCTCGTCGCAAGCCTGATGGTCGCGATAATCACGACCATCGCCAGGTCGCTCGCAAAAGCTGTGGATGGTCACCCACAGCTATGCAAGCGGCCTGGAGGCAGATTTTTAATTTTTTTTTAAATCCGCCCTGATTCAGACCTTCAGTCTGCGCGTTTGCCTGCATCACGATACAGGTAAAAGGCACCCAAGGAATATTGCCAAGTTGCCGATCGCAACTTTTAGTGTAGGGGCAGCTTTGTGCCAAGAATCAACCCTGACAAAGGGGGTCTGAGCACCAATGCACTATCCTGGAGTGGTGGTCTGTGCAGTCACAAGAGTAAGGTGTATAGAACTTTCTCCACTCGGGCTGTGTATGATTAATACTGCATCAGGGTCTAGTATGGGACAGATCAGATACAAGTAGGATTTGACCGCTTGCTGGGCTTCGATCAGACACATTGTGAAATACGGATAATTACTGGGCTGTGTACACAAAAATGGACGTGAACTCTTTCGAGAATGGGTATCGTACGCTTAGAGACCAGTGGCAGAAGATACCAAATCGCCCATGACAGGTACATAAAAAAAGCCCTTTGTAAGAGCACCGTTCTCACGCCAATGTTATCCCAATCTCTTCCTAGCTAGCGTGCGGAAAAGGAGTATATTGTAGGCTCATCACTCACCTGAGTTGCATTACGCTCTTTGCACCTATATCCTGGCAGGAGTGCTGGATTCCAGCTATCAGATATGGAATAAACTTGTGAATAGATCCCTTGTCTTGTATGGCGCCAGATACACCCTGTGCGACTTTAATCTTATCGGCCTCGCTGAGAAGAGAAACATGAGTGAGGAAACAGGAGAGTTCCAGCAGCCTGCAGAGGGCGCTGTTGTGCAGTGAGTGATACAGTACATGCACCTAAATCTCACCTGAAATATCTCTTCTGGCTGCTCACATTCTTGTCCATGGCGTCCAGTGATCCCATGCCGCGGTATTTCTTTAACCGTATGCCGTCCGAGAAGAAATATTCACCGGGCGCTTCTGTGGTCGCTGCCAACAATGACCCCATCATAACTGCAGCCAAAAATTGAGAGATTAAAACAGTATATAAATCATGATTGTCATAGCCTAAGAAGGAGAGTGGTCACCCACTGAGTATGGAGTCCTTACTCATTCATAAGAGGATTTACCTCAATGCACACTCCTCCTGCCTCCCTCTCCCCCGACCCATTGGCAGAAATAATAATCTATGGCAACAAACCTAACATCTGATAAGACTGGAGCCCAGAGTGCAAATAACTACAACTCCCAGCATGCCTACATACCTCAGTAGGTCTTGTGAACATTACAAGGCAGCTTCTTTTACATCTATTGTTAACCGCCATTTTCTGATGATAAAATATTAAAATTAGACTCACCTGTAGAGGCACCGAGGGAGAGAGCCTTTGCGATATGTCCGACTGTCTGAATCCCGCCATCCGCGATCACTGGGACGCCAAATCTTCTTGCGTATTCAGAAACTTTGTACACAGCCGTTGCCTGGGGCCTTCCACACGCTAGCACTGCAGTGAGGACACAAGGAGAGGACATTCAAATGTCTGTACAGTTAATCGATAAATCAGCTTGAAAAAAAAAAAAAAAAAAAAAAGAGCAATTAGGTTTTTAAAAAGGGGTGTTGTGTAGCATTACAATACTGCCCGTCTAAGTGTACCTGTCGCCTGCAGACTGAAACGGCGGCCATTTTGTTCCAGAGAAGCAATATGCAACACAACAACACACAATAAATCTGCTAGAGACTGGGGAGGTCTCAGCATCATAGGTATTATACAGATTATTCATTCACACACAGAAAAGGAGCCGGTGTTTGGTCTCGTTTTAAGCCTGTGATTGCATAACTAGCAATAGCATTATAATTGTGGGACAATAGCCAGTAGCAGGAAGACAAGCTTCTAACATAACGTACATTGCGCTGAAGTCTAAGCAATAGCCCTAAAGGAATATCACTAGTGTCATTGTAATGCATGTTCCTTATTTTTACTACGTCATTGAGTTGTCACCTGCAAAGCATAGACAGACACAAGAAGCAGAGGGTTCCATAATTGGGGATTACAGCTAAGGTTTCTATTGACCGAATACATTCAATAGGGATATCAACCTAACCTACTAACAGGACAGAACAGGCAGCACGCTGTAATCAACATTATACTATATTAAATGTAAAATAAACATGACATCTCATTTTATTACAGAGGTTATCAACCCCATCAGCTAACTAAGGACTGCAAAATACGGTGTCAGTGAAATGATCTTTCTAGGTTACACTGGTGACATTAATCTGGAAGGCTACATCTGGGAAGCTGACCCATGCAATGGCCAGTCCTGCTGTAAGGCCTGAGCATCAGGAAACCTCCTATGAATTGTAAGGCCGTACACGAGGGCAACAGGTCTACCCCGGCTGAGTGGTCCGGTCACTACTAGCACCTTTTGGGGCTTGGTAGGACCATTAATGATCCAATACAAGTGGATTGTTCTTAAGCATCATTGTTGGTGGGCTGCACAGACTGCAACATCAGACCGATCCATCGCCGCCAGCATTAATGTAATCATTAGAGGTACGTACGATTAGCAGATTCAAAATCTTACTATTAGCCCGTATAACAGTGTTTCCCCAAGTTCAGTCCTCAGGACCCCTCCCCCCAACAGTGTATGTTTTACATTCCTCAGTATCCCAAATTGAAATGAGCTCAACCTGTGGATCTCTTAACATGTGCTAGCCAGTAATGAACACAACTGTGCACCAATTAGGAGATCTGGAAAGCATGCACTGTTTTAAAGGCCCTCATACACCTGTGATGCATTGGGCCAATTCCCCAGACACCATAGTCGGGGCATAGGTAAAATCCAGCATGTTGGATTTCACCAATTTGCAGATCAAAATATGATCATGATCAGCAAATCAGGGATTTTTAACATGAAGAATTTCACCAATTCCCAGACAGATCGGCGGTCATCGATGGCCATCGATTAGGATTTCCAACCAATGTTTCCGGTTGGATCAGGGAATCGGCCAGGCTGATGTATGGGGCCCTATACGGGGTCCCTAAGGACTAGAGTTGAGAAACACTGCCATATAAAAGACATCAAAATATTTTTTTATTTCACGTTCTGTATCATTGAAGTCGTACCCTTTACCTAATCACACCTAGGTGCACTGACCTAATGCCTATGAGGCCTTTCTTGTTATACCCCTTTTCCACCTAAATTCCGGGTCTGACCCGGAGTTGGAACAAGGTTCCTATCCGGATCAGACCCGGAATTTTGCCGGCGCTGACTCGGGAGACCCGACTTTTGCGGAGTGAAAGTGGACGCTTGGAGATTACGTCATCTCCAAGCGCCACTGAAGCCGGACCAATCGGCCGGCTAGCAGCGCACTCCAGGTCATCGTGACCCGGAGTGCGCTGTTCCCATAGCAGGGTTTCACGGGCTACGCCCGTGTTAAACCCTGCTAGTTACCTGGGTTGGACCCGGCGATCCAACCCTCTGCCCTTTTACACCAGGGAGCTGCCCGGGTTAACCCTTCAAAAACCCGGGTTTTAGCTCCGGTGTAAAAGGGGTATAAGAGAGAGGCTGGGGTTCAAGCTAAAAAAAAACAAACAAACACAACCACCGCCTCCACTGTATGTAGGTGACAAGTACACTTAAGCCCACATGAGGATGATCACAGTGACATGCTATAATCAAACATAGAATTTGGCAGCAGAAAACAACCTTGTGTCCAGCTCTTTTTGTGGGTGTTATATTAGGTGGGATGGGGCGTTAATTAAGGAGGGGGGAGTTTTTTTTACTTCCTAATATTTTTGTTCAGCTTTAACAATAGTAATGTTTGTCTCATGCATTCTACTGTGCAAGTCCCCTAAACACATGCAGGATTAGTAATTACAGTGCAGTAACATAATATTTTCAAACCGGAGCAAGAAGAAAAAAAAAAAAAATGCTGAAAGATGACATTTTCTGGGTTTTTCGTGCTCCGAAATAAGCAGGCTGACAAGGCAATGGTCCGTTCCCCCAAAATATCCTTTAAGCCAGCGGTTCCCAACCTCTGTCCTCAGGGCACAGGTGACTTAACCCCTTCACTGGGGATGATGAGTGCGGCTCGTCCCCCCGGATATACAACTAGACTGCGGCGGAAGAGCCCCACTTGTCCTCCACAGCTAAGGTCCACATAAAAAAAAAAAAATAACACTTTACAAAATATATATAGAAGGAATATCCAACGTGGAATATAGACCAGCTCACTCCAATACAAAATATCATTTAATATCCATATTACAGGGAAAACAAGCCATCCCTGCATGCTATGGGCATGGTGACATCATGGAGCCTCTATAAGTTGGCTATGATAAGTACTGATTTATTATATGGATGGCTTGTTTCCCCTGTAATATCATGGATATTAAATGATATTTTGTATTGGAGTGTGCTGGTCTATATTCCACGGTGGATATTCTTCTATATATATATTTTTTTTTAAATATATATTTTTTTTTTATATTGGAGTGTGCTGGTCTATATTCCACGTTGGATATTCTTCTATATTATCTATCTGGACCTGGCACCTCAATTATAAATTTTTATCATATTGACTGCAAGTGTGTGCAGATTCCTTTTTTCCTAAAAAAATTATTTAATTTTTTTTACCTCTCGTCCTAAGGAGAGCTGGAAATTCCTGGCAGTTTCCAGGCCAGATTGTGAATAAATTAAAAATGGAACATGGAAGAGACTAAAAGTCCCTCCATTTCCTCAACCCCAGCATCAGTGTGATCACCAGGCAAAACCACTTGCACTATAGAAAAATTATGGTGTCCAGGGATGGGGAAGATCTCCCCCAACCTGGCATTTTAGAAATGTACTTTTTGTCTGGTGATCACGGATTATGTTACCCTGCGCTACGGAAAAAGTTACCTATCCAAAATATTAAAAAGCAGGATTCTATGGAAAACTATTTTTTTCCGTAGCGCTGGGCGATACTGTTTGGTGATCACCAGACAATAGCTGCTAAAGCTGAGAGCAAATGACAGTTGATCATATGGTTTTAAACACTGAAAAAAGGACAAAAAAAAAATTTAAAAAAAATTGTTCAAATGGTTAAATTTGTGTTTTAACCAATTTGTCTGAAGAACCATTTTTGGCTATTTTCCAGTGTTTGTGAGCAAATGGTCAATTGTTCCCATACATTACCAGGTTTTCATTCCAACCAGCCAGATTGGGCAGATATCTGACAGAAAATTGTATAGTGGATGCCCAGCTTAAGGTAGGGCCACATAATTTGAAAGTGGTGACTCATTGGCAAAATGAAACTATAAAGTATTTTTTGTGGTGCTTATAAGATGAAAAAAAAAATTTTTTTTTTTGAAGTTTGCGTTTGGCTCCCTTTCTTAAAATTACAATTAAAAAAACAAAAAAAACAAACTTTTTTTGGCCATGTGGGTTAAAAATTTTTTTTGGGCCATGTTAGAATGAGTAAAAAGACCAATGGTATTTTCTGAAAATACAGGGTCTTCTTTAAAAAAAAAAAAAAAAAATTGTGAGTACTGCATTACAAAAATCCCCCCAAAAACAGTGATATTGATGTAATGTGACAAGTGCCAACGTCAGAAAATGGCCCCTGCATAAGGGTGTGAAGAAGTTAATTAGTACCTCAGTCTGTCTCATTATGCAGGCATGTATATCCGTAAAACCTTGACTGTTAGGGTGCCTTGAGGATGGAGTTTGAGAAACCCTGCCCTAAGCCATTAGGATGCTGCCCGTGATGAGCAGGCAGGAGGGGATGGGACTTGCCTGGTGATAAACATGGAGAAGGCCTGTGACAATACACAGGCTCCACATCACAACTTTATTATTAAGTGTCAGAAATTCCCAAAACGGATTGATAGGGGGTTAGGACGATATAAACACTTCCCCAGGAAAAAAAAACAAAAAAAGCAGGGTTCAAGGGGATTATCTGGTACAGAATTAGTCTTAGTTTAGAGCAAGGGATTGAGAAGCTGCATTATGCATATAGGGACCTAGGATTGTTGTTTTTTTTTTTTTTTAAACACCTTTCCTGCTTAAGAGAGACATAAAAGTACTCTAAATCAAAATAAGTCTGCATAAGAAAAAAAAAAAAAAAAGTTTGCCAGTCAGAAAAGCGCAGTGTTTGGAAGACCCTGTGGTGAGCGGTGGAAAGGAGATTTTTCGCTTGCGCAGGATGACAATCAGAGCCTGGCAGCGGCCTTCATTTATTATTCCCACTTATGGCTGCTTCACACCAGGAGCTTCTGAACATAGTACTTTTACAGCGTGGTCTGGAATTTAAAAAGAGTCACACGAGAATAATTTTTCCCATAATAGCAAGAAAGGGAAATCTAAATAAATAACAAAACCATTTGGGTGGTTTATTGCTTGAGACCCCATCAACCATGAGCACAGTGCCATCAAAGGAACATGGAGGATGTTGGGTGAAAAAGGAAAAGAAAAAAACAAAAAAACAAAAACACCACATAGGTAGAACCCTGCTTACATAAAGGCCTTTCCCCCTCAGTGTTCAGCAAGTTTCCCAAAGCCGCAAAACCCCAAGTGCATCTACAACTACCAATCAGTCAAGCAGGGCACCGCCTCGGGGCTCAGGCCAAACAAACCTGTGACTTACTATAAGTGCCTGTCACACTAGAGGGGCATTTGGGGCTGTGAGACTTTAGGTCTGGGGGGATCTTGGGTGCAGCTATAATAGAAAAACAATCAAATAAAACAAATAAAATAGAAAAACAAAATAAATTCAGCAGCAGTAACTTCAATTCACTAGAGTTTTTATAGTGGTAGAACTCATGGGTGGATACCACAGCGTCAAATCACACAGAATGTTTTATTATCTCAGCTGGGAACATCGGAGCATTATGGAACAAATAAATGAGGACACAGAGTGAGGAGTGGCCATTTTGTGGCCTGGACCAACAAGCTACTTTATTAGTTCAGCCTACAGAATTCAGTCACTGGATGGTTGTCAGGATGCGGCCTGGGATCGGCAGCTACTCACCTCCGCGCTGGCATCCTTGGGCTTAGGTTTTCAGTCGCTGGGAGTGGAGGAGAGTGGTGGCTGAGTATTCTCCCCGGGGTCTACTAGGGCTTCCGTGCGTATGTCCTGGTTCCCATGTTGGCGGGCATGGGCGCAGCCATGTTGGTCTATACCAACTGACTAGTCTTTCCCAATGGTAGTCCTGCAGTCACTCAGCTGATCCTCTGACCCAATGACCAACTACCTAAGGGTAATTAGCCTGACTCCAGGAACAGGAAGTTGCTGTTCAACTTCGCTTTTCCAATTACTGAGTTTACTAGCTGTTGCAGCTTTCCAAGTTCCACGTTCTTTCCTACCAGTGTTATATCCTAGTGTCTGGATTCGCAACTAGCTTTATACTGTTTATCTCCAGTGACTCTTTCTAGTGTTTCCGAGGCTCAGACTCCTCCAGTGATTTCTTCAATATTTGTCTCTATGCCGAGACTCCAGCACTAATCAGCATCTAATTCTCCTGTGTATATGTCAGCACCTCTCTGTGTTAAAACACCAGTTTAACCTCAAGTTTTGCTTCAGTTAATCCTCGTGTTTATTCAGCTCTGGCTCATTTACCAGTTTCCAGTGTCTCCTCCTGTATCATTCCCAAGCACTAGTTTCTGTAGCTTTCCCTGCGTCTGGATTAACGAAGCACCTTCCCTTATCCACACGATTGTATCAAGTTCATTCACCAGCGTCTGAGTTCCCTGCACAGTTACTTGTATTCCGTGACTGAATCTACAGAGGGCCTATGCACTGACCTGCTTCTGGGTCCACTGTACACCTAATGATTCCAGAGCTTCCAAGTTTCATAAATCATACCAGTGCACCATTACATTCATTATTTCAGTGTCATTCCCTAGTCTCCTCGTCACTCCCAGGTACCTAACCAGAGGACCACGATCTGCTCATTTGGTGCAGCGAAAACCCAAATCCCAAGAGGAGGGGTCACTGGTGAAGACCACCGAGGAATTCCTAGCAGCGGATCGTGACAATGGTCACTTATAAAGTACAAAGTGTTCCCTGTACAGAGTCAGCTCTGGCCTCACCTCGGGCCTAGATTTACACAAGCGCACCTAGCTTTTTCCTGAGTCTTATTATGCGGAGGTGTAGAGGATGGGAGACATTATTATTTTTTTTTTCTTTATCATCTCCACCTTCCGCTGAGGGGTGGCAACGGGGCGCGAGATGGAATCGTGAGTTATACAGAATGGTGCGCATGTGGAGATTTATCAGATTTTCACCAAAGGATAGGGCTGCTGCAAGCGCGCGATGATAATGAACGAAACAAAGGTTATGGACAGGGCAGTACGGTCGCATTAATGCATACAGGTAAAAAATAAATTCGGAATTTAGTTTTATGCACGCAGTGCAAGTTTACTTACAGGGCTAGATTCAGCGGTAGGTGAGTCAGCCGTATGTAGATGACAGATCCACATTAAGCAGCAATGGCAGTGTTATTGCATGAGGGATTTGGCTGGAGACGAGCTGCTAATAACATTAATACATTCAAATGAAAAACTCTGTTTCATGTGAGAACGTGACCATATATGATCGCAGCATTCCAGTTCTTTCTAGGGATGAGCGGAATCGGATTTACTCGGTTCTCAAATCGGCATTTTATTGGCTATCGGCGATCACGTGTTTTGAATAGCCAATAAAATAAATCCGAACTTGCGGTAAAGTGGCGATAAGAACAGAGTAAATCCAAACCCGCTCATCCCTAAACTTCTTTCAGATACACGTTCTGGCCGTACAACCAGATAATACCTTCAATGAAACCCAAAAACCACCCAAATCAGGCAACTACTAAAGTGGAGCTCATTGGTAGGTTTTGTGTCTTTCTAGACAAATCCAGGCCCTCCTGCCATAAGTCCGGCCCACCAGGACAAACTAATAACTCTTGAAGGCAAGAAGCTTATAGGTCATAAAAGGTGTAAACTAGCTGCTCACATTACAGAAGCCATATAATTCAATGACGTGTCTTGTGTTGTAAAGGAAAAATTTGTACTTAGGGCCTGATTCAGACCCGCTCGCAAGTGGGTCGATGCTGCGCATGCGCACGACGGCGGGAGCTCCGTCGTGCGCATGCGCCAGACGCGACGAGCGAAGGAAAGTCCTTCGCTCGTTGTGTCTGATCAAAGGGGGCGTGTTGTCGATGATGATTGACAGCACGCCCCCTTTGGTGGGCGTGCCTCCCTGACGGAAGCCGGCCCACTGACATCACTAGTGATGTCAGTGGGAGTGATTTTGGCTCTGATAGAGCCAAAATCACTCCGGGCCTTGCGGTTGAAAACCTCAACCGCAGGCTCCGGCTCGCAGTTTCGATGGTTGCGATGGTCACGACCATCGCGGCCATCAAACTGCACGCTTGTATAGGCTGTGGGTGGTGACCCACAGCTATACGAGCGTCCAGGAGGACGCTCCAAAATAATGGAGGGCGGCCCTCATTCAGAGCGTGCGCTCTGCTCAGAGCATACGGCTCTGAATGAGGGCCTTAGTTTGCAATACTGGCTTCCTAGAATGAACTGAAGCAGCTCAGTTAGTTTACCCCTTGAATTAGGGTTTTCCAGCAAACAGAGAACCATTTATTTGACACTGCATGAAGAGGCCTACAAAATATTCACTTAGGGGGAAATTGAACGAACAGCATTTTTCTAAAGTCAGCAATTTGCAACAATTATTTTGGAGGATTTAAAGTAGCAAAACCTATTGTTTTGGGGTGTAAATACTTAAAATGCCAGGTTGTGACTTATTTAAAAAAAATATATATATATATAATAATAATTTTATTTTTATATTTTTATTATTAACTGTTTTACATCCCGCAGCAAAAATCACAGAAAAAAAATAAATAAAAAAATTTAAATTCAGCACCACCCTAACCAAAGTTAAAACAACTGGCATCCCTCCAGCTGAGGCACTATAAGTATCAGCATGCCCAGCAAGCTTCTCGCTATGACAACACTTTTTAGGTACAAAGCAGCTGGAATGACAACCCAACTAACCCACCATAAAAAAAGTACCATATAGCTTTCTTTTTTTAAAGTTACACCCCCCTCCCCATCCGTCTCTCCTTTGAGAGCAGTACCCACCAAACAAAACCATGCGCAGTTGCTGGTGCGCTCAACAATGATAACCCGGGTAGCGATCACAGGCACCGGCACTTCATGGATCATCTGTAACATTACCTTCTTGCGTTATGCAGATGGAGCCGCTTCCCATTCCTACTCTTAAGGCATCCGCTCCGGCGTCAATCAGGTTCTTCGCCTGCGCTGCGGTCACAACTGTAAAGAAATTAAATGAGGATTTCTGGGAAGCTCGATCATATTTTCATCCTAAATACATTTAAGGGGGGGAATTAGATTAGCCATGGTAATTTAGCGCAGGCTAATTGAAGCAGCAGGGCTATTCACAAGGAATTTTTTTTTGAGCCAGAGTAAAAGAAATCTGTGTCAAATAGCCAGTTTGTTAACCCATAGGTCCGGGAACTTATTCCAGATTCCATGGGGTAACATGGTAATTTATCTGGCGAGAAAAAGGGGCTCTAATGGGTATAGCTATGTGAAGGTAATCAGAAGAATAAGGGGCTACGGTTAGGTTTTATATGGAGGATGATCAAGTTAATGTTATTAAATGTAGGTTATTAGAAAAGATAATGTGCATTAATGGAATTAACAAAGTGGAGTTTAATAAGGGTTCCGGACTATAGATACCCAGTAATTAGTTAGACAATGTCTAGATCGACACCAAATGTTGGACGGTTGATAGTTAGACAAGGATAAAAGTTCGACACAGACAAAAGTCAGACATGTAAAAAGTTTGACAGGTACAAAAGTTCGACATGAAAATGATCGACACAAAAATGGTCAACACATTTTTTTTTCTTTAGGATTATGGTTAAAGTTTAGGCACTTAAAGGAGGGTTAGGTACTAACCCAGACGGTTAGGGTTAGGCACCAGGAGGGAGGGTTAGGCACCATGGGCAGGATTAGAGTTCAGGTGATTAGGGCACAAAAAACAAAATTGTCACATTATTATTATTTGTATTTTTTTTTTAAGATTAGGGTTAGGTACTTACTGGACGGTTAGGGTTAGGCACCAGGAGGGAGGGTTAGGGTGAAGTATAGGGTTAAAAAAAAAATAATAATAATAATAATAAAAAAAAAAATTAAAATCGACCATTTTCATGTCGTACTTGTGATCCTGTTGACCTTTTGTACCCGACGAACTTTTTACATGTCTAACTTCAGTGTGTCTGACTTTTGTCTGTGACGAACTTTTATCCCTGTCTAACTATTAACTGTGTAATATCTGGTGTCTATCTAGACATTGTCTAACTAATTACAGGTTGAGTCTCCTATATCCAAATATTCTGAAATACGAAATTATTTTGGCATGGCTGAGATAATGAAACCTTTGATTTTTGATGGTTCAATGTACACAAACTTTGTCTAAGGCAAAAATTATTAAAGATATTGTATAAAATTACCTTCAGGCTGTGTATATGAAACATAAATGAATTTCATTTCTGTACACAGACTTTGTTTGAGACACAAAAAACAAGAGATATGGTAAGAACTTACCTTTGTTATCTCTGTTTCTACGAAGTCCATAGGGTCCACAGGGTTGACCTTGGGGTATAGCTGGATCTGGATCCACGGGCACCACGCAGTTAAAGCTTTGCTGCTCCCAGGATGCACTTGGGTCCATCCTCCTCTATACCCCGCCCCGGCCACAGGCACCTCAGTTGGTAAGCAGCTAAGGCCGGAGGAGGAGACTAAACAGAGAGAAGGAAGACTGGAACACACAAGAAACCATACTCACAGAAATGGGAGACGGAAAACCGGTGACCAGCCACACAGCCCATTTGAAGCCAGGTGCGTCAGGGCGGGCGCCCTGTGGACCCTATGGACTTTGTAGAAACAGAGATAACAAAGGTAAGTTCTTACCATATCTCTTGTTTTCTACTTCAGGGTCCATAGGGGGTCCACATGGTTGACCTTGGGGATGTCCCAAAGCAGTTCAACTAAGGGCGGGGACGCTCCTGTGCTGAAAGGAGTACCCGGCGCCCAAAGGATGCATCCTTAGAGGCGAAGGTGTCAAACGCATAGAACCTCAAAAACGTTTGAATGGAAGACCAAGTGGTCGCCTTACACAGCTGAACAGCGGAGGCGCCACGTCTAGCAGCCCAAGAGGGACCCACAGAACGAGTGGAATGAGCCTGAACAGAGGCTGGCACAGGTAAACCCTCCTGTGCATAAGCCTCACAAATAACGGAACTAAGCTAACGGGCTAACGTTTGCTTGTTGGCCGGCCAACCCCTCTTGTGAAAACCGAAGAGGACAAACAAAGAATCCGACTTCCTAACCGAAGCAGTCCGATCCACATAGATTCTAAGTGCCCGGATTACATCTAAGGAATCCTCACCAGCTGAAAGATCAGGTGACTGAAAAGCTGGCACAACAAGTTCCTGATTAATGTGGAACTTCGAGACCACTTTGGGCAAAAACTCAGGACGAGTGCGGAGCACCGCTCTGTCCTGATGAAAACTCAGAAAAGGGGGGCGACAGGAAAGCTCCCCCAATTCTGACACCCTCCTGACAGAAGCAATTGCTAGGAAAAAAACGGTCTTGAACGTCAGCCACTTGAGGTCCACCACCTCAAGAGACTCAAAAGGAGGACCCTGCAAGACCCGTAGCACCACCGCCAAGTCCCAAGGAGCCACAGGTGGCACGAAGGGAGGCTGGATCCGGAGAACACCCTGGAAAAAGGTGTGAACATCCGGTAGTGTAGCAATCCGTCGCTGAAACCACACGGACAAAGCAGACACATGAACCTTCAGAGAGGCCAGGCGTAAGCCGAGGTCCAAACCTGATTCAAGGAACTCCAAGATTCTGGAAACCCAGAACACCTGAGGATCATAGTTTCCGGATTCACACCACTGAAAGTGCGCCACACCCTGTGGTAAATCCGTGCGGAGACAGGCTTGCGTGCCCTAAGCATGGTACCAATGACCGAACCGGAGAAACCCCTAGACCTCAAGACGGCTGTCTCAAGAGCCACGCCGTCAAAGACAGCCGACCCAGATCCGGGTAAAGGCAGGGCCCTTGAGACAACAGGTCCCGACGCTGAGGAAGAAGGTACGGAGCGTCGATGGAGAGACACCTCAGATCGGAGTACCAAGGACGTCTGGGCCACGCCGGAGCTACCAGCACGAGCGCGCCGCCGTCCTGCTTGAATTTCCGCAGAACCAGAGGAAGTAAGGATATCGGAGGAAACAGATACTCCAGGTGAAACGTCCATTTCACCGACAGCGTGTCTACCAGACTGGCGCCTGCGTCTCTTGTCCTTGACCCGTAAATGGGCAACTTGTGATTGTGACGGGAGGCCATCAAGTCCAGCTCCGGCAGCCCCCACCTGTCCACGAGTAGCTGAAACACCTCTGGGTGAAGCGACCATTCCCCGGGATGCACGTCGTGACGGCTGAGGATGTCCGCCTCCCAATTGAGGACTCCGGGAATGAAGACTGCCGAGATCGCTGGAATGTGACACTCCGCCCAAGCAAGGATGCAAGACACCTCCAACATCGCTGCCGACCTTGGTGGTTGATATACGCCACCGTGGTGGCGTTGTCGGACTGCACCTGAACCGCCCTTCCGTGAAGAGCAGGACCGGACGACTGCAGGGCCCGATAAACTGCCCGCAGTTCCAGAATGTTGATGGGAAGAAGAGCTTCTTCCGTAGACCAACGACTCTGAAGTGACAACGAGCCGGTCACTGCCTCCCAACCCCGGAGACTGGCATCTGTCGTAAACAGAACCCAGTCCGGCATCCAAAAGAGGCGACCCTGGACGAGATGAGCTGACTGAAGCCACCACGCCAGAGACCGGCGCACTTCCGGGGACAAAACCAGCATCTGGGATCGGATCCGGTGAGGTAACCCGTTCCACTCCGATAGAATCTGCCCCTGCAGGGGCCTGGAATGGAACTGGGCAAATTCCACCATGTCGAATACCGACACCATGGACCCCAGGACTCTCATTGCTGAATGGACCGACACTCTACCACTGCTCAGGCAACTGTTATCCTCAGTCGTAGGGAGGACACCATTTCCGGAGTCAAGAAAATCCTTTGTTGACCAGAATCCAGAAGTGCTCCCAGATGGACCATCCGTTGTGATGGGATCAGAGAGGACTTCTTCCAATTTATCAACCACCCGTGTGCTTGAAAACAAGCAATGGTCAGGTGGAGATGTCGAAGAAGCACCTCTGGGGAGCTTTCCAGCAGAAGAAGATCGTCCAGGTACGGCAACAGCCGTATACCCTGACCACGAAGGTGGGCAGCCATAACTGCCATCACCTTGGTGAACACCCACGTAGCCGTGGCTATGGGCACATGGAGATAGGTGTCCTGGATATCGAGGGAGACCATGTAATCCCTGGGTTCCATCACCAGAATGATGGAACGTAACGTTTCCATCCTGAACCTGGGAACTCTGAGGTATTTGTTCAGAGACTTCAAATTCAGGATAGGGCGATGAGAACCATTGGGTTTCTGCACCAGAAACAGAGTAGAATAGTACCCCGTCCCGCGCTGAGTCTGCGGAACGGGAACAATGACCCCTGCTTGTAGCAAGGATTCTATAGCTACCTGAATCTGGACAGCTTTGGTCTTGTCCAGAGAAGGACTCATACAGAAAAACTGGCGGGGCGGCCTGAACCGAAAAGACAGGTCGTACCCCTGAGAGACTACTTCTCGAACCCAGGCATCCGTGGTGGTATTGTGCCAACACTGGGCGAATAGGAGAAGTCGGCCTCCCACTCTGGGGTCCCCCAGAGAGAGGCCCATCCCATCAGGCAGCAGGTTTATCCTCCTGCTTGGAAGAAGGGCGCCGAGCACTCCACGCCTGCTTCTTGGGCTTGGGTGCAGCCTTGGTCGCCGAATGTCTCGGGAAGGACTGACCCTTGGCCTTACCTGAACCAGAAAGGACCGAAAGGCGGAGCTCCGAACCTTAGCCGGCACTGAACCCGAAGGAAGGAAGGCCGACTTGGATTTAGCCAAGGTATCCACTATTTTGTCCAAGTCCGGACCAAATAGCAACTCACCATTAAAAGGCAATGACTCCAGACTCCTTTTAGAGTCCGCATCTGCTCGCCAAGACCTCAGCCACAAGGACCGACGAGCAGACACAGCTGCAGCCGACACCCTAGAGGTCAGCAGACTAGCATCCAACAAAGCTTCCCCTACATAGGAAGCGGCATCCCTCATTTGACCAATTAACGCTCTCTGGATCTCCGGAGCATCCTCTGGAAAAGTATCGTCCAAAGCATTAGCCCAGCTCTCAATGGCCTTAGCCACCCATGAAATGGCCATGGACGGGCGCGCCACCGCCCCTGAAAAGGAGTAAATGGATTTCAAACATATCTCGACCTTCCTGTCTGTGGGATCCTTCAAAGAGGAAATAGACGGTAATGGGAGCATAGCGCTCTTAATCAAGCGAGTGACGTGGGAATCCACAGCCGGTGGAGTTTCCCACTTCCTGCAATGCGCTTTAGGAAAAGGATAATTCGATGCCAACCTCTTTAGTGGTTGGAATCTCTTACTGGGCAACTGCCAGGCCACCCGTCATATGATCCGTCAACTGGTCAGACAAGGGAAAGACACTCGACGTAACCTTAGCTTTTTTAAAGTTAGGGTACTTAGATTTAGGAGCCGGTGCATCATCCTCTATATGAAGGATAGCGCGCACCGCCCTAACCAATGTCGGCACATTAATGGAAGATTTAGTCTCCATCTCCTGGGCCGCGGCATCAGAGTCAGTGTCTTCATGAACTTCTCCATCATCCGAAGACACATCCGAGTCCGACAGCTGCACTGTTAGAGAACTCACAACCTGACGCTTGGGCGCCTTAGGGGGCAAATCACTCTGCAACACAAAAACAGAGGATGAGGCCGCCAGACTCTGCACAGAGCTGGAGAGTACATCCACCCAAGGTGGAGGCACAGCATGAGGATAACCCTGAATAGGCACCATCGACTGCTGAGTCACAGGGGGGGACTGGACATACACAGGCACCCCCGCATAAGGACCCACGGTTTGAGACCCGGGGGGAGACTGCAATAATTGCGGAATACCCGGGGAATGGGGGATGTTAGGCTGGGGCAACGCCCTAACAGGCACCGCAGCCGGCACCGCTAAACGGTCCACAATAGATGCCAACACCTGGGAAAACATCGCCCAAGGAGGATCCTGTGAAATAGGGGGCACAGAGGGGCCAGGCACCAGCTGGCACCGCCCGCACAGACCATCCTGAGATAGATCCCCCCTATAAACTCCAGCAGCACAGCATCTGCAGGAAAACAGCACAGGAGCTCCGGAGTGCTCAGTCTCCTCATCAGACATGATACAGAAATGCTCAATGAAAACGTATCACCAGAGGGAATATGGTGAAAACACCTCCGCACTCACAGCATGCAACACAAACAGCCCACAATATGGAAGTGTGCAGCACACAACTGTATGTGACCGACCTCGCAAATACTTGATTTATACAAGCGAGGTCCACAGAAAAAAGCCCTTCCCCCACACACCTGTCGGGCCGTATGGAAAAGGAAAGGGATAGGTACAAGCTGACAGTAAGTTAGAAATAAGTCACAGACAGCAGCACTAGCAAAAGTCACATACAATGCAGTAAGGATTTGACTCACCGCACCTTCCGCTACAATCAACCTCCCAGATTCAGTGTCTGGGAGGGCTATAGCGCTGCGTACACTGTCCCTTTGCAGAGGAGAGGTACCCAGGGGGACCGGTCCATGCACCGCCTGGGAGTCTGCGTTACAGCCTTGAAGATGGCCGCCGGAGAGCTCTGAGGAGGAGTGGCCGCATGAAGAACAGCTCAGCGACGCCAGCACACGTGAGAGAAGGCGCGCTGAGCTGAGGGGAGGAGCCGCTAAACCAGGGAAGGCTTCCTCCCCTGGCTAGTAATTAACCCCAGGGACGCTGGTTCCCCTCCAGCCATTATTCCCTGGTGGTCCAGCGGACGCGCGGGGTATGCCTGCAGAGGGGGGAGCCCGCCGCCGCTACTAGCGCCGCCGGTCTGTCCCCAGAGACCGGCGGCTAGAGACTGCATTTCCCCCGCGTGCAGCGCTGACAGCGCTACACGCGGCTTACCTGAATCCCCGTGAGCCCGGCAGCAGTCAGTGGGAGGTCCCGGAGCCACGCTAGTACTGACTCTGGGGTCCCGCTGCGATCCCCAGATCAGTACTGGCGTCGCAGCGCCAGCGGGGTTGTTGGAGCGGCAGCGTGGACGTCCAGCTGGACAGTCTGATGCTGCCGCTCTGAAGAGTAAAAAATAAAATCTTCTATCTTCAAAAATAAAGCTTAGGGGCTGCTAAAAACAGCCCCACTGCAACAGGGTGACCCGACTCCGGACGGGCACCAACTAAAACTGAGGTGCCTGTGGCCGGGGCGGGGTATAGAGGAGGGCGGACCCAAGTGCATCCTGGGAGCAGCAAAGCTTTAACTGCGTGGTGCCCGTGGATCCAGATCCAGCTATACCCCAAGGTCAACCCTGTGGACCCCCTATGGACCCTGAAGTAGAAATATTGTATAAAATGACCTGCAGGCTGTATGTATAAGGTGTATATAAAACATAAATGCATTCTGTGTGTATATTTGGGCCCATTCCCAAGATATTTCATTATGAAATGCTAATATTCCAAAATACGGAATATTCCGTTATCCAAAATACCCCTGTCCCAAGCATTTTGGATATGGGAGACTCAACCTGTACTGTCTCTTATACCACACCCATTTAATAGTGGGGATGAGGAAATTAATGACTTTAAAGCTTGAATTGAGTGGTTGGGCAAAATTTAGTAAGCGGCGGGTTCTAAACCCTGTCTGTTTGGTGGAGGTTTGACAGAGGGTTCTATTCCGTTCTAAACCCCGGGGGTTTGGTCGTAGTTTTGCAACGTTTTCTAAAAAGGACAGCCTTGTTCTATTCTAAAAATGTGTTTTGATGGCGGTTTTGCAACGTTTTTGGCTTTAGTAAATCTGCAGATAGCAAAACCGCCACCAAACTGCCAAGTTTTAGAACCCGACACTTAGTAAATTTTGGCCCTTATGTTGATGATTGGATATTATTATGTGGAGGTTGCTGGGGTGCTCTGTTTCGTAGTTGCTGGGATGTGCTCTATGGTATGAAAGTCACTGGGATGCTCTCTGTATGGTATGCGAGAGTCGCTGGGATGCTCTCTGTACGGTATGCGAGAGTTGCTGGGATGCTCTCTGTACTGCATGTGACTAGGATGCTCTAAGTTTTGGGTAAAGTTATGGAAGTCATTGAGATTTTTTTTATGCGTCTTAATAAAGATTATTTTAATCCCATCTACATTTGTGTTGGTCCCAGCTACACCAGGTCACCTTCATATTTAGACCAGCAGCACTGAGTTCCCAATCCAGCCCTGCTCATGGGTGAATCTGTGCGAGTCTGTGTGTCAGTCACTGTCATTACTAGTGTGTCACTGTGAATCTGCCACTGTCATTACTAGTGTGTCACTGTGAATCAGTCACTGTCATTACTAGTGTGTCACTGTGAATCTGCCACTGTCATTACTAGTGTGTCACTGTGAATCAGCCACTGTCATTACTAGTGTGTCACTGTGAATCAGTCACTGTCATTACTAGTGTGTCACTGTGAATCAGTCACTGTCATTACTAGTGTGTCACTGTGAATCTGCCACTGTCATTACTAGTGTGTCACTGTGAATCAGTCACTGTCATTACTAGTGTGTCACTGTGAATCTGCCACTGTCATTACTAGTGTGTCACTGTGAATCAGTCACTGTCATTACTAGTGTGTCACTGTGAATCTGCCACTGTCATTACTAGTGTGTCACTGTGAATCAGTCACTGTCATTACTAGTGTGTCACTGTGAATCAGTCACTGTCATTACTAGTGTGTCACTGTGAATCAGTCACTGTCATTACTTGTGTGTCACTGTGAATCTGCCACTGTCATTACTAGTGTGTCACTGTGAATCAGCCACTGTCATTACTAGTGTGTCACTGTGAATCAGTCACTGTCATTACTAGTGTGTCACTGTGAATCAGTCACTGTCATTACTAGTGTGTCACTGTGAATCAGTCACTGTCATTACAAATGTGTCACTGTGAATCTGCCACTGTCATTACTAGTGTGTCACTGTGAATCTGCCACTGTCATTACTAGTGTGTCACTGTGAATCAGTCACTGTCATTACTAGTGTGTCACTGTGAATCAGCCACTGTCATTACTAGTGTGTCACTGTGAATCAATCACTGTCATTACTAGTGTGTCACTGTGAATCTGCCACTGTCATTACTAGTGTGTCACTGTGAATCTGCCACTGTCATTACTAGTGTGTCACTGTGAATCAGCCACTGTCATTACTAGTGTGTCACTGTGAATCAATCACTGTCATTAGGAGTCTGAGTTAGGATGAAAATAAACAAATGTGTACATTAAAGGAACATGGTTTAGGGTAATAAAAAAATATTATATACACATACAAGTATTCGGTTGAGTTTTACATATTTAATATGGTAACAGGGGTTTCTCCCCATCTATATTTATACCTTACAGCAGGGGGTACATTATCCCATGTAGAATTGATGACTATTCCTTTACACGTGACTTAAAAAGGGAATTATTATGCTGGCACATGATAAAGATAGCAGAGTGATCCCGGGACACATGTCCCTGCCCGTCAGCCCCATTCAGCGTTACATTCTAGTGTCACATTGCTGGATGTGCCACCGGTCTATATATAACTCTGCAGACACTTCCTGGGGTCTCAGGAGATGACAGCATAGCATTGTATTGCAGCACACAACAGACCTTCACCCTCCAGGCAGCCCTGGACTGATGACCACCGCAGTTCTCATACACAGGTCGTACTGACGGAAAAACCTTTTTCTAAAAATGTTACCCAAAATGCAAGTTGTATTAAATAAAACGCTGTTTCCTCATTCGCAAGTCTATAGGTGAGCTCGTCAGTCAAAATAAATCTAGTTTTGATCATGGCGGTAAAGCAAAATAATATAACTGTAGTCATTATAGGCAAGTTGTATATATTTATAAAAGACAGACTGTCCATCATTTTTTTTTCTTGTTTACCGTTCACTCTAATAGGAGACTGGCCCTGACCCTAACCCCCATTTTTCTTCAAACATATTAAGAGTTATATTTTAAAACACATTTATTTTCCAGAGTGCCCCCACAGCAAGGTTTCTTTTTTCTGCTCCCTCACAGAAACTCCCTGATTTTGTACAAGTTGTAGATTATGGCAGCAAAGAAGTTAACTTTTTATTTTATTTTTTTATGAAATGACGCATTTTTCTGCCCTCCCCCTCTCATTATAGGCACAACGGAATCGGTATGCCGGCATCTCAAAATGGTTAACATACCGACACTTGTTGGTCGGTATCAGGGGCAAACGCAGGATTTTTTAGGGGGAGGGGGCATTATATATATATTATATATTACACCCCCGTTTTTAGTCACGCTGGGGGCGAGCCCAGCACATTGAAAATACAGGCCAGATCCACATAAAATACACTGAAAAAGCCAGAGCCACATAAAATATGGTTTAAAAAACACATAAAATTCATTTTGAAATCCAGAACCACATAAAATACATTTAAAAAGCAAGATTCACATACTTCAGCTACTCCGCTCCGGCCGATGAGATGTTAATATATCTCATCGTTAGTGCTTCCTGCTTTGCGTCGGTAAAGAGGCGTTAAGTGCCGCTATAATACATCTGCCCCAATGTCTTTTACTGAAGTAGGTAATTGAGGTGCATGCAATGTCAAATATCTTAACTCTTTAATCAGAGATATTGGTGAATATTACACAAGTTCTTTTCTTATTAGATTTAGTATTGAAGGCTGACTGGCCATACGTTTAACAATGAGCGTAACTGCCAAATATCTCGATGGAGAAGATGGAGGGGGTTGTTTTAGTTTCACCAGGACTGGTGCAGCGTTAGACTGAATAACATGGCGTAGAGAGCAGGAATGTGCTGTATACTAAAGGAATCAGATCAGCTTCAGGCCACCTCAGGAACACAGAATATCAAATTGGTCACAGAGCCTGTTCTAGTTTATTAGACACCATGCGTAATAATAGCATTAAATTGAATTTTAAGCTTCTACAGCACCAAAAAAAATCCTTTTTTTTACCATTTCCGGCGATGACTTGAAGATCTAGGTACTTTTCCTTAATGTACTTTATCATATTGATCTGATAAATGGAGTTTCCTTGGGAGGAATCCTGGAATGTAGAAAGATAGTTTCAGTTACGCAAACCATACTTCTAGGCAAGCACTCGAAAGACAAAATGGAGGCATTGCCTATAGCAACCAATCATATTCCAGCTGTCATTTTATAGCATATACTAGATGAATGACAGCTAGAACCCGATTGGTAGCTACTGGAAACACCTCCACTTGTCCTCTTTAGAAGTCTCCCCCCACAGTGTTACTTGGACAGACTTAGACTGTAGGACTTCCAATAATGAGACTTTGAGGAGGGGAACACGGCCATTTTCATGCAAATAAGGTTTGGCCCAGAAAGTGGCCGTCTCCACTGTGTGTAAGTGACCAATGCCCTATGAAACCTGATGCCATTCTATGATTGGCAAGGATTTATTTTCTGCCCTTTACAGTATAATTCAGTTGTAACAAGATGGAGAGCACCGCTCTTTGCAGGTAACACCGGTCTGTTGGACACCATGTTCTAACAAATGGTCAACCATGGTCTTTCATTCACGTACTTGCACCATGTCAGTCCACAGATTTCAGTCTACAGTATACGCACAATGGGCAATCCTGCCAAATAATATTGCTGGGCACTGGTGTTTATAACCGGGACCATGCCAGGCAACTTTTTGACTATGTGAAATTGGAAGCATTGTCAGGCAACTTTTTGAAATTGGAAGATGGGACCACGGTGCCTCAGAAATGCCAATTGGTAAATTTACTGTGGACACGTTAGTTGTGGAGTTTTAAAAAAACTATGAAAGAAAAAAAATAAATAAATAAAAAACACCGTACCAGAACCACAGCGTCCACTCCGGCCTGCATTAGGAGATCTAGACGATATTTGTCATCCTCATGGGTCCCAATGGCCGCCCCGCACAGCAGCTGCTTCTTGGAATCTTTCGAAGCCAGTGGGTAATCCCGATTCTTCTTCAAATCTGTACGCGCAATAATCGCCACCAGCTCATCGTCCTGATTGACAATTGGTAGCTTCCCTAAAAACGAAACGCAATGGATTTGAACGCCGCCTTGCAGTCGGCAGAAATTTCAGCAAAGTGGCTTCAGTTAAAAAAAAAAAAAAAATAGAAGAACTTGCGAATACCAAACAGGAGGACGTGTAATTACCTTTTTTACTCCTCTGCAGAATTTCATTTGCTTCTTTTAAATTAACACCAGCTGGGGCGACCACAAGATCTTCCCGTTTGGTCATGATCTGGTTATTCAAACCAAAAGGAAACAAAAATGTGGTATAAATATATCACTATATTAACCAGTGGCTGAAAGGACATCCAGAAATCCTTGTTATAACCTCAATCTGACAATAATGATCCCCCCCATTTTTGTGGTGCAGAACCCACAGGCCAGATACTTACTTCACTGAGAGGCAGATCATGCTCCTCAGATTTAAGGAAGTCTATATCTCGGGACGAAATGATTCCCACCAGCTTACTGCCCATCTTTCCATTGTCCGTGATGGGGATCCCGCAGAACCCATGGCGTGCTTTTGCCTCAAACACGTCCCGTACTTGGTGCGAGGGGCTCAATACTACAGGGTCGGTGATGAATCCTTGTTCATATTTCTGTTGGTGACAATAGGCAACGACAATGCATGGGTGATTCCACATTGCCCCAAATTCCGTCTCTCTCAAAATTACAAGCCAAAAGTTTCAGGAGCACCACCAACATTACAGAATATACAATGGTAATAGATGGGTACTAAAACAAGATCAGTAGCTTCCCTGTCCTTCCCTGTTTGGAGCTGGTTTGCTCAGGTTAGGTTGATAATTTGTAGGCTGGAAATGAAGACACTTCAGAACGTTGTACTGTCATTCGACTGAACAGGAGCAATTGTAACAGGCGGTATCCAGATACAAGATAGTAAATAGGTCGACAGGGACAAATGGTCAACTGTCAAAAGGTAGACATGTTGTTTCATGATTTTTAGGGTTCGGCACTTGGTGGAGGGTTAGTCTGCAGAAGGGTTCGGTTAGGCACCAGGAGTTAGGTTTAGGATTAAAATAACAGATATCCCCCCCCAAAAATAAACAAACCATGAGTCAACCTTTTCTGTGTCGACCATTTGACCCTGTCGATCTACGTCTATGTTGACCAGTGAGAGAGGGAGAGAGTGTGTGTTCAGCACTGCTTACCTCACAGAGGAGGGACTGACCCCGCATGTGCCACTTACACCATCCTCGAGTGTCACCTTGTGGCACTACTGCCAAGAGAGTTGCCTACCCCTGTGTTAGAGGCTGAAATGTGGAATTTGCCCTAAGTGGGTAATCCAGATCATGGGCAGACTCTTTCTTGTGGCTGGGGAACTTATTTATTTACACCACAAAGTGGACATAGCAGGACAAGGAGCAGGTAATCAGGCAGTAAGTAGTCCCTAGGATTGCTTCCAGCAAGGTCGAACATAAAACGGTGACTACATTATACATTACCCTGTGCCAGGCCATTACAGAACAATTTAAGGTTATAGCTTCTTTAAAACACATCCTCAAAAGAGCCAACCAGTATTTAGTAACCATGGCTAAGGTAAAGTGGGTTACGTTTTAGCCCCAGTAATGATCGCACAGTAGCAACAGGGGTCGGACGCTCACCTTAACTTTGCGCACTTCATTAGCTTGGAATTCTGGCGTACAGTTGTGATGCATAATACCGATGCCGCCAGTCAGCTGGAACGCAGACGGGAGAGATACGATGCTTTTAACATAATGAATGCCCAAAACTAACAACAACTTAAAAACCAAAGCAGTAGTTTGCTTACCGCCATTGCTATAGCCATGTTGGATTCAGTCACAGTATCCATTGGGGAGGAGACCAGAGGTGTTTTTAGTGTTATTTTCTTAGTAAGGGCTGAGGTGAGGTCCTAAAACACACACAGGCCAGTGGCAAGTAATCAGAAGTATCATACGATACCCAACCCCCCCACCCAATCCCAGGTTATTTACAATAAACAAAGTCACGCACATGACAGATTGCACCTAATGAGCAGGGAGTCAACAGGCCCAGAGGTTATATATAAAACAGACATTGGCTCTTCCAGCAAGGAATACAAATTTAGGGGCATTACTCACCACTTGATCCGCCGTGAAGTCGATGTACCCGGGAAGTATAAGAAAGTCGCTGGAAATTAGAATAAAACAGTTCATTTAAAATTTCTTTAAATGTTTCCTTTGTTTAGGTATCTGAAAAAGGCCAGCAACATTAGATAAAAAACAAAAAACAAAAAAAACCACATTTAATTTACCTTAACATTCAATAGAACAGATTGCCTGCGTTGTGTGTGATATTGAATGCTGCATATACAGTGTCCATGCAAAATGATTATTGGATGAAAGCGTTACGATTTAGAGACAGCGTGTGGTCGCCATATTACCGAGAAGTGAGCAAGCCCTTGCCTCATCTAACAATACTAGGGGAACCGCAGTCTGGCACTATGATCTGCAGAGGCATACAGGTTATCTTATATAAAATGCATTGGTCTGTTTCTTTGTCCGGTTATGCATTTGGACACCCCTGCACCGATTGGTATGAACCCAATGCAAGGTGGTCCAGTTGGATCCTGGCCAGGTTTTAGGGATGTTAGGGTCCCGGTCGGACCTCCCGTTGATGTACGAGGAGCAGAATTTTGACCTGGGGAGCCTGTTCTGAGCCTTCCACTGGATGGATATGGATGAAAACTTCAGAAGGGGGGCAACTGATCTGGGATGCCTAATGGAGTGGTTGTGGTACCAGTCGGACCTTACATGGGGAGCGCCGGGTAGAACTTTGACCCAGGGAGCCGGTTCTGGGCCTTCCACTGGATGGATTTGTATGACATCACATAATAAAACTTAATAACTTAAAGATTTAAAGGAACACAGGTCCGATGTAAAAAGCTTTGAACATTCTTCATAAATCATGCAACTTTGTTAGTAACAATTCAGGAACTGACAGGACATCTGTAATAACTACTAAATTGATGTCATATCTGGCTGATTATAACAATAATTTACAGGATGCTTTCACATTTCAGCAAAAGGAATATATCCACGTAAATGTAAACAAGCTCATAAGAAAACAGTCACAGGCAACAGCCACGAGATAGGCGAGAATATCTCCAGAGCAGCTTTACACCGTTTACAGAAACGATTTTCCAAATGTGCGTTACTGTCCTTCCAGAAATCTGCGCATAACAAAATAAACAAGGTTTTAACTTAATAGTACTGTGGTTTCTGCCTGACAAACGAAATCATAGGCTTAATCTGACGTATACAGGAATTTGTAAACCTTATACACACACACATTTTATATATATATATATATAATTCATACACACACACACACACACATATATATACATATATACACATATACACACAATATAGTGTTCACTCTAGGTCCGGCACCGGACCTAGAGAGAGGACACATCTGGGCGTGTCCAAAAAAGGGGCACGGCCAATTAAAAGGGGTGCGTCTTTAACGCATCCCCTTTTCGTCACTCTTGGGGGCCGGGCTGCCCTCAAGCACTGCTGTCGGTGTGAATGACGCCCACTTCCCCTTACTCACATCTTTATACTTGGGCAACATAGTGAAATAATCGGTAACATCGGACCCATACGCACAGGTAAGGCAGGTCAGACCTCACTCAGGAATTGCTAACTTCAGGTCATGCTATGAGGCCTCAGGCTGTGCATGGTATCGCAGTGGCTAATTTAGGCACGCCCCTGCAACGCCGTCCCAATGCCTGTGTTCGCCCGACCATCTGCCCGTCACCACCCACAAACGGTCTTCCTGTCAATCACTGCTCGGGGTCTGTGTAGCCTCTGCAAACGCATTTCCCATCTCGATTGCTAGTTTGCGCACTGCATACGCAATGTGAATTAATCGACCGATATCGTGCGTCTTTACAACTGCGATCCTTGATCAATCAGGCCCTCAGTGTGGTCATAAATCCTGGTTACTGCGCAATATAACAACTTATTCAGTCAATTACAGGCATTACAATCCAATCAGGTGCAAGTGCCTCACACCTGGGAGTAAGTGAAGCTGTATGCCGCACTTACGGTACCTACGGACTCACATTTCTGTTGGCAGCCTTATAGGGTGAGATCAGGCCGCGGGAGGGTTGGGAAGAAAATTGTTGTGCTTTTGCGGGCGTCTGTGCCGGTGCAATGACAATTCTAGTGTTCCCGCTACCTTTTTTTTTAGTTGGACCCACCTGATATTAAAAGGGCAAAAATGCACCCTGCTTTTTTAGCAGCACCCCCCTAAAACAGCATGCCCCCAGCCTTCCCCACCCACAGGCCGCAGTGTCCAACGGGTGGGAAAAGTTAGTGATCGATCACCGCCGGGTGAATAGACGCCATGCGAACGCACACGGCTTCTATTCACAGTGACGGGAGAGCTTGGGGGAAGCCCAGCCCCCTGGGCACGCCCCCAAGCATGGCAAAATTAAAGTTGTGTCCTAAGGACATGCCCCTCTCCGGGAGGTCACGCCCCCTGTGAAGCGCACAGAACTTCCCATCCTGTCTCCCCCCCCTCCCTCAGCGCCTGCCGTTCCAACAGGAACACTACATTTGCCCCCTTCGCACTCGATTGTCTGTATTATAATTAGACCCTAAAAAGTCAAGCACGCCCTGAATTTCCTTCACAATTTGCAACAAGCCGTGTTATTGTGCAGTGTGAAAGGGCCCAGTTGAAATAACCCAAGGACCCGTTCACAGGAAGACACGCCAGGAAAAAAACCTATTGACTGACTATCTAGACACTGTAGATCTTCCATCCGGATACCGATTTTTGACATGACATCAGTGGGTTTCGATTCTTTGGGTGTGGGCACCGGTAATTGGATCAACCAAATTTTCATGATGGTTCTCAGTCAATGGAGTGTAGTTATAGCCGTGTAATTTTCCAATATTCTGATATGCTGCCCATTCGTTGGACATGATGTTGGAACCAGGGGCAACATGACAACAAATGATGGCACCCAAAATGGCTTAATTTCTGCGACAGATCTGAAAAATGCACAAGTCTTGCTTACCATGGAGATGTTTTTAAACCAAGCTAAATACCCAACCTCACAGAATCCATCATTTTTATTTCGAGGGACAGCATGGCTTCCTTTGAGCTTTCAGTCCCTGTTGAATCTGTAACGTCCCCTCAACAAACTCTCGACAATTTGAATTGTCTGCCCTGGACCACCCATTGGTTAGGCTTCATTCAATGCCCAATTGCAAACCTTGCATAAATAATTGCACCAATCCACCAATGTTGGATTAGTGAAATGGCCAATCGCGGCTCGAGTCTGTCCCAAAGAGCAACCCTTTGACTAAAGGTGAATGATTGTCAAGCCATCCTTGATTTTAAAGTTTTAGTATGCTATTTTCTGTTTTGGCATGCTGTAATGACTGAAGTAGTTGTCATTTGTTGCTGGCCTACTATTTAATGACAGATGACAATACGTTGTATTCCTTGCAGGGTTATTGACCTTAAATTGTGCCTTGACAACCCACTGTTCCCATCGCACAAACTCTTTGTTGTGGTTGAACACTTCAGGCCAAATTATCAACCAGTTGTTCCGCACAAATTCCGTAGCTTAAACTTCAGTCATTGTTTCTGCACAAAATTTGTGTAAAGACAGTTCTCTTCATTGAAGCATTACTTTGAAAGAACTGCACTCTCTCCTCTTAACAAAAGGTCACCGTCTTCTCCCCGAACAATTGCCAATCGCCTTCCAACTCACCTGGCCCGGCTCATGTGACATGCGCTTTACCCCTTTTCTCTGAGTCATCGGCAGCACCCCTCCAAATGACTAATTAAGCAATTGGAAGTTTCCAATTAGCTCAATTAGTCCTTAATTACTCGCCTTTCGAAGTGGTGTCTTCTTCCTCCAGCGTCGGGACCCGGTCTCCTACAGTAGGGTGACTATGTCAGTGTGTGATGGATTGTGTGCGATTCCTCCCTGTAGCGGCTGCTGGGAGAACTACATCTCTTTCAGTTTTGAAAACCCCACAATTTTATTTATTTTTATTTTTTTAAATTGGATACCGCGGATATTAGGAGTGCGCATACCCGCAGTAATCCAAAATTGAGCGCAAGATTTTTTTTTTAGCTCGCACCTAGTTGGTTATACCCCTATATAAGACAACAACGTGCTAGAGAATTCAGTTTGATCGCTCTCCGGTCTAATGCAGGATACAATGTGTTACACATAGCAAAGGAAGGCCCAGCTCTCGCCTCATGAGGCTTGAAATGCCAATTCATGCCCATTTCTACAATAACCTGCATACATTAGTGATCAGAGATAAAACAATAAAATATTAAAAGCGGCTTTTTTTCCTATATGCCTTTAACCCTTTTGACCCCATTACAGAAGGCGTAATGATAACAGTCTATATAATGTATGGGAGTCTCACACATTACATATGAGATATATACGGACAGCTGATTATATAGGGAGCAGATAAGAGTTTACCCATTAGTAGGAAAACTATGACTCTCCAGCTCTGGGCCTAGTCCCAGTGGCTGACGCTTATATTCTATCATCACACAGTCCGACACACCATGCTGGGATTTATGGTCCCCTGGCATGCTCATGCTGGCATCTATAGTCCTCCTGACACCTATAGTCCTCCTGGCACTTCCTTCTGACACCTATAGTCCCCCTGACACTTCCTTCTGACACCTATAGTCCCCCTGGCACTTCCTGCTGGCACCTATAGTTCTCCTGGCACTTCCTGCTGGCACCTATAGTCCCCCTGACACTTCCTGCTGGCACCTATAGTCCTCCTAGCACTTCCTGCTGGCACCTATAGTCCTCCTGGCACTTCCTGCTGGCACCTATAGTCCTCCTAGCACTTCCTGCTGGCACCTATAGTCCTCCTGGCACTTCCTGCTGGCACCCATAGTCCGCTCAGACCCCCTGGGCACTGCTGGGACTTCTAGTACCACAACTCCTGACTGCTGGCACTCCCGGGAGTCTGACTGAACCCTCTCCTTAGCAGACAGACAGGGGGGGGCAGGGGGGAGAGGAGTTAGGGAGTCGGGGGTCACTCACTTGTAGGTAAGTCCGTCTCCGGCCCCGAAGAGCTGCTGTGCAGAGAGCCCATCATCCGGGACATAGCAGGTGCCCCCGCTGATCAGGTAATCCGCCATCGTGCACCGGAGGCCGGTGAGAGCTGCTGCGGCACCACGAGGACTGGGCTCCCTCCTCCTCCCCAGGCAGCAGCCACTCTGTCCCTGCAGCGGTGACTGAGAGAGAGGTCCCCGGACCGGAGCGTCTATTACTTATACCCAGCTCCCGAGCGCCGCCCACCGGCGGGTCCCTCATCCCCAGCATGCCCGCAGCAGCACGTGGGTACTATGGTGGTGAATATATCCGGGGACTGGAGAGGGGACTCAGTTAGTGACAGCAGGTGGGGTGACACCACCGGTCAGTCTGGGAAGAGGAAACAGGGGAACGGATGAGAAAGCCGGGCAGTCCAGGGACAGGGTGCAGTGTAATAATAATGGGTGAGATGACACTGTCTGACTGCACAGGGGAGGGTGCAGAGTACTGGGAGAAGTGACAGTGTCACTACCGGACAGTCCAGAGAGAGAGTGCAGGTAACGGGTGAGGTGACACTGCTGGACAGTCCAGGGAGAGAGTGCAGGTAACGGGTGAGATGACACTGCTGGACAGTCCAGGGAGAGAGTGCAGGTAACGGGTGAGGTGACAGTGCTGGTCAGCCCAGAGAGAGAGTGCAGGTAACGGGTGAGATGACAGTGCTGAACAGTCCAGGGAGAGAGTGCAGGTAACGGGTGATGTGACACTGCTGGGCAGTCCAGGGAGAGACTGCAGGTAACGGGTGATGTGACACTGCTGGACAGTTCAGGGAGAGAGTGCAGGTAACGGGTGAGGTGACACTGCTGGACAGTTCAGGGAGAGAGTGCAGGTAACGGGTGAGGTGACACTGCTGGACAGTTCAGGGAGAGAGTGCAGGTAACGGGTGAGGTGACACTGCTGGGCAGTCCAGGGAGAGAGTGCAGGTAACGGGTGAGGTGACAGTGCTGGTCAGTCCAGAGAGAGAGTGCAGGTAACGGGTGAGATGACAGTGCTGAACAGTCCAGGGAGAGAGTGCAGGTAACGGGTGATGTGACACTGCTGGGCAGTCCAGGGAGAGACTGCAGGTAACGGGTGAGGTGACACTGCTGGACAGTTCAGGGAGAGAGTGCAGGTAACGGGTGAGGTGACACTGCTGGACAGTTCAGGGAGAGTGCAGGTAACGGGTGAGGTGACACTGCTGGGCAGTCCAGGGAGAGAGTGCAGGTAATGGGTGAGGTGACACTGCTGGACAGTCCAGGGAGAGAGTGCAGGTAACGGGTGAGGTGACACTGCTGGACAGTCCAGGGAGAGACTGCAGGTAACGGGTGAGGTGACACTGCTGGGCAGTCCACGGAGAGAGTGCAGGTAACGGATGAGGTGACAGTGCTGGGCAGTCCAGGGAGAGAGTGCAGGTGACAGGTGAGGTGACACTGCTGGACAGTCCAGGGAGAGAGTGCAGGTAACGGGTGAGGTGACAGTGCCGTGCAGTCCAGGGAGAGGGCGCAGGGTAATGGGTGACAATGCCAGACAGTCCAGGAAGAGGGTGCAGTGTAATGGGTGACACTGCCAGACAGTTCAGGGAGAGGGCGCAGTGTAATGGGTGACACTGCCAGACAGTCCAGGGAGAAGGCGCAGTGTGATGAGTGACACTGCCAGACAGTCCAGGGAGAAGGCGCAGTGTGATGGGTGACACTGCCAGACAGTCCAGGGAGAAGGCGCGGTGTGATGAGTGACACTGCCAGACAGTCCAGGGAGAAGGCGCAGTGTGATGGGTGACACTGCCAGACAGTTCAGGGAGAGGGCGCAGTGCAATGGGTGACACTGCCAGACAGTCCAGGGAGAGGGCATAGAGTACCAGGTGACAATACTGAACAGTCTGATGAGAGGGTGCAGAGAAACTAGAGACCCATTCGGACAATCCAAGGAGAGAGCGCAGAGTAACAGATGACACTTCAAAACAGTCCGGGGAGAGGACACAGAATAACTGGTGACACCGCTGGACAGTTTAGGGAGATAGCGTAGATTGATGATGACACTGCCAGGCAGCTCAGTGAGAGGGCACAGGGTAACAGGTGACCCCACCAGACAGTTTGGGGAGAGGTCACAGAGTAACGGGTGACACCGCCAGATAGTCCGGGTAGAGAACACTTAGAGTAATGGATGACACTACTGAACAGTCCAGGGATAGGATTGAGAGTAATCGGTGACACTGCTGGATAGTTCGAGGAGAGGACACAGAGAAACACAGCTGGACAGTCCAGGGAGAGGACACAGAGTAATGGGTGACACTGCTGTACAGTCCAGGGAGAGGGCGTAGCGTAACACGTCATAATACTGAAAAGTCAGAGGAGATGGCTCAGAGAAATTGGTGACACTGCTGGATAATCTAGGGAGAGAGCACAGAGTAATGGGTGACATTGCAGACCTGTCTGAGGAGAGAACTCTGCATAATGTCCAGGTAGATGAAACAGGGTGACACTGCTGGAGAGGATGGTGAGAGGGAATTGGTATGAAATACCGCCGGCCGCACGGCCAGCGGTTCGATTCCCGGCAGCGGCAGCCCGACATCAGCAGAGATCCCGGCAGCGGAAGCCCGACAGCGCTGGAGATCCCAATCATGGATAGGTAAGTATTGTCTAACCTAACCCTCCTTAGGGGTGCCTATCCCTAACCTCCACCCCAAGTGCCTAACCCTAATCCCCCCTCTAAGTGCCTAACCACCCCCTTCCCCACTGCCTAAACCTAAGTCCCCCGGGAGGGTGCCTAACCCTAAGTCCCCCCCCCCCCGGGGTGCCTAACCCTCCCTCCCCCTAGCCTAACCCTCCCGTGGGGGTGCCTAACCCTAAGTCCCCCCCGGGAGCCCTAAACCTAACCCTCCCCCCCGCGGCTGTCCGCTCACGGCGCCCGGCATCACTACGATCGGGATACCGGGCGCCGTTCTCCCGGCGTCGGGGAAATGCCGGGCTTCTACATCTAGACGCCCGGCATTTCACCCTTGCCGGGATATGACAGTCGGGAAGCCGGCTGCCGGTATTTAGGCAGTCGGCTTCCCGATTGCATACCTGGGGAGAGAGCTTGGAGTAAGAGATGACACTGCCGGACAGTCTGTAGAGAGAGCGCATAGTAACAGGTGACAATGCCTGGACAGTCTGTGGAGAGATCACAGAGTAACGACACTGCTGGATAGTCCAGGGAGAGGACACAGCGTAACGGGTCACAATACTGAATAGTCCGATAAGAGGGCGCAGAGAAACTGGTGACCCATTCGGACAATCCGGGTAGAGTGCACAGAGTAACGGATGACACTGCTGACCTGTCCGGGGAGAAGACGCAGAGTACCGGGTGACACCGGCGCACAGTACGGGGAGAGGATGCAGAGTAAAGGGTGACACTGCTGGATAGTACAGGTAACGCAGTGTAACAGGTGACACTACTGAACAGTCCAAGGAGAGAGCGCAGAAAAACGTGTGTCACTGCCAGACAATGCATGGAGACAATGCAGAATAACACGTGACACTGCTGACCAGTATGAAGAGAGGAGGAGGTTTAACAGGTGACACTGCTGAAGAGGCCAGGCGGGACCACAAACCTTTCCAACTGTAGAGTGTGGACCAAGGGCCTGATTCAGCATGGATCGCTATTGCAACAATGTACGCAGATCGGTCGATGGTGCGTACTGCGCATGCGTAGGCAGTGCAGCGTGCGTGAGTTAGCATTGCGATAACTCATGCAGAATGAAAGCCATCGCAGAATGAGTGACAGGCTGTGAGCATTTCGGGGTGGTGACGGGGGAGTGGTCAGAGAAATAGGCGCGCCTGTCTGAACGCCGTTGCCTGGGCGTGCATAAATTAGCAACAAGTGCGGTGGCACACGCAGCTTGTGTACTCACTGCGTGCAACAAGACTTGCAGTGTCTGCGGCAGGTCAGGCCTGCTGTAATTCTCGTGAGGGGGCGATGTTACCGATACGCAGGACTGCTAGGTATTACGGATGTGAAATAGCGGTAGTGGGTGTCTCTATGCTGGCTGTGCAACGGCTTTGCGATTGCATTCATTAGCATATTTTCGCAGTAGACCCAGTGCATAATCGCAGCTGCGATCGCATTAGCGATCTATGCTGAAACAGACCCCCAAGTGCAATATTACGTATTTACCTGACCGCCCCATTTAGTTTCTTTCAAGACTTCGAGATCGATTTCACCTTTCTCTTGTCTTTTTTTTTTTTTTTTAATTTATTTTTTATTTCAGAAAAGAACTTTGGAAAATGACACACAAAATTGTATACTTTCTTCAACAGTGTCACAATTAACATTGTATAATCGAAAAATAGAATAAAACAAATAATATATATGTGTACATACATACAGTCAGGTGCATAAATATTGGGACATTGACAGAATTTTCATATTTTGGCCTCTATTCACCACCACAATGGCTTTGAAATGAAACAAACAAGATGTGCTTTACCTGCAGACTTTCTGATTTAATTTGAGGGTAATTACATCCAAATCAGGTGAACGGTGTAGGAATTACTACGGTTTCTATATGTGCCTCCCACTTTTTAATGATAAGAGGTGCTGATGTTGTAAAAAGGATTGATCAATATCCGAAATTGTATAATGATCCGTACCATGAATCCAGTCTCGTATGTAGCGGAGAACACCTGCCTGGTTATATAATTAAGTTTGGAAGATTTACCCCCTCATTGGCTATAGGCTGTTGTAGTTTGATTAAACTTATGTGTGGTCTCTTATTCTGCCAAATACATTTTCTAAATGTGGTGTTTATTAATTATTCATCCACTACAGACAACAGTATCGGAAGCATCTGAAATGGATAAAGGAGTTTTGGGAATATAATAATTTGTAATATATTTACCCGTCCTAGGTAGGATAACATTAAATGCTGTCCTTCCCCTAGTGCTTTAATTATCTTTTGTATATTCAAACTATATAAATTATGTATATTTTTGGGAAGGGAAATTCCAAGATATTTAATGGAATTGGAGGTCCATTTGATCCTATGATCTGCTCACCATACCCTGTGATTTATCATGATTAATGGTAAAACCAGAGACCTGACCATAATCTTCCAAAATATGTAATACAGAGGGTAAAGTGGTTTCTGGATGTGAAATATATAATAAAAGGTCATCCGCAAAAGCCACGATCTTTGTTTCACATGAACCTAATTTAAAACCTGGAAGAGTTGGCCATAATTGCAGAAGTCTTAAGAGAGGGTCCAGGGCTATATTGAATAGGAGGGGAGACAAGTAGCAACAATGCCTCATACCTCGTGCATTGGGGATCGGGGGGCCCTTTTCGCCATTAATTATCAATGAAGTAGATGGCAAAGTATAGAGATACCTAAAGAATTGGGAGAAATCATTTCCGAAGGCCCTGATTTCGAACACCAGCTGCAAATGTACCCAGGAAACAGCGTCAAAGGCTTTCTCAGCATCTAAGCTGAGAAGCATGGTTGGGATGTTATTTGTATCATTGGCTGCTGAGATAATCGCGGCCAGGGCGGTTCAGACTCCCTTCACTGAATATCTACAATGGGTAAATCCCAATTGATGTGAAGTCAGAATATCTGGCAGAATAGACTGGAGACCATTTGCCATTATTTTTGACAATATCTTGATATCCTGATTAAGCAAAGTTATGGGGCGGTAAGAAGATACAAGTTCAGGGTCCCTGTCTGGTTTCGGAAGCAGGATAGTGTGGGGTTTGTTAAAGCTAGGGAAAGGAATATCTCTGTGAATCTTTTTATATAATGAGGCAAGGATGGGGACTATGTGGGGTTTCAGAAGCTTAAAGTACTCTCCAGTACAACCATCCCGTCCTGGTGATTGTTGTTGGGGAGTTTAGAAATAATAATAGTTTGGTGTGTGATAACCAAAAATACCTCATTCTCTTCTATATCCTCATTGAGAATCTCCCTCTGGGCAGAGGAAAGTTTGGGCAACCGTGCTTCCTCCAACTTTCTCTGTCTTTCAATGTCTCCAAATGAAGCAGTGATATGCTTCTGGCGAGGAGAGGATCCGCACAGCCTCCTCTGCAAGTATTGTTTTCTATACTTAAAATTTTGCCCAGAGGCTAGGCTTACAGATACCATGGGAGGAGGGCATGGAGGAAGAACGTGGAGGTAGCAGACTGGTCTAAAATAAACCAAAAGATGGCTAAAAATGCAAATTGTGATAAAATAAAAATGCTTACAGGGCCTAGTTCAGATGTGGACAGTATTGCACGGCTGCAAGAAAGCGGCTGTGTGCTGCCGTCCAGCCAGTCTAGGTAAGCCTCAGCTTACTCTGGCTAGCAACTTGCGAGGTCTGGAAGTCTGTGCCCACTGACGCAGACCCTGGGCTCTGCACCCCTGGAAAATTATGGCGACACGCCCCCATTTCCGGGCACGCAGCCCAGACGCGCCACTATTCCGCCCCGCAAAAGTATGCTGCGGCTTGGGGGATCTGCGAGCGAGATCACAGGACCCATTCTGCGCATGCGGAGAACTTGTCCTGCGTATGTGCAGTTTTCCGATAACTGGAGAACTTTGAGAATACTCGCTATACCGTCCAGACCTGAATCAGGCCCACAGGCTCTTCTGTAGATGGTATAGGGTCCCTTCCTGTCTTTCTGCGACCTACCCCAGTTCCACAAGAAATTGTGGCTCTGACGGTACTTTTATTTATTTTATTATTTTTACATTTATTAACTACAAGTGATACAATGGTAAGATAAATAAAGACTAAACGGGCATCACTCCTATACAAAGACGGTATTATAGTAATACCCCTTTTACACCAGAGCAAAAACCCAGGTTATTGCCGGTCAGGCCTTAGTGGGAATGGCTCCAAACAAAATAACCAGGGTCAGTTGACCCTGGCAATCCTACCCAGGAATTGAGCAGACTTGAACTTGGCTAGGTCCCGGGTAATGAGGCAGTGGAAACGGTCTCAACCCGGGTTATTTGACCCGGGTAACATCGAAAGACGGTGATTGGAGCTTCTGGGGCACTGGCCGATGATGTCATCTGTCAGTGCCATGCAGAGACAGCACATGCAGCCATCGCAGCAACAGACGGAGCACAGAGAGCACTTACCAGCCATCTGTGCAGCCACTTGTAGTACAAGAGCCCTGCAGAGAGTACAGACAGCCCTCACCAGTCTGCAACAGCCACTGGTAACCCACCCGCAGCTTGAACTGCTGACTCTTCACTTGAACCTCAGCTTGACCCACATCGGCAGCATGTCTTCTCTATCCACCTGGAGCGATGAGGAGATCAAAGAGTTGCATATAAGGGGAGAGGAAGAAAGTAGACGGCAGATGACCGGCACGGTTAAAGATGCAGTTGTGTACAGAAATATATCAGAGATTTTGGCATCACGAGGAATACACCAGTCACAGCAACAGGTCGTTAATAAATTAAAGTCATTACGCCAGCAATTTACAAAAGTGCATGAACATAATAAGAAATAAAGTTGGGCTGCACGCCAAGCTTGGGCATATTATTATTTATGCTTCAGCGTGTTTGGAAATACTGCACTCACAAACCCAGTCGCACTATCCTCCAGCACACTATCCTGCTCCAGCACACTATCCTCCTCTAGCGCACTATCTTGCTCCAGCACACTATCCTCCTCTAACGCACTATCCTGCTCCAGCAAACTATCCTCCTCCAGCGCACTATCCTGCTCCAGCGCACTATCCTCTAGCGCACTATCCTGCTCCAGCAAACTATCCTCCTCCAGCACACTATCCTGCTCCAGCACACTATCCTCCTCTAGCGCACTATCCTGCTCCAGCACACTATCCTCCTCTAGCGCACTATCCTGCTCCAGCACACTATCCTCTAGCGCACTATCCTGCTCCAGCACACTTTCCTCCTCTAGCGCACTATCCTGCTCCAGCGCACTATCCTCCTCTAGCGCACTATCCTGCTCCAGCACACTATCCTCCTCTAGCGCGCTATCCTGCTCCAGCACACTATCCTCCTCTAGCGCACTATCGTCCAGCGCACTATCCTGCTCCAGCACACTATCCTCCTCTAGCGCACTATCGTCCAGCGCACTATCCTGCTCCAGTGCACTATTTTCCTCCAGCGCACTATCCTGCTCCAGCACACTATTTTCCTCCAGCGCACTATCCTCTAGCGCACTATCCTGCTCCAGCACACTATTTTCCTCCAGTGCACTATCCTCCAGCGCACTATCCTGCTCCAGCACACTATTTTCCTCCAGTGCACTATCCTCCAGCGCACTATCCTGCTCCAGTGCACTATTTTCCTCCAGCGCACTATCCTGCTCCAGCACACTATTTTCCTCCAGCGCACGATCCTGCTCCAGCGCACTATCCTGCTCCAGCACACTATTTTCCTCCAGCGCACTATCCTGCTCCAGTGCACTATTTTCCTCCAGCGCACTATCCTGCTCCAGCACACTATTTTCCTCCAGCGCACTATCCTCCAGCACACTATCCTCTAGCGCACTATCCTGCTCCAGCACACTATTTTCCTCCAGCGCACTATCCTGCTCCAGCACACTATTTTCCTCCAGTGCACTATCCTCCAGCGCACTATCCTGCTCCAGTGCACTATTTTCCTCCAGCGCACTATCCTGCTCCAGCACACTATTTTCCTCCAGCGCACGATCCTGCTCCAGCGCACTATTTTCCTTCAGCGCACTATCCTGCTCCAGCGTGCTATCCTCCAGCGCACTATCCTCTAGCGCACTATCCTCCAGCGCACTATCCTGCTCTAGTGTACTATTTTCCTCTAGTGCACTATCCTGCTCCAGCACACTATTTTCCTCCAGCGCACTATTTTCCTCCAGCACACTATCTTACTCCAGTGCACTATTTTCCTCCAGCGCACTATCCTGCTCCAGCGCACTATTTTCCTCCAGAGCACTATCCTGCTCCAGCCACATGAAGAACAATCAGGAGACACCGGCCAGTACACAAGCTTAGCCTGCCGTCCTCACAATGCAGCCCTTAATCACCGCTCCTATTGTCAAACGCCCCTGCCGAAACAAGTGGAATGGATTCATCCATTAATGAAAACAGCTGTGGTGTCGCTAAAAGTCAGGTAGTTGAGGCAAACAGAGAAAGCGCACCCCAAACAGACCTCCGCGCTACGTTCTAATAGTAAGTATAAATTAAATTAAACACACACACACTACATTCACTAAAATGCAAACGGTAACTATTGCAGAGTGTCAGTAGCATGCAGATGGGAGAAGGCCATAAGCACATGTACGTAACCACCACTATGTTTAACAAGTTCGAGCAAGAGTGATGACCTCTTGTTGAGCATCTCCGTCAGTTGGATTCTGAGACACAGGCTCAGGAGGAGAGGTTTCTTGAGCCAGAGAGGCAAATACATGAATCATTTATGTCACAGCCGCTGGCTATGTAGGACAGGCAAATGTCCTTTTTAGAGCCTACGTTTGGTTGTGCTATAGGGCAACAAATCCAACATGCCCCAGTTTACCCAGAACACACATATGGGCAGTACAGCAGAGGGCCTAATTACTACAACCCAAGCACTCACAACCCACCACCATCTAACCAAGAATCACCGGAATATCCAATATATAGGCAATTGCCTTAAACATGGCTATTGGCAAAATTCCTTGTGCCAACAGGCACCGTTTCTGTTTTACTATTTAATTTTTCTTCTTCAGGGTCCATAGGGGGTCCACAGGGTTGACCTTGGGGTATAGGTTGGGAACCAAATACGGGCACCAAGCAGTTAAAGCTTTCAGCTCCCAGGATGCACTGGGTCCACTCTCCCTATAACCCCGCCCCCAAGCCAGAGGCACCTCAGTTTAAGTTGGTGCCCGGCTGGAGTTGGTCACCGTTATCGCAGGGGGGCTGATTAGCAGCCCCTAACCTTAATTTTATTTTATGAGTCTTAATTTTATTTTGAGAACTCGTCAGAGCGGTAGCGTCGGACTGTCCATTGGACGTCCAAACTGCCGCTCCTCCACCCCGCCGGTGCCGCAATGCCAGTACAGATCTGGGGATCGTGGCGGGACCCCAGAGTCTGTGCTAGCCGGACTCTGCGAGCGCCCAGTACTGCTGCCGGATCGCCGGGGAACAGGTAAGATCGCGGGTCACTGCTTGCAGTTCCCGCGGGTATATGCAGTCTTTGCCTCCGGTCTCTGGGGACAGACTGGAGGCCCTGTCAGTGGCGGCTTGCCCCCCCCATACCCCGCGTGTACACTAGACCACCAGGGACTTATAGTTCGGCAGCAGGAAGCCAGCGTCCCGGGGGTTAATAGCCAGCCAGGGGAGACAGCCTTCCCTGTTCATCGGCTCCTCAGCTCAGTGCCTTTCCAGCGCAAGGTCTGGCGTCCCTGAGCCGCTTCCTCCATGGGCCACGTTTCCTCTGAGGTCTCCAGGCGGCCACTTTATCTCTATGGTGCAGCAGCAGATCTCCTAGGATGGCAGCTGGTCCAGTCCCCCTGCGTACCTCACCTATTGGGTCAGTGTACACAGCGCAATAGCCTTCCCAGACACTGAATCTGGGCAGTTGAATGTAGAGCCATTTGCAGTGCATTATATGTAATGTATTTATATGTCTGCATTGTATGTGACTTATGCTAGCGCTGACTGTCTGTACTTTATTCTCTCACCTGTCAGTGTATATCTATCCCTTTTCTTTACAATCTGCCCTAATACAGGTGTACTTAGGGTGGTTCTGAGATCTCACATATATATACTTGTCAATATTTGTGAGGTTGTCCACATATGTTTGCGTGCTGCACGTTGCCATATTTTAGATGGAACTGTGTGTTGCATACACTGATAATGGGTCCCTGCAGCTAATCCTAGCGCCAGTCAGGACCAGTATAGCGCTGCTTAATATTTCCACAATGATTGTCAGATATATCTGACCAGGAAATGGAGCACAATACTGCACCCATTTTTTTGCTATCCTGCAAGTCACGTGCTGCAGGTGTGAGTACGGAGGATTTGAGTCAAGGGTTATGTATACGGTGCCATCAGGTGCCGGGCCTCATAAAGGACCCCTCTTGGCCGTGTTTCTTTCTCAAGATCCTGGCCTCCAATGCGGATCGCCTGGTGGCCCCAATAGTTATAACCCACTTGGGGTTACCTCAAGTTGCTACCCTTCCCTCTCAGGGTATATTGCAGTTCTTGCAGTTTACCCCTGTGACACAGACTGTCGCACCCTACCAGGGTTTTTCACAGTACATGCAATTCCCTCAGGTACCACCACAGTCTGTCATTTCTCTGGCAGGGATTACCACAACGGCCAACCTGGGTGGATGTTGTTTCTAGGAAACCCAAGAAGGCATAATAAACGCTGTGTGGTGTCTCCTTAGTCTGCACTGCTGTCTAACACAGATCGTCAGCCTAGGGAGAAATGGATAATATCCTTGCTTTGGTGCGGGCGGCCAAGTCCATCCTGGTTATAGAGGATGTCGAACCTGCACCTAAATCACATCACCCTCAGTTTTAGTTTTAAGGTGTCATTGGCTGTTTTCCCCCTCTCTGACCAGCGGGTGGATCACATGGTGGGGGTCTGGCAATCGACAGATAAGTGGTATCACAAAAGCGTTGGGCCTCATGTTACCCATTCCCTGTGGGTCATTGCAAGTAACAGGAATCACCTCCTGTGGTGGATTCTTATGTTACACATTTGATTAAGAGCGCTACTACGCCTCCCATCCCTGCCCTGACGGATTCTACGGATAGGCAGGTGGTAGCTTTGCCTGAAAATATACTCGCTTTCAGGAACTGTTGCCCGTCCAACCATGGCTATCTCAGGGGTGGCTAATGCTACTGAAAGCTGGGCTGATGCATTTGTGGACCTTTTTCCCTCAAAAGTTTCTGGGGATCAGATGTCTATTGCTGCTCACATTCAAGATGCAGTTTCCTATGTTGAAGTGGCAACATTGGATGCCAGTCTCCTAACCTCCAGGGTTTCGGCCCCGACTGTATCTGTCCACCATAACCTATGGCTGCGCTCACGGAAGGCAAAGGTGGACTCCAAGATAGGCCTTAAAATGGATTACCCTATATAATGGGGAGATCTTGTTTGGCCCTGACCTTGACAAGATTCTAGCAACGTCAGTATCACACATTTCCGCCTTCAGCTACTTCCACTACAAGGCCTCGGACTACATCTGTTAAGTCCTTTTGTCCTCAAGGAAAGCCTAAAGGCCAGTCCTTTCCTAGGCTGTCGGCCTCCACGAGGGCCGCCATACCCGGAACCAAGCAGACCTGGAACTCCGGACACCCTGCTTCTAAAACTTGAGGATAAACCTTCAGCCTAACGGGACAGGCCTTCATCTGGGGGATCCCAGAGTGAGATACCGACTTTCCCAGTTCGCCCAGTGCTGGTGTCAAGTCACCACGGATGCTTGGGTAACGGGTACGCCCTCTAATTGCTCAGACGGCCTCCCCAAATGTTTTGCTACATGGCCCTTCTTCAGACCCGAACAAGGCCTTACAAATCCAGAAAGCTATATAGTCCTTGCGGTAAGCAGGGGTGATTATGCCAGCCTCACTTTCTCAGTGGGGGACTGGTTATTCTACTTTCTTTCTGGTTCAGAGGCTGAATGGTCCTCATTGGCCTATCCTCGAACCAATTCCTAAAGGTGCCTAGGTTCAGGAGGGAACCCCTACGCTCCATCATCCGAGCTATGGAACCTGGGAACTTTATGGTATCGCTTGATATTCAGGACGCATACCTACAGGTACCTATAGAGCCCTCTCATCAGCGTTATCTCAGGTTTGCTGTGCCACAGCAACACTTACAATTTTCAGGCTCTGCCCTTTGGACTGTCCACAGCCCCACCGGGGTTTACCAGATTTATGGCTTTTATGACAGCCCACCTGTTCGGGGTATCCGACTGCTCCTGTACTTGAACGGCCTCCTGCTCTTAGCAGGATCACGAAGGTAATTCAAAGCCATTTCCAGTTAACCATTGCTTTCCTTCACAAGCACGAATGATTAATCAACTGGGAAAAAGTCCTCCCTGAATCTCTCACAGGATTTGATTCATCTGGGAGCCCTGCTGGATTCTCAGAATCAAGGAATCCTTCTGACGTCAGACAAGATCTCCACTCTTCAACTACGAGTGCGCGGATGTCTCCACAGTCGACGAGTGTCATTACACTCAGTAATGCGGGTTCTGGAATCCAGGGTGTCTATCTTTGGAAGGGTGGAATATGCTCAGTTCCATTCCAGGCATTTGCAAAAAAAAAACTGATCCTCTCCGGGTGGAATGGGTTTCTCCATCGGATCAATGTTCAGACGATGATGCTCTCTCCGGAGGTGCGGCTGTCTCTATCTGGGTGGCTATGGCCATCTCATCTAACCACGGGTCACCCCTTTTTGGATCCCGGACTGGGTAATCCTTACAACTGACGCCAGTCTCTGGGGCGCAGTGACCGGTCCGCACTCCTTTCGGGGCAGTTGGATATCTGTCAATTCAACCCTTGCTACCCCCGGAGAGTACTGCACACTCTCCTGTTTATCCAGAGTTGAGATTGACACAGTCTGCAAGATCATCTGCCAGGTCACGTAGGCATTTGTGGCTACTCTGTACCAGCGCTTCATCTCCTTGCCAGAAGGACACCGCCTAGATGACACAATCCAAGGCTTCCTCAGTCGCTTCATTTAAATCTGAGTCACACTTGGGATCTCGCATAGTAGCGTTGGAGAGCCGGGGAGATGTTATGGACCATTTTCAGCATGCCCTTGTCGACACTGTTAAATCGCAAGCTGTTGAAATACAAAACCTGAAAGCACATCTAGATGACCTGGATAACAGGTTCGTCGTAATAATCTGAGAGTTTGAGGTATTCCGGAGGACATTCCTCATCACGGTCTGCAAGATGTCTTAACAAAACTATTTAACGAAATCTTAGGACGTGAACCTAATGATTCCATTGTTTTTGATAGAGCTCATAGAGCCTTATGTCTTAGAGGTCTACAGTCTGAGCGGCCGAGAGATGTGATCTGCTGCCTACACTATTTCACGCAGAAACATCTTACGGAAGATTCGGGACTTAGACAACTTAAAGTTTGATGGTCATCCAATCCAGGTGTTCCAGGACCTCTCTTGGCAAACCCTGCAGCTGAGACGTCAACTCAAACCCTTAACGGATGCTCTGCGTTCCCGCAATATTAGGTACAGATGGGGCTTTCCTTTTAGTCTCACAGCTACTAACGAATGGGAAGACAGTGAATCTTCGTCTCTCAGATGACATCGGCCTTTTCTGCTCCGCTCTGGATATTGATCTAGTTCGAGTCCCGGATTGGCGACCTCCTAGAGATAGTCTCCTTCCACCTTTGGCTCCTTCTAAGATGACGTCTTTCCAGACTATGGGATCCCCCCTAGCTCGCGGAGAAGACTTCACCTACCTCTATGACGTCCCAAGCTGATGGACCATGAATCTGTGGTCCTCTGTTTTACTTTATCTTGGCTTGCTGGAATAGACATTTTGTGACTGTCCTTCATGAGCTATGCCTGCCTTAAGCAGTTCTAAGAGCTATACTATTCTAATAGTCCTGGTTTAGAGGTTTGTTGTCTACCTCTATTATCCCCCGATTTGGGTCACGTGAGTAATGAATAACTAGTATTACTGGAACTAATATATATAGCTTGATTTAGATACTCTCCAAATTGATAATATATAGTCCAATAGATTTTGTAACTCTTAAGTACTACATAGGTTTTTTCTTTGCTCTTATGCTCTTATGTTTGTTGATTTATTTCCGTGCCATCTCTAATTATTTAGGGGGAATATTGCTGTGGTATTGTTTTATGAGGGCTTTCCTGTGTTCTCCGCAGTTGATTCTAATTCTTATTGTAATTATTTTTATAGATTTATCTGTTTATAGTCATTTTTCTATGGGTTGCAGTGGTTCTCTTCCCTGTCTGTCCCCTGTTGCCTCCTATACCGCATAGATAGATCCTGGTCCTAGTGGTGAAACTGGTTTTTGCCATTATGTTGTCCAGGTGCGGTGTTATGCTCCTTTTCACTCTGTTACGTGATTTTTGTCTTCTATACTACTTTTTGTTTTTCTCCTTACTTTTTTTTCCCCTATGCCTCCAATGCCAGAGATATGTAGATATATTGGACTATTATGTCCTACTGTCCTTGTGTTTCCTACTTATGTCAATGATTATGACCATCTAAATTTTTCCTCCAGTTTAGTGTACATTTCTCCCACCTATTATGACTAATTTAAATATTGTTTCTATTAATGTGAGGGGTCTTAATGTTCCTGAGAGGCGGTCACGGGCACTACGAGAAATGAAGGCTGAGCACACTCATGTTGCGTTCCTTCAAGAAATGCACTTTAAAGAAGGTGCTGCTCCATCTCTCAGGAATAGATACTTTCCATGTGGATATTTTTCCAATAACCCTGAGGGCAAGTCTATTTGCTAAAAATATTCCCATTACTGATATCACTTGTTTATCTCTGCAGGCCAGGTCTTACTAGTAAAGTGCAAAGTGTATACTCAGGTCTTTACTTTTGTAAATGTATATGCACCAAACTTTTTTGAAAGGGCCTTGAACCTTGCCCAGGCACATGTTGAAGGTATACTAGTTTTTGGTGGAGACTTAAATTGGTCCCTTGACCCACATTTAGACTCCTCTAATAATTCACCCAGATACTCGGACAAGTTTCACCGTAAGGTGAAGAAAACTCTTCATACACATCAATTTGGCGTGTACAACATTCAAACACACGAGACTATTCTTTTTTCTCTCACCCCCATAAGCTATATACTAGAATAGATTATCTTTTTATTTCACATAGATTCCTTCAATTGACAAAATAAACAAAGTTCGGCCATATCTCCTGGTCAGATCATGCTCCCGTTTCACTAAGAATTACACTTCCGTCTCCTCACCCGACACGTTTTTCTTGGAGGCTGAACGAATTACTGCTGCAAGATCCCTATTGCCGACAACTGATTGGGTTGGCTTTGGAAGACTATATAGCCACTAATGATCTCCCTGACATGTCCAAAATAACAGTCTGGGAAGCACACAAATGTGTTTTAAGGTGGAAGCTAATCAAGCTTTGGAAATTACCCACAAATCCTCTCTTTCCCCTGAGATATTCCAAGCACTATCAGATGCTCGTCATGACCTCAATATGCTTATGTCCGATAAAATTAAGTCAGATATCCGTAAATGCCGTAGTTGATACTTTCTCTGGGGAAATAAACCGGGGAGGCTTCTAGCTAAGGCGCTTTGTGACCAACGTGCAGCCTCATTTATTGTCTATGTAAAGTCACACTCTGACTCTCCTTGTAACTCCACAAGATATTGCTGCAGCATTTCAATCGTACTATTCCCAACTGTATAACTTAAAAGATTCCAGGGAATTTACTGACACGTTTTCGCGGAGGGCCTTCATTAAGGCTTATTTGGAAGAGATTGGTTTTCCTACGTTACCGAATATAGACAGAGTCATTTGAAGAGCCATTCACTTGAGAAAAGTTCAGGTCCTGATGGGTTTCTATTGCATATTACAAGATGTTCGGGGAGATTCTGTCCCCCATGATTCTCCGTGCTTTTAATGAGGTTTCGGACCTTTCCTGTTTCTCTTCTCACTCCTTACTGGCCCACATCTCAGTGATTCCCAAAGAAGGGAAAGACCCTGCCCTTTGCTCCAGTTACAGACCCACCTCTCTGTTAAATGTCGGCCTAAAGCTTCACATCCTAATCTCCACATCCTCTGTCCTATATCTATAAAATGTTGATTGAACGACTTTTCTCTGTTAGACCTAAATTTATTGCTGATTGGGAACCAGATCTATGGGGTTTAGTAGGAGATGATTGGTCAGAAGTTTTCAGAAATACTTTCTCCGCCTCATCAAATATGTTAGTAATGGAGACACATTACAAAGTTCTCTCACGTTGGTACCGCTGTCCTAGCCAGCTCTCTAGAATGTATCCAGGAGTACCTAGCACTTGTTGGAGATGTGGTATAGAGCTGGGAGCCCCTTTACATATTTGGTGGGAATGCTCCTCTCTCAGACCTTTTTGGGACAAAGTAATTGAAACGGCGAGTCTTATTCTCCAAGAGGATTTGCCTTCCTGCCCTAGTTTCTGGCTCCTGAATCTCATTCGTAAACCTTATGCTCATTTCAAAAAGTCTTTATTACGTCATATATTGAGTGCTTCCAAGGCCGTAATCCCTGTTCACTGGAGGACCATTTCGGCCCCCTCCATGTCTGCATGGTGTACACATCTTAATCATTACATGTCTATGGATGATCTAATTTTACCCCATAAAGATAGGAGCCAAAATTTCACTGTGATCTGGTACCCATGGTTACATTATAAGGAGTCTGATCATTATAAGACGCTCTGTCGTGATTAAGGATGATAACAAATAGACTCTGGAAGATATCCCGCAGTTTACTAGAGGTAGACGGATGTAGAGTTTTTTGCTATCTGGTTGTGAGGGTTCCCTGTTCTCTTCACCCTTTCTCATTTCCCCCCTTCCTATTTCTTTTCATTCTGCTGTAATTATTTAAGATATATGTTTTTTGTTATAAAATGTGACCATATTTTGTATTATTTTTATCAAATGGATATATCAAATGTGTTTTCGTTTACCGATTGGAATTCTGTTTGTGACAGATTTGATATTTGTATTATGTTTTGGTCTTCAATAAATACATAATGTACAAAAAAAGAAAAATGGCGGCGATCACGGGATATAGAATCCAAAACCCGCGAGAATCCGACAGCGGGATGATGACGTTTTGCCTCGTTCCGGGAACCGAGTCTGGGGGGAAAACCCGAGCTGGACTCTGTTCCCGGCTCGGATCAGGGGGGCTCGGGAGGATTCAGATTTAGAAAATCTGAACCTGCTCATCCTAGTATATACAAAGAACAGTGACAGCCGCCTACCAGAGAGAGCATATCATGTCACTTAACATGTCACACCCCATAGGGTATTTAGGGCCTGATTCAGAGTTGTACACTAAGCCAATGTTTTCGCAGTTGAGCGATCAGTAAACCGCGCATGCTTCCGAGTCACTGCGCATGCGTCACCGACCATCACTGTAGTCGCCTGCAGCAACTATTCGCAGTGTGACTGACAGTCGGTAGCACTTCCCTCAATCAACAGTGATTGACAAGCCGGCAGCATCCCCCCCTCTTCCGGCACGCCCGCAGAGCAGCCATGAATTCAAAAGTTGCAGCAGCCGTGGCTCCTGGTAGCCGCGGCTGCTGTTGCATCCTGATCACTGTGGCCAGCAGTGAACGGGAAGCCGGCATCACCAACTGCGGCTACAGGGCAACCGTTAACCTCCATGAAAGCAGGAGCCACTGGAAGCAAACCGCGGCTACTGCGGTGTCCAGCTGGCGGTACCCCACCTCCTCCTTCCGGCTGTTGCTGTGTCCCGATCACTGTGGCCAGTACCTGACAGTGTGGGGGCAGTGCCGTGGCAGGATGAACTTAATAACTACAAAAATAATGTAAAATTTACTGTTGAACATCCTGCATGGTGTGTGTCTTGTGTTTCCACTTACCAAATCAATGCTGCAACTTTCTCCCACATCTTCCTCCTCATCTTTGTGTGGTTTCCCCCAGGTTCCTTGTTTCCTCCCTCAGGTTGCGTACGCGATCCCAGCTCATGCAATGCCGACATTCAGAACCCCGGCGCTGTAATCCTGACGCATGCAGGTAAGTATCCTACCCCTAACCCACCTTTCCTGTAGCTTAACTCTAACTCCTCCCTCCCAAAGTCGAACACCAACCATCCTCCCCACCGCAGCCTAACCCCAACCCTCTCCCCTGCAGCCTAACCCCAACTCTGTCACCCGCAGCCTATGCCTTACCCTCCGCTTAGTACATGACCCTAACCCCTAAACCTGATCCTGACTCCTGTCGGGATTCCGGTGCCGGGATTATGAGCAGCAGCAATGTCTGCTCCAGGATGTTGCCTACATCCCCTCCGACAGTCCAAAACCTACTATACTATATATTAGTGTGTTTGTGGGGTGGGAAATGCAGACGGTATGATCGCCAGGGCTTAAGCACATCTTGCTGTAAGGGAAAGGCAGCTTGCTAAAAGGTGAAGACCTCAAGTTCTAATGGTCTTATCTCTCTACTGCTACTGCACTAACATAAACATCATGAGATCTAATAATAATGTTACAAATGAAATACAATAAAATAAGGATAAAATAAAATTCAATAATGAAATGTAATGAATTGAAAGCACTTAAATTACCAATGATGTTTATTTAATTGGTAAGATGTTATTTGATAAGTGGCCGATGGTGTTATCGGACAATGCGGTAAGGTGACGCCTCGGCCAAAACGGATCTTTTCATCACCTTCAATGGGCACATTCCAGATGGATGACAGAACGTGCGCTACAACCAGCTGTGGTCTTGATTTAAAGGGAATTCAATTAAAGTTTCAGATCATCAAATCATAGTAAGAATTAAACATTTATGTTTTAACAATGGTGAGAATACCTTAAAAATAACAGCAATGACAGAGAAATTGTAACCAGAATACAATTCCCTAAAGAGTTCTAATGAAAAGTATGTAATGGCAAAGTGTAAGCAATCAGAGTTTCAGTCATGTAAAAAAAAAAAGTAATATGTATCCCAACTTTTCATTTGTAATCCAATGGGATTGTGTTATACAGTACATAGAATCCACAGGAAAATATTTTTAATTTGTCATCCAATGGGATCTTCTTAATTTTTAAGGCAAATACATTTTAAATATTTTTATCTACAGGAAAATCTTTTTAATTAGTAGTCACATTAATTTTGTTCTTCTTGTAATGTATTAGTACTCTCCTAATGTGTAAGCCGCAAGAAATTTTTTACAAAATGCTATGAGGCGCCATTCCTGACAATTCATTTCAATTGAGTATCTATGTGTACACACAACTCTATTGCAACAAATGAGCCACTGACAGGAATTGCAAAAATACAGCACAATGTTGGTATAACCAATATCATATACAGATGCAGGATCAAAGGGTCTCTACCCAGCCTCTTGTCTTATTGTCCTGTCCCACCCCCACTGATGAACCTGAATAAAGTGTAGATGATAAATTAATAACCCATCTTTGAAGCCTGTTTAATGCACAGACTATTAAATTGGATATCTACTATACATGAGCTATCAGATTGTGGGGCTGTTTTATACAACACATACCTAATTGAGTATCTGATGTATATGCTAGCCACCAGATTGGGGTCTTCTTAGTATACTGGCCACCAGCATGGGAACTGTTTAGTGTACTGGCCACCAGATTGGGGTCTTCTTAGTATTCTGGTCACCAGATTGGGGTCTGTTTAGTGTACTGGCCACCAGATTGGATTCCTTATACATGCAGATCATCTCCACCTTGTGATATTTTATTTGGACACAGGATTTTTTTTTACCTTAATTGAGAATAAGTGAGCTCATCACTACATCTGGGGGTTCTCCTGAGTATTTGGGACACTGGACCTCATTCAGAGTCGGTCGGAGCGGCCGCACGGTCGTACACCACCGATGTTCGCTAAACTGCGCATGCGTAAAGTTCACAATGCGCGTGCGCAAACTAGCCGCTACGATCAGAAATTTCTCTCTCCTTGAACACAGCCAGGTCGGTAGTTTGAGGGACATAATGAGGTGTTTGTGGGTGGTAACAGGGGAAGGTGCTTGAAAACGGGGGAGTGGAGATCCGAACGCAGGCGTGCCTAATTATGCGAACAGCGTTTTATGGGAGTGCATAATTAACAAAGTAGTGTCATGACACACGTGACATGGGAGGTTTGTACACTGACATGATAGTAGAGCTTAAGAGAGGGTATGGTCAACCTTAAGCTGTACGACCAGTTCTGATGGTTCCCGATGGTCTCGATTAATCCTTATATGCCCGGAGATGACGTGAAATGCGTACGAGAAGGGGGCGTATTTTTCTGTTCCGGCCACTTCCTCCCCTTGGTCGGCCAGCTGCCGATCCAATCTTAGGGACGCAACATGCGAGTGCATCATTTGCATATCCGTCCCTTTTTCCTGTACGACCGTGCTGCCGCAACGACCGACTCTGAATGAGGTCCACTATCCCTAATAGATCTTGCTCTATAAAACTGTCTTCTAAACCCTATGGAGCGGCTAAGTGTGGATATGGTGTGTATTCATCTACATATATACCTATAGTGATGTCAGTAGGGCCACCCACAAACGGCAGACGTTCCTTCGCGAACGCCTCCGTTTGTGCAGCCACCCCCCTACAAGCCTACAAAAAGGGGAGAGCTGTCGATCAACATCGACAGCCGCCCCGTTTTGTTGCGAGCCCCGAAGTGAGTGAAGTTCTCACTACGGGGCTTTCGCACGCGCCACGCGTGAGCACTGGGCCACCATCGACCCGCTTGCGAGCGGGTCTGAATCAGGCCCTATGTTTCTGCCAGGTCATTTCCATTACAAGAAACTTATTTTTCCTTTCTCCAAATTGTGTATAAATTATGATACACGAGGAGTAATATGAGATGCAAATGTCAGTGTAATAAGAATGACATTGGTAAGTAGTGGGGTTAGGGTGAGGATTAGGGGTTAGGGTTAGGCACTAGGGGGGGGGGTTAGGGTTAGCCACTAGGGGGGAGGTCTAGGATTACAGTGCCTGGTTGTATAAATGCAAAGTCATAAGGTAAGTGAAAGCAGACACAATAACACTGAGAGCACTTACGGTATTGCCAGATGTTTCCTTGGCATAGAGATCACGGGGGGCAAACTATGCCGCAAACCCCTAAAAGAGAAAACATACACCAAAGTACCTAAATGACTCCATGAGATCATTATACAACTTAATGAGGCTGAATCACTTCATTGGGACACTGACGCTGTCCTCCTCATTTTATACTCATCAGTTATTCTATATTATTATACAGAAAAATAAATATATTACTATGACATTTAAGTCAGTGCTCGAAGTGGTAATTTAGAGGTGGGGGTATGGAGATTGAATCTTCCCCCCACCCCCTATGGGCCCCTGCTTCCATGTCACTCCATTATACTTCTACCCCCCCCCCCACACACACTTCTCCCTGCCTGCTCCCCTCTCTCACATCCTGCCCTTACTGATTCCCTCTCTCTTTCACCCCCTACAATAGCTAGCCTGCCTCTGTCTGCCCCTCTCTCTATTCCCTCTCTCACTCCCTCCCCTCTCTCTAATTCTCTCTTACCTGCGCTGCTGGAGTGGAGCCACCGGGATCCTCGGGTCTTCCCTCCAGTTTATCTGGCTCCGCTGCGAGCCAATGAGAAGCTGCCATTTGGCAGCTTCTCATGGCTGGCGGCCGCGAGTCCCGTGATTGGCTGGCGGCTGCGAGCCTCGAGATTGGCTGGCAGCCGCCAAGTACGTGGTGCTTACAGTGCAGCCGGGACCAGGTACTTTGTCTCGGCTACATGTCAGCGCCTCCACTGCCCCTGCGGGACACATCTTAACACATTGCCGCCGCTGTTCCAGCGCTGGGATCCCATACTGGATCCCAGCGCTGATGCAATCTTTTCTACATCTAAAATGAAGTGGGGCCGGGAAGTGGCGGTATGTCATACCGCCGTATACCGCCCCTCTTCGACCACTGATTTAAGTAAAATGTAATGTGCTCTATGATAGTTACTTAGATGCAAAGATTAGTATATGAATGGAATCCATAACTAGATATTATGGCAGAGCTGTAACTAGACATTGTGGTGCCCTGTGCGAGAAGGAACACCAGTGCCCCCCCAACATGTCATATTTTGATATTACTGTTAGTTTGCAACACTGGAGGGGCCATGGCAAATTATACTGTACCAGTCTGGTCCTGGGGCTCTTGGCTGTTAATATTGTTTGTCCCCATTTTATGTGTTTAAATGCTGGAAGGTATGTACATAGGGCCTGATCCAGCTTGGATCGGCCGATTGTTGCGTTCTGTGAATGCATCCACTGTGATCAGGACTGCGATCGCAGAGGCTACGCAGAGTGATTGACAGGAAGTGCTGTTTGTGGGTGGTGACGGGGGGTGGTCGGGGAAATGCAGGCGTGCCAGTGCGTTTGCACGCTGTTTCAGGGGCGTGCATAAATTAGTCACTGTGAAGCCATACGCAGCCTGAGGCTCATAGCGTGCGTGGCTGCCAGCTATTTCTGAGTAAGGTCAGGGCTTGTGCAAGTGTGTGTATGGGTCCGATGGTACTCGTTTGTACCGATGGTTTTGCTATTCTGCTGAGTATTATGGATGTGCGTATGGTAAAGTGGGCGTCCTTATGTAGTGCTGAGTATTATGGATGTATGTATGGTAAAGTGGGCGTCCTTATGTAGTGCTGAGTATTACGGATGTGCGTATGGTAAAGTGGGCGTCCTTATGTAGTGCTGAGTATTATGGATGTGTGTATGGTAAAGTGGGCGTCCTTATGTAGTGCTGAGTATTATGGATGTGCGTATGGTAAAGTGGGCGTCCTTATGTAGTGCTGAGTATTATGGATGTGCGTATGGTAAAGTGGGCGTCCTTATGTAGTGCTGAGTATTATGGATGTATGTATGGTAAAGTGGGCGTCCTTATGTAGTGCTGAGTATTACGGATGTGCGTATGGTAAAGTGGGCGTCCTTATGTAGTGCTGAGTATTACGGATGTGCGTATGGTAAAGTGGGCGTCCTTATGTAGTGCTGAGTATTATGGATGTGCGTATGGTAAAGTGGGCGTCCTTATGTAGTGCTGAGTATTAGGGATGTGCGTATGGTAAAGTGGGCGTCCTTATGTAGTGCTGAGTATTACGGATGTGCGTATGGTAAAGTGGGCGTCCTTATGTAGTGCTGAGTATTACGGATGTGCGTATGGTAAAGTGGGCGTCCTTATGTAGTGCTGAGTATTATGGATGTGCGTATGGTAAAGTGGGCGTCCTTATGTAATGCTGAGTATTATGGATGTGCGTATGGTAAAGTGGGCGTCCTTATGTAATGCTGAGTATTATGGATGTGCGTATGGTAAAGTGGGCGTCCTTATGTAGTGCTGAGTATTATGGATGTGCGTATGGTAAAGTGGGCGTCCTTATGTAGTGCTGAGTATTATGGATGTGTGTATGGTAAAGTGTGCGTCCTTATGTAATGCTGAGTATTATGGATGTGCGTATGGTAAAGTGGGCGTCCTTATGTAATGCTGAGTATTATGGATGTGCGTATGGTAAAGTGGGCGTCCTTATGTAGTGCTGAGTATTATGGATGTGCGTATGGTAAAGTGGGCGTCCTTATGTAATGCTGAGTATTATGGATGTGCGTATGGTAAAACAAGAGATATGGTAAGAACTTACCTTTGTTATCTCTGTTTCTACGAAGTCCATAGGGTCCACAGGGTTGACCTTGGGGTATAGCTGGATCTGGATCCACAGGCACCATGCAGTTAAAGCTTTGCTGCTCCCAGGATGCACTTGGGTCCGTCCTCCTCTATACCACGCCCCGGCCACAGGCACCTCAGTTGGTAAGCAGCTAAGGCCGGAGGAGGAGACTAAACAGAGAGAAGGAAGACTGGAACACACAAGAAACCATACTCACAGAAATGGGAGACGGAAAACCGGTGACCAGCCACACGGCCCCTTTGAAGCCAGGTGCGTCAGGGCGGGCGCCCTGTGGACCCTATGGACTTCGTAGAAACAGAGATAACAAAGGTAAGTTCTTACCATATCTCTTGTTTTCTACTTCAGGGTCCATAGGGGGTACACAGGGTTGACCTTGGGGATGTCCCAAAGCAGTTCAACTAAGGGCGGGGACGCTCCTGTGCTGAAAGGAGTACCCGGCGCCCAAAGGATGCATCCTGAGAGGCGAAGGTGTCAAACGCATAAAACCTCAAAAACGTCTGAATTGAAGACCAAGTAGCCGCCTTACACAGCTGAACAGCGGAGGCGCCACGTCTAGCAGCCCAAGAGGGACCCACAGAACGAGTGGAATGAGCCTTAACAGAGGCTGGCACAGGTAAACACTCCTGTGCATAAGCCTCACAAATAACTGAACGAAGCCAACGGGCTAACGTTTGCTTGTTGGCAGGCCAACCCCTCTTGTGAAACCCAAAGAGAACAAACAAAGAATCCGACTTCCTAACCGAAGCAGTCCGGTCCACGTAGATTCTAAGTGCCCGGACCACATCTAAGGAAGCCTCACCAGCGGAAAGATCAGGTGACTGAAAAGCTGGCACAACAAGTTCCTGATTAATGTGGAACTTTGAGACCACTTTGGGCAAAAACTCAGGACGAGTGCGGAGCACCGCCCTGTCCTGGTGAAAAATCAGAAAAGGGGAGCGACAGGAAAGCGCCCCCAATTCTGAAACCCTCCTGGCAGAAGCAATTGCCAGGAGAAAAATGGTCTTAAATGTCAGCCACTTCAGCTCCACCGACTCAAGCGGCTCAAAAGGAGGACCCTGCAAGACCCGCAGCACCACTGCCAAGTCCCACGGAGCCACCGGAGGCACGAAGGGATGCTGGATCCTGAGAACACCTTGGAAAAAGGTGTGAACGTCTGGCAGTGTAGCAATCCATCGCTGAAACCACACGGACAAAGCAGACACATGAACCTTCAGAGAGGCCAGGCGTAAGCCGAGGTCCAAACCAGATTGAAGAAATTCCAAGATTCTGGAAACCCGAAACACCTGCGGATCATAGTTTCTGGATTCACACCACTGAAAATAAGTGCGCCACACCCTGTGGTAAATCCGCGCGGAAGCAGGCTTGCGTGCCCTAAGCATGGTACCAATCACCGAACTGGAGAAACCCCTAGACCTCAGGACGGCTGTCTCAAGAGCCACGCTGTCAAAGACAGCCGACCCAGATCCGGGTAAAGGCAGGGCCCTTGAGACAACAGGTCCCGACGCTGAGGAAGAAGGTACGGAGCGTCGATGGAGAGGCACCTCAGATCGGAGTACCAAGGACGTCTGGGCCACGCCGGAGCCACCAGCATGAGCGTGCCGCCGTCCTGCTTGAATTTCCGCAGAACCCGAGGAAGTAAGGATATCGGAGGAAACAGATACGCCAGGTGAAACGTCCATTTCACCGACAGAGCGTCTACCAGACAGGCGCCTGCGTCTCTTGTCCTTGACCCGTAAACGGGCAACTTGTGATTGTGACGGGAGGCCATCAAGTCCAGCTCCGGCAGCCCCCACCTGTCCACGAGTAGCTGAAACACCTCTGGGTGAAGCGACCATTCCCCGGGATGCACGTCGTGACGGCTGAGGAAGTCCGCCTCCCAATTGAGGACTCCGGGAATGAAGACTGCCGAGATCGCTGGAACGTGACACTCCGCCCAAGCAAGAATGCGCGACACCTCCGACATTGCTGCCCGACTGCGAGTTCCCCCTTGGTGGTTGATGTACGCCACCGTGGTGGCGTTGTTGGACTGCACCTGAACCGCCCTTCCGTGAAGAGCGGGGCCGGACGACTGCAGGGCCCTGTACACAGCCCGCAGTTCCAGGACATTGATGGGGAGAAGTGCTTCTTCCGCGGACCAACGACCCTGAAGCGATAATGAGCCAGTCACTGCCCCCCAACCCCGAAGACTGGCATCCGTCGTGAGCAGGACCCAGTCCGGGATCCAAAAGGGGCGCCCCTCGACCAGATGCGCCGTCTGAAGCCACCAAGCCAAAGACTGCCGAACCTCCGGGGACAACACCAGCATCTGAGAGCGGATCCGGTGAGGTAACCCGTTCCACTCCGATAGAATCAGCCCCTGCAGGGGCCGGGAATGGAACTGGGCAAATTCCACCATGTTGAATGTCGACACCATGGACCCCAGAACTCTCATAGCTGAATGGACCGACAGGCGGCAACTGCTCAGGCAACTGTGTATCCGCAGCTGCAGGGAGGAGACCTTCTCTGGAGTCAGGAAAATCCGTTGCTGACGAGAATCCAGCAGGGCTCCCAAATGAACCATCCACTGTGATGGAATCAGAGAGGACTTCTTCCAGTTTATCAACCACCCGTGTGCTTGAAGACAAGCAATGGTCAGGTGGAGATGTCGAAGAAGCACCTCCGGGGAGCTCGCCAGCAGCAGAAGATCGTCCAGGTACGGCAACAGACGTAGACCCTGACCCCGAAGGTGGGCAGCCATAACCGCCATCACCTTGGTGAACACCCTCGGAGCCGTGGAAAGGCCAAAAGGCAACGCCCGAAATTGGTAGTGATGGTTCAGGATAGCAAACCTCAGATACCGCTGATGTGCCGGTGCTATGGGCACATGGAGATAGGCGTCCTGGATATCGAGGGAGACCATATAATCCCCGGGTTCCATCGCCAGAATGATGGAACGTAACGTTTCCATCCTGAACCTGGGAACTCTGAGGTATCTGTTCAGAGACTTCAAATTCAGGATAGGGCGATGAGAACCATTGGGTTTCTGTACCAGAAACAGAGTAGAATAGTACCCCGTCCCGCGCTGAGACTGCAGAACGGGAACAATGACCCCTGCTTGTAGCAAGGATTCTATAGCTACCTGAATCTGACCAGCTTTGGTCTTGTCCAGAGAATGACTCGTACAGAAAAACTGGTGGGGCGGCCTGAACCGAAAAGACAGGGCGTACCCCTGAGAGACTACTTCTCGAACCCAGGCATCCGTGGTGGTATTGTGCCAACACTGGGCGAATTGGAGAAGTCGGCCTCCCACTCTGGGGTCCCCCAGAGAGAGGCCCGTCCCATCAGGCAGCAGGCTTATCCTCCTGCTTGGAAGAAGGGCGCCGAGCACTCCATGCCTGCTTCTTGGGCTTGGGTGCGGCCTTGGTTGCCGAATGTCTCGGGAAGGACTGTCCCTTGGCCTTACCCTGAACCCGAAAGGACCGAAAGGCAGAGCTCCTCACTTTAGCCGGCGCAGAGGCCGAAGGGAGAAAAGCCGACTTGGACTTAGCCAAAGTATAAACTATTTTGTCCAAATCTGGACCAAATAGTAAATCACCATTAAAAGGCAAGGCCTCCAGACCCTTTTTTGAATCTGCATCAGCCCTCCAGGACCTCAGCCACAGGGAGCGCCGAACAGACACCGCTGCAGCCGACACCCTAGAAGTGAGCAGGCTGGCATCCAAAGACGCTTCCCCAATATAGGAAGCTGCATCCCGCATTTGTCCCACTAACGCTCTCTGGATATCCGGAGCCTCATCCGGAAAGGTATCCTCCAAGGCATTGGCCCATGCCTCAATGGCTTTAGCCACCCAGGAGATAGCCATGGACGGGCAAGCCACCGCCCCGGAAAGAGAATAAATGGACTTTAAACAAGTCTCCAACTTCCTGTCCGTGGGATCCTTCAAAGAGGAGATAGACGGCAACGGCAGCGTCGCGCTTTTGATCAAGCGGGTAACGTGGGAATCCACCGCTGGCGGAGTTTCCCATTTCCTGCAATGAGCTTCAGGAAAAGGATAGTTCGCCGCCAACCTCTTCTGTGGATGGAACCTCTTACTAGGTAATTGCCAGGCCGCCGCCATATGATCCGATAATTGATCAGACAGGGGGAACACAGTTGAAGTCACCTTGGCCTTTTTAAAATTAGGAAACTTCGACCTAGGAGCCGGCGCATCATCCTCAACATGTAGGATAGCCCGCACCGCCCTAACTAAGGCTGGAACATTAATGGAGGACTTAGCTTCCACCTCCTGCCCCATGACATCAGAGTCAGAGTCCTCATGGATTTCTCCATCATCTGAGGACACTTCCGAGTCCGACAACTGCGCAGCTAGTGAACTCACAACCGGACGTTTAGACACCCTTGGTGGCACATCACCTTGCAACATGGACTGAAACGCCGAGGATGAAGCCGCCAGACTCTGTACGGAGCTGGATAGAACATCCACCCAAGGCGGAGGAGCCGTCGGAGCAAAACTCTGCAAAGGCACTACAGACTGACGCGTCCCTGGGGAAGACTGCACATACACAGGCAGTCCCGAGTAAGGACCCACAGTCTGGGCCCCGGGGGGAGACCGCAACATTTGTGGAACCCCCGGGGAATGGGGGATGGTGGGCTGCGGCAACGCCCTAGAAGGGACCGCTGATGGGACCGATAACCGGTCCGCAATAGACACCAGCACCTGTGAAAACATCGCCCAAGGAGGGTCCTGTGATACAGGGGGGTTGGAGGGGCCCGGTACCAGCTGGCACTGCCCGCACAGACCATCCTGAGATAAGTCCTCCCCATCAACTCCAGCAGCACAGCGTCTGCAGGAAAATAACACAGGAGCCACAGAGCGCTCAGTCTCCTCATCAGACATGATACCGTAAATCACAAGAAATAGGTATCACCAGAGGAATTACGGTTTTAACATCCGCGCACTCACCAGTATGCGACACAACAGCCCAGATATGGTACTGTGTAGCACACAACAGTATGTGACTGACCCCACAAATACGTGTTTTATATAAGTGAGGGTCTCAGAAAAACGCCCTTCCCCCACACACCTGCGGGCCGTAGGAGAAGGAAAGGGATAGTTATAAGCTGACAGCAAGGAGAATAAGTCACAGACAGGCAGCACTAGCAATAGTCACATACAATGCAGAAAAGTTAGTACTCACTGCACCTTCCGCTACAATCAACTGCCCAGATTCAGTGTCTGGGAGGGCTATAGCGCTGTGTACACTGTCCTTTAGCAGGGGAGAGGTACACAGGGGGACCGGTCCACTTGATACCGCCTGGGAGTCTGCGATGTGCCAGTAAAGATGGCCACCGGAGACCTCAGAGGAGGAGTGGCCGAGAGATAAGAGCAGCTCAGCGACGCCAGACTCCTAGTTGAAAGGCGCGCTGAGCTGAGGGGAGGAGCCGCTAGACAGGGAAGGCTGCCTCCCCTGGCTAGCAATTAACCCCCGGGTTGCCAGTCCCGCTACCAGCCTGATACCCTGGTGGTCTAGCGGACACGCGGGGTATTCCTCAATTGAGGGGGAGCCCGCCGCCGCTGCTAGCGCCTCCAGTCTGTCCCCAGAGACCGGAGGCTCCTGACTGCATTGAAGTATCCGCGGGCCGCCGCACGCGGCGACCCGCGGCTTACCTGATCCCCGTTGCGTCCGACAGCAGTCAAGGGAGTCCCCAGAGCCCGGCTAGTACAGGCTCTGGGGAGAAGGAGCGGCAGCGTGGACGTCCTAAAGGACAGTCTGATGCTGCCGCTCTAAAAGTGTAAAAAAAGTAGAAAAAAATAAAAAAAATTCTCTTTTAAAATAAAGCTTAGGGGCTGCTCCTGCAGCCTCACTGCGACAGGGTGACCCGACTCCGGCCGGGCACCAACTAAAACTGAGGTGCCTGTGGCCAGGGCGGGGTATAGAGGAGGACGGACCCAAGTGCATCCTGGGAGCAGCAAAGCTTTAACTGCGTGGTGCCCGTGGATCCAGATCCAGCTATACCCCAAGGTCAACCCTGTGGACCCCCTATGGACCCTGAAGTAGAAAGTGGGCGTCCTTATGTAGTGCTGAGTATTATGGATGTGCGTATGGTAAAGTGGGCGTCCTTATGTAGTGCTGATTATTATGGATGTGCGTATGGTAAAGTGGGCGTCCTTATGTAGTGCTGAGTATTATGGATGTGCGTATGGTAAAGTGGGCGTCCTTATGTAATGCTGAGTATTATGGATGTGTGTACGGTAAAGTGGGCACCTTATGTAGTTCTTAGTATTATGGATGTGCGTATGGTAAAGTGGGCGTCCTTATGTAGTGCTGAGTATTACGGATGTGAGTATGGTAAAGTGGGCGTCCTTATGTAGTGCTGAGTATTATGGATGTGTGTATGGTAAAGTGGGCGTCCTTATGGAGTGCTGAGTATTATGGATGTGCGTATGGTAAAGTGGGCGTCTTTATGTAGTGCTGAGTATTACAGATGTGCGTATGGTAAAGTGGGCGTCCTTATGTAGTTCTGAGTATTACGGATGTGCGTATGGTAAAGTGGGCGTCCTTATGTAGTTCTGAGTATTATGGATGTGCGTATGGTAAAGTGGGCGTCCTTATGTAGTGCTGAGTATTATGGATGTGCGTATGGTAAAGTGGGCGTCCTTATGTAGTGCTGAGTATTATGGATGTGCGTATGGTAAAGTGGGCGTCCTTATGTAGTGCTGAGTATTACGGATGTGCGTATGGTAAAGTGGGCGTCCTTATGTAGTGCTGAGTATTACGGATGTGCGTATGGTAAAGTGGGCGTCCTTATGTAGTGCTGAGTATTATGGATGTGCGTATGGTAAAGTGGGCGTCCTTATGTAGTGCTGAGCATTATGGATGTGCGTATGGTAAAGTGGGCGTCCTTATGTAGTGCTGAGTATTACGGATGTGCGTATGGTAAAGTGGGCGTCCTTATGTAGTTCTGAGTATTTTGGATGTGCGTATGGTAAAGTGGGCGTCCTTATGTAGTTCTGAGTATTATGGATGTGCGTATGGTAAAGTGGGCGTCCTTATGTAGTGCTGAGTATTACGGATGTGCGTATGGTAAAGTGGGCATCCTTATGTAGTGCTGAGTATTACAGATGTGCGTATGGTAAAGTGGGCGTCCTTATGTAGTGCTGAGCATTATGGATGTGCGTATGGTAAAGTGGGCGTCCTTATGTAGTGCTGAGTATTACGGATGTGCGTATGGTAAAGTGGGCATCCTTATGTAGTGCTGAGTATTATGGATGTGCGTATGGTAAAGTGGGCGTCCTTATGTAGTGCTGAGCATTATGGATGTGCGTATGGTAAAGTGGGCATCCTTATGTAGTGCTGAGTATTACGGATGTGCGTATGGTAAAGTGGGCGTCCTTATGTAGTGCTGAGTATTATGGATGTGCGTATGGTAAAGTGGGCGTCCTTATGTAGTGCTGAGTATTATGGATGTACGTATGGTAAAGTGGGCGTCCTTATGTAGTGCTGAGCATTATGGATGTGCGTATGGTAAAGTGGGCGTCCTTATGTAGTGCTGAGCTTGCATTGTGATCGCAGTGGATTAGCTTGTTATCGCAGTTGAACTGCGTGTATACTCAGTATTGCAATCCGTAGTGAATCAGGCCCATAGATGGAAGAACATAATATATTATTCTCTGTAGGACGCCATTCCCTAATAGTACAGCCTGGCAGTAGTGTCTTTACATTACATTACTGACATGAAATCTGTTGTATAGATGAAAAATATCCCCATGGTGTAAAGTAATATAGTATAATATATGTAGTTCCAGTGAGTCCCTGAAACTGCTGCATACATACTATAAATTTTTATATTAGCTGTACTATAGGTAATATGGTGTAACTGTCAGTATGAGGACACTTTGATACTTGTAACCTATTTACCTGCTGTGACTGTGCACTGGAGTCCTGTGTGTCACAGTGACACTCACACTGGGCCCTTCTATATAGGATACTGGCGCCGGACCTGTCACGCTGCCTGCCGCTGCCACCGTGTCCTGCACGCCCATGTACCAACAAACAGCTTCTCTTGGAACTGTGGGAGCTGAGGAGAGACATCATGACATCTCTCCCGTCCTTGCAGACGGGACAGGAGGCGGAGCAACCAGAGAGTGACAGGCAGGGCTGCAGCTACAGTAATGTACCCGGGTGCAGTGCTACTAATAATACATAGCAGTGGGTGCCCAGTGGCATATAGAGATTGTGTCAGGCAGCCGGTTCCGCCCTCAGGGCATGTTACACCCTAGTTACGGCCCTGTTATGGTATATGATGAACTTTTAAATAGAACTAGATAAAAATATTTCATAATAATCTATTCTTATCTATAACTAACACTATTATTCATTATGTTAAATTTTTATCCATAATTCCCATTGTAACATATTATTCATGCGATATCAGCACAAAGTACGTACGTGCATCTCATAAGAACAATGTCCCTGGAACTGAACCTGTTGTCCTTCCAGTCCGGCCCTATGGAAAATAATACAGAAGTAGTGCAGTTACTATTGTGTCTGGTATCATACCTCCCAACATTTGCAGGCTGGAAACAGGGACACCTGCACGCTGAAGGCGTGCGCTCCCGAAAAGGGGCGTGGCCTACCCGTAAAATGGGCATGGCCTATCGGCACGCCCTGTTTACATCACTAAGGGCGTGACCAGCATCTCCGGGATGCTGGGCTGCCCCCGGGCTTCTCCTTTGTGCTGTGAATAGATGCTGTGCGCATGCACACAGCCTCTATTCACAGCTCTATTCACACTGCGGCCCGCGGGCGGGACAGCGGGACAGACCCAAAAAACAGGACTGTCCCGCTGAATGCAGGACAGTTGGGAGGTATGTGGTATATGTTGTGCATCAGTTATTCAATGGATTATAGCCTGTAAGTATAAACCTCTATTTGTTCCTATTGTTCGCAGGTCAGACGCTTCCTTTGCCTAATCTGTATTACAGTCCTATGTAATATACACCCCTCCATTATAGCATACCCCAAGCAGACTTTTTTTTTTTTTTAATATTGCACAGCTGTAAAGACCAGCATATGTACATACGTCCCAATTGTCCCAGCATGCGGGTAACTACAATTTGTATTGCTGTGATAAACTGTGATGTAGATTGTTAGTCCACAACTATGATAAACCGACCTCTTAAACTTTTAATTACATGGTACAAGAATACCTGGAGGACGAGTCTCAGCTGAACATTGGTTGCTCTGGCGCCTTCAGGGATCTTGTGGGCCAGACTCAGATGGTGCGCCTTCACCTGCAGGAGGAAGGGTGACAGCAGAGAGTTAGTTACTGGGCACCGGCACACTCAGAGTACACAGGGAGACAGGAGATTATGGATGGGTAACCCACGTGTCCCTCGCACAGACATGTAATAACACAGGTGTAGCTTTTATCACTGATTGAGCCTGTAGTAGATATTTTAACATATTTTAATTGGCAGCTGAATTTCTAATCGAATTTCAGTAGCGATTCAATTCAGTGTGCTGTTAAGTCGGAGAATGGCGGTTCTCGCAACTTAACATGGGTGTTTAGTTGCAAGAACCGGCATTCTCCGACTAAAGTGCCGGCCGCAAGGCTGTTAGCGCACTTTTGTCGGATTTCTCCTTGCACCCCAAGGAGGGTGGGAGAAGAAATCCTTTAGTCGGACCAAAACATCAGGCTGAATTGAAAAGCTCTGGGAGCTCTCTCCCGGGGCTATTCATCATCGCTTTGAATTGAATCGCGGCCATGGAATTGTCCACTACCAATTATTTTAATTAATTTACAATTATGTCATACATCATTTGTATTACAAGAAACCTAATTTTCCTTTCTCATATTGTATATAAATTGTGACACTTGTGGAGTAATATAAGATGTAAATGTCAGTGTAATAAGCATTACATTGTATGACAAAGATATATAAATACTAGGACATAAAGGAAAAGTTAACCACAATGACACTGAATGCCCTTACCTCAGGTATTGCCAGGTGTTTTCTTGGCATAGGGACCACAGGTTCAGGTACTGCCAGGTGTTTTCTTGGCATGGGGTCCATGGCCTCAGGTACTGCCTGGTGTTTTCTTGGCATAGAGACCACTTCCTCAAGTACTGCCAGGTGTTGTTTTGACATTGGGACCACGGCCTCAGGTACTGCCAGGTGTTTTATTGGCATAGGGACCACGGCCTCAGTTATTACCAGGTGTGTTTTTGGCATAGGGACCACGGCCTCAGGTACTGCCAGGTGTTTTCTTGTCATAGAGACCACGGCCTTAAGTACTGCCAGGTGTTGTTTTGACATTGGGACCACGGCCTCAGGTACTGCCAGGTGTTTTATTGGCATAGGGACCACGGCCTCAGTTATTACCAGGTGTGTTTTTGGCATAGGGACCACGGCCTCAAGTACTGCCAGGTGTTTTCTTGGCATAGAGACCACGGCCTCAAGTACTGCAAGGTGTTGTTTTGACATTGGGACCACGGCCTCAGGTACTGCCAGGTGTTTTATTGGCATAGGGACCACGGCCTCAGTTATTACCAGGTGTGTTTTTGGCATAGGGACCACGGCCTCAAGTACTGCCAGGTGTTTTCTTGGCATAGAGACCACGGCCTCAAGTACTGCAAGGTGTTGTTTTGACATTGGGACCACGGCCTCAGGTACTGCCAGGTGTTTTATTGGCATAGGGACCACATCCTCAGGTACTGCCAGGTGTTTTATTGGCATAGGGACCACGGCCTCAGTTATTTCCAGGTGTGTTTTTGGCATAGGGACCACGGCCTCAGTTATTTCCAGGTGTGTTTTTGGCATAGGGACCACGGCCTCAGGTACTGCCAGGTGTTTTATTGGCATAGGGACCACGGCCTCAGTTATTTCCAGGTGTGTTTTTGGCATAGGGACCACGGCCTCAGTTATTTCCAGGTGTGTTTTTGGCATAGGGACCACGGCCTCAGGTACTGCCAGGTGTTTTATTGGCATAGGGACCACAGGGGGCAGTTTATGCAGCGAAGCCCTTAAAAGAGAAAACAGACACATTTGCACCTAAAGGACTCCATGATTATGTAACAATATCTTAGATTAGTACAATATAATAATGTACCCATAGCTACATAATATCACAATCCATTCATATCTATAAATTATACAAATTTTTATCATTTTACATTTCTATCCATAAATCATATTGTTACTTATTGTTCATGTGATATCTGCACAAAGTACTTACTCAGAGCATCTCATAGGACCAGTGTTACTGGAACTGGGCGCTTTGTCCTTATGGGCTGGCTCTGTGGAAAAGAATATAGAAATAGTACAGTTACTACTATGTCTGGTATATGTTTTGCGTCGTTTAGTCAATGGATTATAGTTTGGAAGTGTAAACCCCTATTCGTTCCTATTGTTCCTGGGTCAGTTGCTTCCTTTGCCTAATCTGTAACTGTAAAGACCAGCATATGTACATACCTCCCAACCACCCAGCATGGTAACTTGTGGTGTAACTATAATCTGTATTGCTGTGATAAGTGGTGATGCAGATTGTTAGTGCACAACTATGATAAACCAAATGCTCAATCTTTTCAATATAAGATACAAAAATACCTGGAGGACGAGGGTAAACAGCAGAGAGTTATGCTGGGTACACACTGGCCGATCAATTGATCGGCCTATATATCTGCTGGCCGTTGGCCAGTATGTACAGACGATATGTCTGCGAACCGTGTCGTTCACAGACATATTGCATTGGCTGTGCTGCCCAGCCGATGGACAGATACGTCTGCAGACATTTCTGTCCATCGGCAAGTGTGTACAGACCGCCCGTACACACAGCGGCAGCCGTGGGGAGGGGGGTGACCCCAATCCGCCTCCCTGCCAGCGGGACCCATGGCTGCCAGATAGATGATGGCCGTTTAGTGTGTATGAACAACCATCATCTAGATATATATTTGCAGATCACTCGATCTGCAGATATATCTTTCAGGTGTGTACCCACCTTTAGTTACTGGGCACCGGCACACTCAAAGAAAACAGGGAGACAGGAGATTATGGATGGGTAACCTACGTGTCCTCACACAGACATGTAATACCACAGGTGTAGCTTTTATCACTGATTGAGCCTGTAGTAGATATTTTTAACATATTTTAATTGGCAGCTGACTTTTAAATAAAAAGTAAAAGGACACATTCCAACCAATCTTCTAATAAAACTGATTTTGAATGTTCATAATGTTTGTTTTATTTCATAATAAATCCCTTGTTCCACCACAGTTATACCCAGTAACATAGATACATATGCCGTTACCCCTTGGGGGCTGTCACCAGTGTTTTGATGTACTTGGCCTTGCTCCCATAGGTGAGTGTGCTGCGAGAGTCTTCATAGGCAGCATCCGCAGGGCTGATGTGTGTGATCATCACCATTCTGCTCCTGCCACTCAGTGCGCCCTGTGATAGATAAAGCTCTGGTTATACGGGAGATCACTGAGGAATCCTTATATAGTGCAATGAGCAGTTTAAAGATCTACTACTATTGTTTTATACTATGTTTGTGAGAAACAAATGATTGCACTAATTACTAATATCATGGTTCATTGCAGCTATTATCTGAGATAAAATAACAGAACACTGTGTTAGGAACAATATTCCTGATGACTGGGGTTTAGGCATAGATGATGTGGCTACACCCTCTGTACACAGGACCTGAGCATTTACAATGGGGGTTGGCCACACCCCCATACACTAGACCACCCACCCCTTTAGTACCAGGGCATAATAGTCTCTTAATGGCCCTGTTTGATAACTCACATTCATATTCCTAAATGCTTATATCCCAAAAAGAAGTGACTAATTCTACTTATACATCAGCCATGGGGTGTATCCAGGGGCTTATTAAGAGGTGTCAGTTCGCTGACGGCACTCGGGGAAAGAGGAGGGGGAGTGAACACGGGCCCCCTCCTCTCTCCCCGGCCCTCTCCTCTTTCCCCAGATGCCGTCAGCGAACTGAGGGCCTGATTCAGAGCCGGATGCTATTTGCGCTCGCTCGTTCAGAAAAAGGGGCCGGATATTTAAATTGAGCGCTCGCTCTTTGCGGTCTGTTGACGCCTCTATGTCTAAACGAGCGAACGAAACATGCACTCGCTATTTTAAAAAAAATGCCCCCTGGCCGCTCGCATCCTACGTCATCTCCGCTATTTATTAGATTAATCGAGTACATCCAAAGTATGAACTGCTCGCAGTCCTTGTGGTAGGATTTTCCTACCGCAATCATGCGAGCAGTTCAGGCTAAAAGACAACCAAGTGACGTGGTCGATGACGCTGCTTTGTTAAGTATGCACACCCTTAAAACGCCCATTTTGACCGCTTGGCACGCCTGCGTTCGGATCTCCACTCCCCGTTTTCAAGCACCTTCCCCTGTTCTCACCCACAAACGCCTCATTCTGTCACTCAAATTAGCAGGCATTCACTATTTTGCGAGCACACGATTTCTGACCGCAATGACTGGTTCGCGCATGCGTATTACAACCCATAGGCATGCGCAGTTGTGCGAACATCGCTCGGAGCAAACGAGCGGCCGCTTACGAGCGGCTCTGAATCAGGCCCTGACAGCAGCAGTAAGCTCTGGGCACTAGAGTGTGCCTGAAGTCTACTGCGCATGCGCAAATCACCAGGAAAATGGTGCGTCAGCCATTTTCCTGGTGACTTCCTACTGCACATGTGCAAAACGCCGGGAAAATAGCGCTACTCCGTAGGACTTAGGAGTGGTAAGTAAAGAAAAAAAAAATGGGTGCAGGGTGTGCGGTGCGGGGGCCCCCCTAACCCGCACACTCTGCACCCATTATAAATAAGCCCCAGGGTGTATCTATAATGGGTGCAGGGTATATGGGTTACATGTCCAGTGGTCTCACACCGCACACCCTGCACCCATAACTTATACTGAACACTCTGCCAATGCTGCTGTAATAACCAATGTAGTCACCGGGAAAATGACATGGGTGCCATATTTCCAAAGACCTGCACATGCCCAGTAGAGAAAGCTCAGTGCCAGAACATAATTAGTGCATGTGCCTGTAAGAGAAGGGGGAGGCCTGCATGGAGATTGCACACAGGACCCTTCTCTCTTATCACTGTCCCTGACATCATTGTATTATCATATGTGTGTAGGAAATCTCATAGTAATGACATACCTTTAGCAGCCAGGTCAATTTGCTGTCCCGATAATTAATATGGCCGCCTGGTCTCTTGCGTAGCGCCATAATGCAGTTCCTTAGGGCCAGAAGGGAGCGGTTTATATAGCCACTTTCTTTCAGGGTTTGGCCAGTATTCTTAGTCTGATATAGAAACAGAAAAGATAATGAAGACACAACTGACTTCAGTCACAGTGTGGATATGGTACAAACACATAAACTATGATTAAAGGAGCGTACACACTAGACGATATGCTCCCTGAGCGATATCGTCTAGTGTGTCCCCGGCAGGCTGTGCTCAATGTCGTTCATGACATTGAGCACACCCGCTGAACGATATCATTAACGATATCGTTCAGCACCGGGCTCTCTCCACCATTCCCCAACATGCAGCAACCTGATGACATCATCAGGTTGGCCTGCATGTTTACTCGATGAACGATAATGACCAACGACCCGCGGGAACACACAGAATATAGGCATGCTGCATAGCATTTTAATGGGCGGAAGCTGCTTGTGCCTCCTATTCACATCACTGAAGGTAAAAAGTTGCATGAAAAGACGCTTAGCGCTACCGAGTCACATGGAGCTCCCGTGTTATGTGTAGTGCGACTTGTAGCGCACGGAGGATAGATGTATGTGGAGTGGACACATCTGTATATTCTTGAAAATACATTGTGGTTGCATGGGTTCTTTCTAGGTGCTCTGGTTTGCTGCAAAATCATAGTGGCAGGTGAGTGTGCTAGTGTGTGTATGTATGTGTGTGTGTATGTGAGTGTATGTGTGTATGTGAGTGTATATGCGAGTGTGTGTGTATGTGAGTGTATATGTGAGTGTGTGTATGTGAGTGTGTGTATGTGTATATGTGGTTTAGACTGTAATGGGAAAATTTACTAAAGTGAGAATTTTTAGAAGTGGAGATGTTGCCCATAGCAACCAATCAGATTCTACTTAACATTTAACTAGCCCCTTCTAGAAGATTAGAGCTAGAATCTGATTGGTTGCTATGGGCAACATCTCCACTTCTAAAAAGTCTCACTTTAGTAAATTTACCCCTAAGCTACAATAGGACAGATGTGATTGACAAATATTCTCTCCGTAGAGTAGATAACGGGCCTGATTCAGCAAGGGTCACAACTGTGAATGTAATAGCGATTACGCACTCAGTCTGACTGCGAAGATATGCTAATCCTCTGCGATCGCTATGCCATCGCAGCACAACATAAGGACGCCCACCTTACCTTACACACATCCGTAATACTTAGCAAGACTGCAAAACCATCGGTAACATCGAGAACCATCGCAGCCTCACGCACACTTGCACAAGCTCTGACCTTACTCAGGAATTGCTCATTTCATGGCATGCAGTGAGTACACAAGCTGCATATGGCATCACAGTGGATAATTTATGCACGTCATGCAATGGCGTTCAAATGTACTGGCACGCCTACGTTTCGCCGGGCCAACCCCCCATCACCACCCTTAAACGGTACTTCCTGTCAATCACTCTGTGATTGCCTACGTAGTCACTGTGATCGCAGTCCCGATCGCAGTGGAGTGTTTGCGCCCGTGCACTGTGATGCAACAATCGGCCGATTGCATGCGTAATCATAGTTGTGATCCTTGCTGAATCAGGACAGTGACAACTAGTGGTGAAGAATGAACACTGCAGAAGGATAGCAAACTAACGATAATTACCTCTTTGGCATTGCAGGGGGAATTACAAAGAAATGATAATGATATGTAAAATATAAGTGATACCTGGCATGCTCGCTCTGATCCCGTCAGGTCTACCATGTACAGCCGGCCCGTGCACACTCCATCATTGCTCGCCTGCTTTACGGTGACTTGTACAACAGCATGGGAGCGGGATGAGTTCTTATTGGCAGCTGTGGCTGCCTTAGAGCGGCGCTTATTCCCTTCAGTCAGTAATGCGATGACCTGAAAAAGAAAGTAATATAGATGCACCAACACTCTTGTGGTTACACAAAACAACTCATAAAGTTACTCTTACCCCCATGTGTTATAGCTACAGCAGGGTAACTACACCAGCGATCACATACTCATGGGCTCTGCTTATTCATTCACACATTAATGTTTTTTTTGCAGACAGCAATCCTGATTGTATTAGTCTGTACTTATATACAGTAACTTATTATCATTTGTATCCCCCTTGTTCCGTGTTGAGGAATCCCTTGTGGTCAGTGGCATCCCTCCCCGCGGTGACAACCGGTGTGGGGAGGGATGCCATGGGCCGCGCGCTGATGAAAAGGGGGCGTGACATTGGGTAGGTGGCGTGGTCTCTGGGAAGGGGGCTTGGCCTCGCTGCCCGAACCTCCCCGGCCCGTGGTTATCAATGGAGTGGTGGGGGGTGCCGGAGGTGCGAGTAGTCTGGCTCCCTCACAGTGTCAGGAGTCAAGTGCTGCACTTAATGCTACAGTCCTGTCACTGAGGGAGAGTCTGCACCTTGGTGTCACCCCCAGAGTGCGGCCCGCACCCACCTTGTGATGCCACTGCTTGTGGTGCCTTATAAATAAAAGATGATAATAATAATATAGACAGGGGTAACTAGTGGTGGAGCATGGATTTTGCATAAGGGTAGCACAGACTAATGATAGTCACCTCCTCAGGACTGCTGGGGAAGAACTCTGCAATCCCTTCTAGCCTGGTGTTGCCATAGGGATCCTCTCTAAGGTTCAAACATCCAGAGGACGGTCTTAGCAGATCCAGAACGGTGTCTGCAATACAAACACAACAAGTACTTAATCCACATTTACTGTCTGGAAAGATTCCGTTGTGCCTATAATGAGAGGGGGAGGGCAGAAAAAATGTGTCCATTCATTAAAAAATGAAAAAAAATTACTTCTTTGCTGCCATGGGGAAATCATGGACTTTGCAAAATGCTGGGCGTGCTGCAAAACACCATTGCAGGGCTCCTAAGCTGCTCCTTAGGGATGGCCATCGACCATTCATGATTCATATTCATCGATGGTTTATGGCCGATGTTGAATGTTTTTCCCATCGAAGGGGGAAAACCAGATGGTCACCCTCCATCGTTGGAAGAACATAACCGAATACTCATTATTATTTTATTTTTTTAAGGTGACGGGACACTGAGCATAGCTCTGCCCCCTGACACCTACAAAGCCATGCCCCCCGGTTCTGATTGGCTAATGGTTCAGTCAGCCATGGAATAGGGATGACCATCGTTTGGTGAAGCCATCAATGGTCATCCATTGCATAGTTGATTACCATCGATGGCCACTTTATGATTTGCCATCGATGGTAACCATACCGATGGCCATCCCTACTGCTCCTCCCTCTTACTAACCAGTTGAATATGTTTGTCATATAGGGATGTGACACCACAGACCAGGAAGTGGTGATCTCTTTCATTGTGGCTTCCTATTGGTCTGCGTGGTCATGCTGCTTTTGCTATATCCTATGAAGTTAGTGTGAGGAGAAGATGTGTCTGTGTTTATACTGCAGAGAGGCCGGATAACAACTTCCATCACACCCTATCTGCCCAATCCAGGGCTCTCGGTTCAGTAGGGATATTTCTCATGCACATATTATATGGACAGTAACTTATGGCATTTCCCTTTAATAAAGAGGGTATGCTGAGACTTGTAGTTACACAATAGGGGGCAACCCACTTGAGGCACAATCTAATAAGTTATTATATGTCTCACAGTTGGACAGACCCCCAGGCTTATGAGTTAGACCATTCTTTGTCTTAAGGGCCTAAGAACCAGTAACTAGAAGAGTTTATATAGATATCAGCAGAATGTTCTTGGGGCTGCAGCACAGTCCAAAATTCAAATAGGGGAGTCAGACCAACTGCCAGTGAGTCCCAGCCAGTGATGTTGGGCAGTGAGTGAAATGACAGTTGGTGTGACTCCCCTATTTGAATTTTGAACTGCGCTGCAGCCCCGCCTCTTACCAGGGAAGTCCAGGACCGAAGCATTGTGTCCCTCCTGGAGAGGGTCATGTTGGGAGGTATGCAATAGGCAAGGTAGGCAGGGGGACTGGACCAACTGCCATCCTAGATCTGCGATGCACCACAGTAGTAAAATGGCCGCCGGAGACCTCAGAGGAAGTGTGGCCCAAGGAGGAAGCAGCGCAGCAAAGCCAGACCTTAGACTGAAAAGGCATGCTGAGCTGAGGGGAGGAGCCGCTGTAACAAGGAAGGCTGCCTCCCCTGGCCGGCTATTAACCCACGGGACGCCAGCTCCCACTGTCGAACTTTAAGTCTCTGGTGGTCTAGTGGACACGCACGGTATGGGGGGGGGGGGGGGGCGTTACTGCCAGCACCTCTGGTGTCCCCAACAACCAGAGGCAACAGACTGCATAAATACGCGGATCACCGCAGGCGGTGACCAGCGACCTTACCTGTCCCCATCGATCCGGCAGCAGTCCTGGGAGCCCACAGAGCCCAACTAGTACAGATTCTGGGATCCCGCCGAGATCCCCAGATATGTACTGTCACCGCGGCGTCGGCAGGGTGGAGGAGCGGCAGCTTGGACGTCCCATGAACAGTCCGACGCTGCCGTTCTGACGAGTTTTAAAAGTAAAATAAAACTAAAAACTCATAAAATAAAAATAATCTTAGGGGTTGTTAATCAGCCTCCCCCCTGCGTTAACGGCACCAACTTAAACTGAGGTGTCTCTGGCTTGGGGGTGGGGTTATAGGGAGAGTGGACCCAGTGCATCCTGGGAACTGAAAGCTTTAACTGCACGGTGCCCGGATTTGGTTCCCAACCTATACCCCAAGGTCAACCCTGTGGACCCCCTATGGACCCTGAAGAAGAAATGGGTTTTCGCTCCATAAGATGTTCAATTTTGATAATTCCTGGCAAGACTGCCCTAGTCTTTTCTTTAATTTATTTTCTCTTTCCTTTATGTTATGTATATATCCTGATGAATACCATGCCACTGTTTATACGTATACGGACTTTATACATTATTTTATATAGCTATCCTCATTTATGCTTGATCGTTTGTTTCAGTAATTAGTATTTAATAGACTGTTACATGAAAAGCAGATCCTGTGACTGAGGTATTCGCTATCACAAAGCAAATATACATTTTGGAAAACTGGCAACAGAGAAATTGTTGTTTACCGTGTTTATAACTGTCCTATCTGGTGCATGATACCATCGGACCCCTGCACATCGCACCCCTCCTTCAGGCAGTGGGGTCACACCGACCTTCTACAATGCTGCAGTTGTCTGACCAGGAACCTGCAGCGCTGGAGAGATACAGCAGCAACATGGAATCAGACTGTTCCCATCACACCATAACTCCATTCCCTTATTAGGTGTCTCATTCTTTTTTTTTTTTTTTTTGAACAATGGAATCACTTCAGTGTGATATTATCAGTGATCTCCATTCACTTCTACTGAATGATTGACACTCAGCACTTCTGTTTTAGGGGATCTGTGATTTACTTGCAGTGGGCTAAACAGCTGCGTGACTCTCAACAGTTAGATGTGCATCCAAATGGTGTGGAACTGCAAGTCTAAGCATGCCACGTTCTGCAGTTTCTTAAATCAACAGAGTAACAGTGTGGACCCTGTCTATTAATTATAGCCCTGGGAATTCGCTCCACATCAAATGCAGGACTCAACCATCCTATATATAGACAATCTGATTGCTAGTCAGGTCTTTTTTTTTTCAGTATATAAAGTGGGGTCTGGAGGGGACATTTATGTCTTCATTAGTAATTGGGGGGGGGGGGTGTTATGTATATGTATGTAGGTATGCTCTTTGAAAAAGCCTCCAACAGAGAAGCGAAACGCGTCAGAAGTTAAGGATTACCACTGGATGTTCCATATTGTGGAGTGACCGTTAAGCTGTGGCCATATTTCCTTCTGTGAAGTCCATTTAAGGACAAAGCAGAGGTCTGCCAAGTAGAGATTGCTCACCTATAGATCATTCTGCGGGGCTGTCACAAGCTGACTTTACTTCTGCCCGGGTAGCCGAGGGCAGCGCACACTACTGCAGGTCTGGAGACCTGTGACTGTAAGAGCGGACTCTGCCATTTGTCACTTACCTGGATGTGTTGAGATTCAGATCTTGGACAGACTGTGCACACATACCTATGTAACAATATTTACCATCGATGGTTCAGACGTGGACTTCTAGGTCACTCAGTACAGTGCATTAGACTTTTCATTCGAGTGGCTTGCTGCTAGTATTATACAATCATCAGGGTATAATCGAATTTTATGAAATGTTGTTTTATTGGTAATGTAGCATTGCTGTATTTAATATATAAAGATCTATGCTAATTAAATTGGAATCTTGATCCTTTTAATTTTTCTACCATATCCAATATACATACCAATTTTTCATTAGCGCAAAACTATTTCTCTTCTGTATGATAATTTAGTAACATTCTTTCCATAAACTTGTATCATTTGTTAAATGTGATCCAAACTTCTGGGAGGGCAACAGGAACAACTTTGACCATTACAGAACCTTATGCAACTAAAGCTGGCCACAGACGTAGAGATTTTCTGTCCAACCATCCAACTAGGTGATTGGTTGGAATGAAAATCTGGTAACATATGGGAGTAACTGATGATCAGCAATTTGCTCCTAAATGCCAGAAAACAGATGAAAATGGCGTCAGACAAGTTTGAACAAATTGTTTAGAGCAAACATTTAACAAACAACAGTTTTTGTCCATTTTCCAGCATTTGGGAGCAAATTGCTGATTGTCATTTGCTTTCATACCTTACCAGATTTTCATTCCAACCAATCAACTAGTTGGCTGGTTAGACAGATAATCTTAAAATGTGTGGCCAGTTTAAGACTTTTCTAATAAAAGATGAATGGGCAGCTTCCAGTGGAAGATTGAGACTTACATTTATATTGCTCCATTAGAAAACATTTGGGAGACAGAACACCTACGTCATGCACACACAGTTAAAGGCAGTATGGCACCACTTTACCCAGAAGTCTGGTCTTGCTTGTCCTAGGCCAAATATTAGCTCATACCACAATTACTGCTTTCCTTCTAATGTTAGAAAGCAGCTGGAGACCTCCATGACATTCTTGTCTCAGCTTTATTGTTAAGGGGGGTATCCACTAGACGATAAAGTTGAACGATTGAACGATAATGATAAAATCGTTCAAAAATCATTTGAACATCGTTTGAAAATTTGGTCTTCTAGACATCTACCATCGTGCAAACATGCTGGTCAACATGACGATATCGTCAGGCTCAGCATGTTTCCAGATGATGGATGACCCTGCACTGAACGTCTGCTCGGTCAGTGCAGGCTCATCACACGACTGACAAACGACTGCACGATTACAATGTCGTAATCGTGCAGTCATTTTCAGATCTTGTAGTGGATGCCCCCCATAAGGCTCTTCAGCATAGGCTGGAGCTATATAAAAGTTAAATGTTCCACTACTTCTTTCTACCATTCAGTGTACACTGCACAGTACACAAATAACGCTGGTTCCCATGTGAGGCTGTGGACGAATCCAGAACACTCCGGGCCTGATGTATTATTGCGTGCACAGAAATAATTACCACTATTCGCCCATATACAGAATGGTATGTGGCATAAGTGCCTCTGTGGAAGTGACCTCCGTCGCTATAAGTGCGTGCTTGCAGCAGCTTATACTCGGTGTAACATATCAGTCTAAATTCAGATGATCTGTGTACACAAACTCTGCATAGCTGGCGATTTCCGACAACATGCCCACAGCGTACCCTCAATGAATTTAGGCTACATGCGAAAGCCACGATGTCACCTAATTCCGCCCAATCAGCAAGTGACATGCATGTGACTCCGAATGGAACGACGATGTCTGCGCTCTGCGTAGCCGCTAAAAGTCACCAGATCCAGCTGCAAATCAGACTCTAAATCAGGCCCTCAGCCACTAATGGCGCCGGATAAATGGTACCTTGGAAGAGACTGGCTATCCAGTTTATACAGTGGTGCTAGAAAGCTAACCCATAGCGTCTGGGATAAGTACCTGGCGTTATGGGTTAATGCGTTTCCGCCACTCGCGATAAGGGCTTGAACAGAAATCCACGTGCAGCTTATCTCGGGCTGCAAAGGCTTTAAATGAATAGCCCCAGCCAACCAATTAGCCTACAGTAATTACAGCGGTTAACGGTTTCCAGTCCAGTATGTTCAGGACAGGGCTAGCAATAAAGACAAAATATAATGAATGAATAGTGGACACAAATAAAATCAGGCGCTATAACCCTAAATGTTATATTTCCAGAGAGGTCTGGAAAATTAAAGCTTTTTTTTTTTAAACAGATTATTTGTCACAGACGGAAGACGCCATATCTCAGGTACACTCACACCAGGAATAAACACACACTGCGCTGTGGCATGTTAAAAAGACATGCTTGTCATTCTTAATAAAACAAAGAGCATTAAGAACAAATGGAGATATATGCATTATATCTGCAGATACACAAGATTATTTTACAATAAATTTACAAAGGCTCATACGCCTGCAGTTTTAAGGCCTTGATATTTGGGCCGGGGGAATAAAGTTGATATATTTAGGCTTGCGTGTATGTTTTTCTTCTCCCCCTTCAGAAATATTTGTATACACTTCATAATATAAAATATAACAGTTTTCCCTGCTAGCGAAAACAGAATACAAGTCTTTATATAGAGTAGCAAGAAAATAGTCAACTCCTTTCATAAACGTCCATCTTGTTACCCCCCCATAAAATACAGGAAGACAAAATGTAATTTTGTCTACGAGCGGCTTGCAGACCCCCGGCCGCATTGTGATCATATAGACGCTCTGTCCAGATTCTTCTACAACTTGGAGCTCTGAATACTTGACAATAAATTTTAATAGTGTAAGATGCACATCTGAATGTTTTTGTCTTATACTTTATTTTAAACAGAAGCCTAAAAGGGCTTCATCACTACACCAATTAAAAAAAAAAAAAAAAAAGAAAAAAGAAAAAAATTGAAAGAAAAAAAAAAAAAGTTAGGCATCTTCTTTTAGTGTAAAAGTCTGTACATGTCTTCTCATTACGTCGCATTTCGCCCGCGTTTGTTTTAGTGCATGTTGGTGGCGTTGGCGACCACAATGGCTTCCTGGATTTCACGGATGATCAGAATTCGGGTCAGCATCTGTTCCATCTGCTCTCGGCTGATTGGCTGGGTGGAGTACCAGATTGGACTGTTAGGGGCCACCACGGGCTCTGGTGTCAGATAAAAAGTGTCATTTCGACCTTTCACGCTCTGTGGGCTGGAAATGAAATACAGTTTACTTAATATATTACGTACCCTTTCCGATAAGTTAGGAAAACTGCTCCAAGAGGCACATTTAGAAGCCCAATTCGCAAAGGGCAAAAGACTAAAAGCCCAGCTACAGTTACCCTCTAGGGTTAGTGGCATGTCCCAACCATCCTTCTAAAACACTAAACATTTTGTGTGTTTTTCTATCACTGGTACTATTTTACAAACCAAAAGCAGCAGTGCTGCATAACCAGTAGGGGGCGCCAAGTCATTAACTGTATAAATAGCAGTTTCACAGCAGAAAATTCTCCATAGGACACCCAACATAGCGGAAAGGAGGGATCCCCAGCATACTAACCACACTGCACAAACAAAAGGAAACTGGAGGCATTGATACACTTTTTGCAGTGATATAAAAAGGCCCTCGCATATTTAGAAAGCTTTGCTTACATGTATAAATATGGTGATTATTTGACTTTTAAATCAATCTTCAAATGATTTATTCTCAATGAAGTACATGCTGACATTTAGAAAGTGACTCTGGACAACCTCTGAATATTTATATATATCTCTGCTTGGCCACTGTGAGAAGAGGTCCCACTGACAGGGCGCTATCTGAATCAGCATGCTTACATGGATAGTCATGTCAATCATTTGAAGCTTCTGGCGAAGGGGGGAGGGGGGGGGGGCAGACTGTAGGGGTACAGTTGGTAGCAGTGAACCAAAGTTTAGAAAACCCAAAATGCGTAAGGGGTTTTGTACAAAGAAAGCAGCACATGTGTGTTTTTGTTTTTCAAGGATTTGATAACAAAAAAAAAAAAAAAAAAGGTGTCTTCTGGGCATCACTGGGGCACAGCGTTAAGCGTCCTATCTATTAGATGACTTTTTGAACGATCTGACCAAAACCGGGAGGTTTTGGTCGGAACGTTCAGAAAGTCGTCTAATGGATAGCCGGCAAGGACCAGCGATGCGGGTGCACGCTGGGTCCTTGCCGACCCCGACTATCTGTGGAACATGCTAGTCAACCTGACGACGATCGTCAGCTCCCACATGTTCACAGATAGGAGATCGGTATCCTGCACTGAATGACGATCAGTGAATGCCGTTCAGTGCGGGCACTGCACCCGGCGACCTGAAGGACTGAACTCTAGACGTTCAGTTTTTCAGGTTGCCTAATGGATAGGCCCCTTAAGACAGTATCCAACATACAAAGAGCTGTTCTATTAATTACCCCGACTGATCCATCCGCAGGAAGAGTAAATCTGCCGCACACGTTGCAATCATATATTTGAATGATAAATTACCAAACAGTTACAATATTAAACTTTTCTGTTGAAAACCACGAGACTGAAGCTGGTGGAAGCGTATTATGTGCATGTAATTAGAGTATAACAAGTCTGAGACACTTCTACATTGTAGACTGAAAAGGTCTTTCCAGTGTTAGGCCCATAATCCGTTGCGAGCACGCGAGGCAGTGCATTAACTGACATGGATGCAAACGGTGTGACCTGTCTGTAACGCACCGGCCCCTCTGCATCCCTGCACCCTTCCCCAGTGACAATCACTGCTAATCAGGCTGCACGTCAGGGCTCCCCACCCGGGGGCTGCAGAGAGGAGCAGCGACTGTGAAAATCTAAATTAACAACCCCCCAGGGTGTACCTGGCAGCTGCTCAAAGGGGCAGCTGCTGGGGAAATCAACGTTGCGATGTTCTGAACATTGATAGACATATTAGAACAAAAAACAAAACAAAACACGGTTTTAGTTATTTTTGTAAAAATAAAAATAAATGTAAGATATAAAATAGTGCTGGATAAGTATTAAATAGATGTTCTAATTCATTAATAAAAATCCCCACCAATTTCGGAGGGTTATTTTTTGAAAATTTTTTTTGCCAGTTAGGGCCGTTTCTCGACAGAGAAAAAAAAAAAGAATGCAATATCCCTATTTTAGGCTAAAAATGTGGGGATTTCTTTCAGAACCCTTTGAACACCCCCCTAATAAGAAATTTTCGGAAAAAAACCTATTTGTAAGTTGCGTAATTTTCCGAAAAATTACTTCGCAAATTTTGGGCAAAAAATAAATAAAAAAGTCGAAAAATGGTTTTAATGTATTAGGTCTGATTTTTCGGGTAGCGGGATGGATGTGTCAAGTGTTTTAAACATTGCACGAGGTCGCAGCAGGCTTTTTTTAAATTGCGTTTTTTACGACACGAAAATATACTTGCACCCATTTTAACGTACCCCCAATTTACGTGGAACAGTAATTGCCTGGAAAGAAAATTGCTTTCTATATTTTCAACAATATTTTTTTTGCCCAAAATTTGCACGGTCATTATTTTTTTGGGAAATTTATCATTAGGGGGGAGGGTGTTCAAAGGGTTCTGAAAGAAATCCCCACATTTTTAGCCAAAAATAGGGATTTTGCATTGTTTTTCTCCTGGTCTGAGATGGAGAAAACTTTTCTCCAGTTTTTTTTCGCCTGCTTTTTTGGCGAAATTTGGCGTTTTCAGCAATGGCAAAAAAAAAACAAACAAAAAAAAAAAAAACAGATTTCGCTGCTAATTGAATACGGCCCTTAAGTGGTTAAAGCTGGAATCTAGGTCTATAGTACATGCATAATGGTGTAGCAGGATGAGCGATCAGAGGTTATAAAGAGCCCTTATTTAAAAACAAAAAACACTGTAGACTGCAAAGATAATTTCTTGCCTTCATACAAGTATAATAAGCAATGTGCAATAAGTATGAGAAATGTTTATATTAGTCTAAACATACTGTTCTAAAACAGGTCATACGCCAACTCGGATTCTGCATACACACGGAAACGTTCTACGTACCATTTGAAGAGGTAGAAATCATAGAGTTTAATGGGACATCGCAGTGGATTTTCCGGATTCTCCGTCTGCTCTGCGTACATGTCGTCTGTAACTGGGAACCCTGCAGCGGCAGAGATGGGGGAGGATAAGTATGTGGCAGGGGGGGTGCAGGGCTGTTACCGGAAACCTTACTCAGAAGACGTTACCTTTCTGCTGCCCTGCCTGGTGGATTCCATGCGCCTTCAGGTACCGGATGCTCGTGCTCTTATCCTTTGGGTTGGAAGGATTCTTTTTAGTTTGTCTCAAAACCTTGGAGAAAGCCAGTCGCATGTGCTGGTCCACGCTCTTCAACAAAAAATACCTGGTAGGCGGAAAAAAAAAAAAAAGGATCAGAATGAAAAGGGACAGAAAACCTGGTCACCGAAGAAATAAAATAAACCTGGAATGGGCAGAGGGCCAGGAAAAGTTATTAATTGGTTTTGTTTGGAAGGTTATAGATCCCGAGAACAACAGTGCAACACAACAAGCAGCAGACGGTCTCGTTACTCCCACTGAGAGAATGCCGGAGAGGACTGAGCTATTCCTCTAAAAGCTGCGGTCTTCCCATAGGAATATCTGATAACGATGCAAACAGAGATGGCTTTGAATCAATAGGAAACCTCAAATTAAATGAAAACCTGACAAAGGGGGTCATTCAGACCCACTCGCAAGCGGCAGTACGCTCGCAAGTGGGTCGATGGTCCCCACTGCGCATTCGCACGACGGAGGGAGCTCCGTCGTGCGCATGCGCGAGACCCGGACTGCAACAGCCAAGCTGTCGCTCCGGGTCTCGCACCAAAGGGGGCGTGCTGTCGATGGTGACTGACAGCACACCCCCTTTGATGGGCGTGCCTGCCAGACGGAGGCGTTCCCATGGGAACGCCTACCGTCTGAAGCCGGCCCCACTGACATCACTAGTGAGGTCAGTGGGAGTGATTTTGGCTCTGATAGAGCCAAAATCACTCCAGGGCTTGTGGCTAGGAAACCCTACCGCAGGGTTTCAGTCACAAGTCCTATGGTCGCGATGGTCAAGACCATCGCTACCATCTCCTTGAACGCTCGTATATGCTGTGGGTGGTGACCCACAGCTATACGAGCGTCCAGGAGGACGCTCCATTTTAATGGAGGAGGGCCCTGATTCAGAGCGAGCGCTCTGGTCAGAGCGTCCGGCTCTGAATCAGGGCCAAAGACTGGGAAAACTAAAATCAAGTGCCAGAACCCCCCATTGGGCTGGCTGCACCTATGACAGGAGGAGGAAGGGAGCAGCTCTGCCCGGTAAAGTCCCGTATGGATAAGAAAGTAAGGGGAGGGATGGACAACACACTATTGGGGGTCATTCGCCACGGCGATACCCCAGTGTCCCCCGCCCCCACCACCACCACACTGGATGAAGGAGAAGTCAGCACCTATAATTGTCCTACCAGCCCTGTCAGGAATTTTTACTAACAGTTCCAATATCCGTAACAGAGACTTACAAAACCTCTGAAAGTCCGTGTACAGACTTATCTATTACAGATAGGCCACTTCTGACACAAGGCGAGGGCATAATATGTGTTTGTTATAATTTATCAGTCGAAGGATCAGTTAAAACCTGTAAGACCGACCAATACCCAGACTTTTCCTGATAAAATGTACAGAAGGGTATACGGCACTAGCTTTCCCTTCACTATATCTCTGAACAACCCAATGGCCTAACAAAATGTTGCAGTTGCTCATCACAAACTATCAATGTTCATAGGATACCCCCCTTCTAACCCTAATCTTCACCCTAACCCTCCCCATGATGCCTAATCCTAACTTAAAGTCGTTTAAAAAATTAAGGTGTGTTGACCATTTGTGTGTCAACCTTTTGACTATGTCGACCCTTAGTATATTGACCTTTTGTTCCCGTCGACTTTTTAAACTATCTATAGTCCGGAAGCCTCTTTACACCCTGTGCATACAGCCCATTACACTACGCTTTGAGGAGCAGTTAGCAAAGATCTGATGCAGTTCAGTGCGAGAGGCCCAGATGACTACATTCCGTAATGCGGCTGGTAAATTCCTTACTTTGTATTAAAGAACATAAGTGTGGTGAGTAGTGTGGCCGGGGAATGGGCCCCCAGCTGCTTGCACTCCCAGAGCATCTCTTCCGTCACGTGGCTGGGGATTACAAATCCTGTAACAAAAAGACAACAGTGTTAGTGGTACAAAATAAAAAAAATAAAAAAACATACTAAAATCACTTAATATATCTGAACATATCAGGAGCTCATCATGAAGGAATATATTTGTATAACACAGCTATCGTGGTTTATTTTCCTATGTGCAGCAGGTGTCCTCCCTAAAATCCCATTACAAATTGTATGCTCTGCGCTCCACAGCACAGACTGCACTATAGATGCCCAACTGCTGTATAAGGAGGGAAAAGGAAGTCCAACGTGTAAATATCCTGTGTGTCCATCAACATATAATCCTGGTAAATGTCTGAGTATCAGTGTGCAACAGTCTCACACCCTACTGTGTACTACGGTAATCTCTGCACCGTTACTCAGTGGCTAATCCAAGTATCGCCCTGTACCGCCTGCATAAACTACCTTCCCGTCTCCTGATACTTACACCTAGTTATCTGTTCAGTGATATGGTACCAGACTTTGGGAGGTATATAGAACAGTTATGTGGCGTTACTAGACACACGCACTTGGTCATCTATATAGCTACCCCTCAAGACTAAAGTAGCTATTAGCCTGCTGCTCCTACCAGTACAATAGAGACCAACAATTCTATCTATACATCTATGAGACTTGCATTTTAGTCCCTTTGGCTAATGAAAGGGCTTCGGATGTCTCTACCAGACCTAGTAATCTTAGGTGTTCAGCATACGTCTGCATGAGAAACAACAAGATGCTCTTACCAAGGGTTTGTATGGAGTTTGTATGGATTCTTGGCTGAAATGTTCTCAGACTCTCATGGAGCCACTCTGTGAATTTGATGTAGTACAGATCTGAAAATATGTCATCTACTCGGCCATTCTCACACAGGTACTGGAAGAGAGATATTACTTATGTAAGGATAGAATACCACACATTGGAAATGCCTTATAACGGACTATTGGGTTTTAAAAGGGACCCTCCCCCTTTTTATGGTGGGAAAACCCTCCCAAATGGGTCTGATGCCATAATTCCGAAACATTGACGACATATGACATAGGAGTTTCTCAGGGGTGGGGGCGCCTATGTTTACCGAAAGGTAAGACTATAACTAGTGACAGCCGAATGGCTGTAAAGTGCAAAGTGCCGTAGGAAGTCCATAAGGACAGGAAACACATCTGGTTAAAACAGTTTACATCTATACATAGTATAAAATAAAGTCACTGGCAGGCGGTCTGTGTTTGTTCGGGCTAATCCACTGGATGGCTATTGATACGGTTTTCACTATTCTATAGAGCATTTGTCGGGGAAGGTTTAGGTGTATGACACAAGGGAGCAGAGCAGTGCTGATTATAGTGAAGCAAATCAATGAAAAATAACGAACGTCCGAGCTCTTTCTTGGCTCACGCGATGGACTTTATTTTATACCATGTAGAGATTGATGCGTATTATCCGGTTTCTCCAGAAAAATTGGTGTAAGCCCTGTTTACTGATACAACATTTCAGCTTTTACCCGTCCTATTTAATTTATGTGAAAAACGATTCTTTAATGTCTAACGAGTCCAATCCCCGGTAAGAGTCTGCTTTGGTATGACAATAAAACACAGGGACACTTATCGTGGCTGGAGGTGACGTAAGTGGAGACTTTTTCTCATGGACAACTTTACGTGGCCCTTTGGCGTGTCATGTCAAAACTAAATCTTTTTGTGTTGACGTCACGAGGGAAAATGACTAATGTAATTTACAAGGCAATCTTATAAGACCTTGGTTAAAATAAAAAAAAACTATCACCATAAATTCTAAATTTCTCCCGTGCGAAGCCGGGGCGGGTCGCTAGTTTTATACAAGGCGTACTCACCTTCTGAATGCAAAGGAAAATATAATACAGTATATCTGGATCGTAGGGCTCCCCTTCTGCGTTGCGCGCTTCTTTTGTCATAAGACACAGCCCGTAATTCAATTCCGCGACTGCCGAGGATATGAGATCTTCCTGAAACCGCAACAGCTGGCGCCCTAGGAAAACATTATGGACACTTATTGAAGAGGATAATTTACTTAAACAATAGAGAAACCCTATCTGGTCATACTATTATGTCTACAGCAACTATTAATGGAAACGTTTCAAAGCTCTACAAGCAGGATAATGGATCACGCGTCTCTCCAGCTGTTGTGGTGTCTGGCTGACAGGCGCATGCCTTATAGTGATCTATATCTAGCGTACCAGTACATGGAACCAGTCTACCCGTGAGAGCTGTACGTACTTCCTATCGGTGCCAGTCTGTTCTGAGACTCCTTCTCCAGCTCCGCGTTCTTTGTCTGCGCCCAGCTCTTCCATACTTCCAGCCCCTCGTGTGGTTTCAGGGAGTTTGGTAACATAAGTTCGGGAGAGGGATGAGGTGGTGGTTCAACCTCTGCAACTTGAACGGATTGAGTCTGAAGAAACAAAATCCATACAAAAACACATGGTTTACATTTGGATACAATGTTGTGGATAGCAAGCAGGTGCAGGGTAATTGTGATATAGCAAGCCGCCCTTTTGCCTCTAATCTCTCCCTTCACCAAGCTTTTATGTATATATAAGCCAGCATACTCTGTAAAGCTTTACAATTGAGGACATGACACCGCTTGGCCAGCACAGTGCATTGAAAGCAGGTCTATACATCTCATGGGAAGGGGGTTCTCTTTTTACCAGTATGATCAGCTATTCCTGGGTTAGCCTGTGTTATTAGCTGTTTGAACACAATTACAGCTTGTCCAACCTGGGGTGTGCGGATCTGATTGCTCACCCTGGGTTTGGGCAACTACCATACCCATTCGGATATTAAAAACACAGCTCAGGCCAATCGCGCTGCAAGCAATTAGTCCCTCAGGATGTCTAAGAGCTCATACAGATGGGCGCGATCAATACTAGTTAAAGCATAGAGAAAACGCTGTAGGTCGTGCTCACTTTAAAAAAAGCAAATCATTTACACTGTACACAATTATCGTAGATTAAATAACTTGCAATGCATTCTGAAGACCATGTACACACAGGCTGACTGACAAATGTCCATTACAACGTGGCCTGCAGCATTCACAAGTGTTACATGAATGAATGCTCGGCGATTGAGTGGACAAGATATTGGAAGGATAGAGCACAGGAAAAAAAATAATAATTCAGAAGCGGGACAGGACCCCAGTAGAGTACCCCAATAATCGAATATCTTTATTGGTGACATTACTATGGTTGGTGAATGGGGTATGTGGGTGAGGGGCTGGATCAGACCAAACCAAAATGATTTAGGCAGATACAGGAAAAGTCTACAGTATGTCAGCTACAGTTCAAAGTAAAGAAAAAAAAAAAAAATGTGGTGCACATGGGTCTACACTACTTAAGAGGAATGGTATCTAAGTGTTAAGTTGAGAACACACTATACGATCCCTCACACAATATATCGTTGTCCTGTAGACTCTAGTCAGCAAATATAACGGGAAACGGTCTCTAATGAGGTGTACCCTACTCTCTGGAGAACGGTCCCTTTACCAGGACGTTTTGCAAATTTTTGAAAATAAAAGAGCTCAGCCAAATGTGGACATGATGGCCTATCGGTTGAACCACAAGGTTCCTTAAGACGAAGAGATTCTTTGACCATGTGGATGAGATGGGTTTGGTCACTAATAATAATCTGAGTGTATGGAAAACCTACTTTTCCTTATGTGAAAAGAGGGCAGTTTGAGAATGCATAGAAGTCTCAGGCTTCAGCTGCGCCACCATCCTAACTCCTGGGGATCTCCATTTGAACGTATCTTCCATTCGAGCCATCAGATTTAGTGGAATGAAATATCCCTTCTTGGTCGGCAGTTTTTCTTCAGCTATTTCAGCAGAAAGGAGAGTTTCTGAGTTTTAGCTTTTAGGTCACCTTGGGGGAGATTGAATTGTTTGTGCTCCCGTAGCTCCACTCTAAAGTGGTCAGGAGCTAAATCAATGGTTTTAGACAACCAGTCCCAAGGCTGCATCCTACTGAAGGGTGACCAAAAATGTGCAAAAAGTAGGGCTTTGGGGCTGGGCGCGTGTGAGCCTTAACTGCAGCATGCATGGCACGCTTAACGCTGCTAATCCCGTGCAATTGGGCACGAGGACGCAGCCGTTGCACAAACCATTGTAATCGCCCCCTCAAATGTTGTAGTCTTCTTTCATTAAGACTGGACTGTTCTTTGGCTGCATCCTCTTCTCCGTCAAAATGTAGTAGCAATATTCCATCTAAATCAGGTTATTGTAATTACAGCCATAGACTGTGGTAGGTCTCCGGAAGACGTGGATTCAGTTCCCTCTTTGGATGTTGTCAGAGTTTTGAAGAAGACCTATGTTCATGAGACCTATGAAGTGCACAGGACCAGTGACCATATGAACATCCATGATGCCCACAGAGAGGTTGACCGAACAGATCACCGCTAGGTGGATCACTTTGGCAATTCATCGGCTTCCATTAAAGCAGGGCAGCCTGTTCCAAAAATGTTAGGGGACATTTAATCAGAACAGTAAGTGCTTCCTGGGTGGCATGTCACAGAGATGACATGCCTTGTCTATTTGGACGCGACGGGTTGGTTATGAGATCCCGGCGGTCGGGATGCCACTAATCAGAACACAGACAGCGGCATCCCGATACCCATAAGGAAAATAGGTAAGACTAACCCTTACCCGTCAATCCCAGTTGCCTAAACGTAAACCTCCCCCTCCAGTGCCTAAACCTAACCCTCCCCTAACACCCGATACCTACCTTCGGGATGCCAGCGGTCAAGATTCTAAGTTCGGGATTTCGGCAACGGTATTTCGCACCCCAGTATTCCACAATTGAATATCGCCCCCCCCCAGTCACTTTAGGTGGGAGATAGGGGGCATTAAAACAATTTAATTGCCCCCTAAGTGCCCAAACTCCAGCTCAGCCTCACAGTAGCCCAATGTGGACTCAGAGAAAAGGATTTAGCGCTGAATTAAATTGCCTGCATAGCACACCGTGCCACAGGGAGGCACTGAGTAGATCTGCCAAAAGATAGACAAGAGATCAACTATTCATGAACCTACAAAACATGTGTGTGCTTCCCTCTCATCAGCATTGCAACCACAACACAATCAACTTAAAACTGGAAAAAGGCTGTAAAACTGCATGTCTGAGTAAGCTTAATCAAGTTTATCTTTTTTGCCTTGCCCTGTTGTGTGTGCTGATTCTTCAGTGTCTACATGCACACCTGGCATGAATGCTGCCAGTTAGACACCTCATGGCATCAGTGTGGGTGTGTAAGCCTACAATTAAACAGTAACAAAATTATTCAGATGATAATTACATGCACTTAATTCCGATCCTTCAGGGATGATTTTTTTTCCTCCTATCTTTTTTTTCTCTAAGAACATAGGGCCTGATTCAGAGCCGCTCGTAAGCGGCCGCTCGTTCATTCCGACCGATGTTCGCACAACTGCGCATGCGTACGGATTTTAATATGCATGCGCGAACCAGTCAGTGCGGCCGAAAATCGTCTGCTCGCTAAATAGCGAATGCCTGCTATTTTGAGTGACAGAATGAGGCGTTTGTAGGTGGTAACAGGGGAAGGTGCTTGAAAACGGGGAGTGGAGATCAGAACGCAGGCGTGCCAAAAGGTCAAAACGGGCATTTTAAGGGTGTGCATAATTACTAAAGCAGCGTCATCGACCACGTCACTTGGTTGTTTTATAGTTAGAACTGCTCGCATGATTGTGGTAGGAAAAACCAACCAGAAGAATAGCGAGCAGTTCATACGCCGTCCGATGTACTCGATTAATCTAATAAATAGCGGACATGACGTATGATGAGAGCGGCCAGGGGGCGTTTTTTTCAAAATTACGTTCACATGTTTTGTTCGCTCGTTCAGACATAGAGGCGTGAATAGAACGCAAAGAGCGAACGGTTAATTTAAATAGCCAGCCCCTTTTTCTGGACGAGCGAGCGCAAATAGCGTCCGGCTCTGAATCAGGCCCATAGTTTGATAGGTTTCTGTGTATGCCACGATTGCCAGGGTTTTCCCCATACAGGCTTTAAAACCCTAATCACAGATCGCTGTGGTGATCACATGACTGAACAGTTTGTGGCCATTCAGGTTACATAATTGTGGTTTTAAGTTTATAGATTTCCCAGATATAAACAACCGGTGAAGAAATCTGCAAAAATATGGTTTGACAGGGACGAATGACAGGCCGGACCTGAAGGTTTTGTGCACACGCCCTGCAGAGGAACATTCAGGCAGTGTCTCTTTAAAAGAACAATTGGCGCACGCAAGAGGAAGTGTAATGTGAAAACTGTTCTCAGAGTGTAAAATTCAGCTTAATCTATGTGGAAGCATATGGTATGAATTACCACATTCACTAACAGCACTAAGGAACAATGAACACTCTCTGCAGGCAACTCAAAGCGCAGGGCAGAAAAATGCTTATTTAATTGAATTTTTTTTTCTCTATTACAGCATGTACAAGAGAAATCTGTATTTCCAAGTCTTAGGCTGTAGAATGTACTGTTCTCTTATAGAGAAACTGACTCTCTCAGAATACATTAACATTTTTTTAAAAGAAAATATGTTAATACAGACACCATCAGAAAAAGTGTGTTGATAGTAAAGCAACAATTACTATGTGCCATCTTCAAGGTCCCTACCAAGCATAATTATGAGCAAAGTGCGGTCACAGCGATTCATCTAGGTTTGTTACAGACACAAAAAGGAAACCATGTCACACCATTACATATACCTCTCTAGTACTGGGTAGAACCACGCTCCAGCTCCCATCGCGCCTGACGGAGCTATTCAATTGTTGCTCCTGTCGGGCGCGATCAGCTGCCAGCGCTCCATTTCAGCTCGCAGCCCCAGAGGGGTGCGAGCTGAAATCGACGAAAAGTGGCCTGTTTGGGCGCCCAAACGGCACTTTTCGAGATCGCGCCCAGCACTTTGGTCGGGGTTAGCCGATTTACGCGGCTAAACTCCACCACTTTGGTCGCGATTAGTGCGAAAAGCTGGAACAATTGAATAGCGGCCCGGGATCTCCCGTCACTTTAGACGGGAGATCCGGGCCGCGAAAACAATTGAATTCCGCCCCCTGAATTACTGGCACCACGGGTTACAACTAGGTGCTGGAAACATTCTGGCCCAAGGTGACATGATAACATCGTGCGGTTGCTGAAGAATTGTCAGCTGCATATTTATGCTGTGAATCTACTATTCCATAACATTCAAAAGGTGCTCTATTGTACGGAGATCTGAAGATGGTGGAGGCCATTGAAGCACAGCGATGAGAGGATGTGTGCTTTGTGACCTGATGTGCTATCCTGCTGGAAGTAGCCATTAGAAGTGGGGTGTAGTTCCCGGGTTAAAAGCTCGAAGCTATTCTATTGTCTGCATCGCGTAAGGCACTTAAGTGGGGAGATGCCATTTACAGCGACTAATGCCCACAGCTTAGTCACAGTAAACTGAATTTCCGACTTCAGTGCAGGGCACGATGATGTCCCTCCACGAGATAGCACGGTGACTAGCCCTGAGGTACTAGTTAGCGCACATTTGTGATCACTCCTCAGGACAGTGCGAGCAGAAATCCACTAGTCGACTGATTACAGTGTGGGCAATTGAATAGCTCAGGGAACTTAACCCAGGAACTATATCCCTGCAAAGAGAATTGAATTGCCCACAAAGAGGAACACACGGTCACTAATCATCCTTAGATTGGCTGTGACATTTAAACACTGCTCAGATGGTATTAAGGGGCTTAATGTATTCCAAGAAAATATTCCTCACACCATTACACCCCTGCCTGATTAAACAACATAAGGCTGGATGGATCCATAGATTTCTGCTGTTTATCCTACAATTTGACACTACCCTCCATCTTCAAGGACACAAGGATGATACAAACATACATGTACAAACAATATATACCCTATTACCACACCCCATATAAAAATCAGGACTCACCTGTGAGACGCCGCTGTCTGGCTCACCCGTCCACGCTCTGAAACCATGAGTCGCGGCCGCGGTGATGTCATCCAGCGGCGCCCACCCAGCCCGTAAGTACTTAAAAAGAAAAGCATGGTTACTAAGTAACATATCATCAAATATATAATGTTAGTCAAACAAGCACACATATATAATCATCACTGTGTATCTCTCAATATTTCATTATGAGTATACATAAAAATGATCAGACAGATCAACCCATAACTGTGCATATTACATGTCGTTATAGAAAGCATTGTAGCCCAAGAGTCTCATTTAACCCTCTCGGCGCTAGAGTACCCAATGTGTGTATCCACCTACTCTCCTTTTGTAATAAGCATTTAATTCTATTACATCCTCTCATATTAGGTGGTATGTGGTCTACAATAATAGATCTAATAGTAGCTATTCCATGTCTCGCTAGTACACAATGCCTCGCTACTGGTTGGTCGCTAAGAACCCATCACTAATGCCTGTCTGATAGCGCTCCTATGTGTTGGTTGCTTCTTAAGTCCCGTAATGTCCAATTTCACTACTTGATCTCTAATATTTCTTCCTCTAGGGAAGCTTGGTAATAAATTGGTGTTATTCAAAACTAGTAAATCCCTATCAGTGTTTACTATTGGCCAGCACTGTTTAACCGGTTTCGTAGTTGCTTAACTGTGTGGTTACACCTATTAACCTATGGTATGCTCTGAACTAACTCCCTCCGTTGATTTTTTTTGGGGGGTTAATAATTGTTTTTGTGGTATCTTCATCACTTTAGTCTTAAGAGCTTCTAGTTCATGTCTGTTATATCCCGGTTCTACAAATTTGTCTACCATCTGCGATAGAGCTTGGTCTACCTGTTCTGGATCTGAAGTGATCCTTTTGACACGCAATAATTGCGAGTAGGGCAACCCCTTACGCAAAGCTGTTGGATGAGAACTATCATACCTTAAAGATAAGGTGGCCATACACGGATCGGCACGATATAGGTGCTATATCGTGCCGTGTATGGGCACGATATCGTACCTGATATCGTGCTGCGGGGGGTCGTACATCGCATCCAAAGGTCTTCTTACAAAACCATCTGACCTGGGATGCGATATACGATCCCATACGATCCCATTGAAACGGTGGAGGGGGGAGCCGGCATATCATGCGGACTGCGGGGACCGCAGGAATGCAGGCAGTGACGGATCGGCAGTCGCACTACACGGTGCATCGCACAGTGTATGGCCAGCAATAGTGTTCCTATCCGTTGATTTCGTAAACAATGATGTATCTATTTTCTGATTATGCAGGGAAAGGTTTCCATCCAAATATTGGATGTTAGAACTACTAATGTTGTATGTAAATGTTACTCCTCCTCCTGATTTATTCGGTGTTTCCCATAAGGATGTCAATTCCTCTTCTGTGCCTGTCCACAGAATTAATAGTCTATGAATCTCCGATATGTTATTCATTAGCATTAACACAATTTTTGTCCTATATAATACATATACATATTGACATATGCCGGGGACACTGGGGACCCCATGGCACAACCCGAGATCTGCAGGTAGTACCTGCCATCACAGAGAAAATAGTTACGAGTTAACAACAATGTTAGTAATCTCACAAAAAATTTCTATCGGTGGTCCCTTATACACTAGGTTATCAGAAATCTATTTGTTTCACCGCCTCTATACCGGCATCATGCGGGATTGCCGGTATAGAGGCTGGCGACGTCCGCTGTACACATCATGGCATGGTCAGGCAAAGCTTGTGTTTCCTCTAGTCTCAACAAATGGTCAGTCGTATCTATTAAATGTGATGGTATATTCTGCACACAAGGATTCAGAAAGGATTGTAAATATATAGAAACAAGATGAAATAATGAATTCCTAGCCGAAATTATCGGTCTACAACAAACTGGATTTACAGTGCTTTTGTGCACCTTGGGTACGGTGTAAAATAAAGGTACAGTAGGGAATTCTATTGATAATGCCTCTTGTATATCTGTATACAAAGCTCGGAGCTATTCAATTGTCTGCAGTTTACAGCGACTAATGCCCACAGCTTAGTCACGGTAAACTGAATTTTCTGACTTCAGTGCAGGGCACGATGATGTCCCTGCACGAGATAGCATGGCGACTAGATCCGCGGCACTAGTTAGCGCACATTTGTAACCACACCTCAGGAGGGTGCGAGCAGAAATCCACTAGTCGCGGGTTTACAGTGTGGGCAATTGAATAGCTCAGGGCACGTAACACAGGAAATACATCCCCGCAAAGAGAATTGAATTGCCCACAAAGGAACACACGGTCACTAACCATCCTTAGATTGGCTGTGACATATAAACACTGCTCAGTTGGTATTAAGGGGCTTAATGTATTCCAAGAACACATTCCGCACACCATTACACCCCTGCCTGATTCAATAACATAAGGCTGGATGGATCCATAGATTTCTGCTGCTTATCCTACAATCTGACACTACCATTTGTCTGTAGAAGTACAATTAAAAGAGGCCAGGCATATTTTTATATAAACACACTATATTTTATATATTCCAATATAGTCTGGCACTCCGCACAACATGTACATCAGCTGGGTGCCTTCCTAAATGCAAATACACTCTCCTGAGTTCCCCAAAACAAAGAACAAGGCAGCACCAATCAATAATGTAACCAGAAAAAGTGTATTCAAATCATCAGCATGGTACAAAGAACAGCATATATATATATTTTTAATGGAATAGTTATGATATGCTGTCGGCTGAATACAGACTCTGGAATGTCGAATGGTGAGAATCCCGACAGGCGCAGGTAAGGACCCTAACCCTCCCTTAGTGGTGCCCAACACTAACCTCCCCCCAGTGGTACCTAACCCTCCCCACTGCAAGGTTCTAGGTGCTCTCCTGCACGCCACTGATAACAGGATTATTTGAGTTACGGTCACTTCTCCTATTAGCTTGAACCTGTCTGACCTTTCTCCTCTGAACTCTTATAAACCAGCCATTTTTACCCACAGAACTGACACTCCTTTTTCCTTTCGGCGCTATTCTCTGTAAACCCTAAAAACTGCAGTGTTGAAAATCTCGAGAGATCAGCAGTTTCTGATCCTCAAACCAGGCGCCTGGGACAGACAATTGTTAAACAGTGGCCAATATGTGGCACATTGCGTTCAATTGAATTCCCCCCAAGGAATCGGTATGAAATACCGCCGGCCGCATGGCAGGCGGTTCGATTCCTGGCAGCGGCAGCCTGACATCAGCAGAGTTCCGAGCAGCGGAAGCCCGACAGCGCTGGAAATCCCGATCGTGGATAGGTAAGTATTCTCTAACCTAACCCCCCTAACCCTCCTTAGGGGTGCCTAACCCTAACCTCCCCCCCAAGTGCCTAACCCTAACCACCCCCTTCCCCGCTGCCTAAACCCAAGTCCCCCGGGGGGGTGCCTAACCCTAAGTCCCCCCCCCCGGGGTGCCTAACCCTAACCCTCCCTCCCCCTAACCCTCCCGGGGGGGTGCCTAACCCTAAGTCCCCCCCCCGGGAGACCTAAACCTCCCCCTGCGGCTGTCCGCTCGCGGCACCCGGCATCACGACGATGCTAGACGCCCGGCATTTCACCCTTGCCAGGATATGACAGTCGGGAAGCCGGCTGCCGGTATTTAGGCAGTCGGCTTCCCGATTGCATACCCCCCCCAAAGTGGCCGCTGAGCGCATCTTGTAATTGGCTGAGCAGCCAGCGCTCTCTCTTTGTTAATACCCAGACATTTAACTGTGTTCCTAATTGTAAAATGCTGAGTAGTAAGTAAATGTTATATGCAGAAAGGTTAGTGGTATTATGGGTTTATGGAAGTTGTCAGGTGCATTGGATACAAAGCCTACTGAGAGTTTGACAAATTTGAGAGCCAAAAACAGAAAACACCAGATAAAAGCAAAACGTAACACTAAATAAACACAAACATTAGATTATAGTAATGAACTATCACGCACCATAAAAGCATCTTGCTTGGAACAGACACCAGTGTATTGTAATAAAGCAGAATGTGAGGCAGTGATTTCATTAATATGGGAGAGGGAAAGATGAAAAAAATGAAGTAACCGTTCACACACGTGAATGGTACACAGACATGAATGTAGCGTGTCCTACTGGTCTGTGCCTATGATCCTACCTCTGAAAGCTTGTGTACTGTCTTCATAGCATGTAATAAGCCTGATTGAATGTGCCGTTTAAGTTGAGACCAAACTCTAAATATGGCTGGGATGTTCCTAAAGCAGGTTTATGGTAAACTCATGTGTACTTTACTTAAAGCACTGCACGGACATGAGCCTGCAGCTAGCACTAGATTACATCCAGTCATTTTACACTTATTTTCTGTTTCACATACTTTCATTACTTTGTAATTCCCGATTGCTTCCTGGTCACCTATCACAGACCCTTCCAGGGTTTGGCACGGGAAGCCTGGATTCAGACCGGATCTCCCTCCACTGATCACAGCGCTCTAACTGAAGAGCATGACTCCACTGTTAGGCATTTTGTTGACAACATAACTTGGGAATACCCAGCTACAGTGTGATAGGGTCCAGTCTGTCAGCACTAGAAGATCTTACTTGTCTATTCCTATCAGATCAAGTCCACATGAGATTTATCAAACTGTATGGGAGCTACTGGTAAAAGGAGTGGTCCATGCTCTCTAATGCACATGCAAAACCTGCTTTACTACTAGCAATCGCAGCATCCGTTATTTAGAAAGTGACACCTTTTGATGTACAAATAGTAAGAGAAAAATGACCAATGCACACAAGTTAGAGTGTAGTAACTAAAGATGTCATGCTCATTGGCGCTTTAAAGCTTAAGGAAGAGAGGACCCAAGAGACCTACGAGGGCTGTAACAAGGAGGGTACAGGCTGTGGTCAGGATGTACAGTCTCATCAACGGAGATGGACAAACTGGATAAAAGCCTGGCGTGCAAATACCAGTACTTATTTATGCCGTCACTGAAGCAGGTATAGCCCTGAGGCTGCAGCTCATGGCATTTGGTGACATTTTATATTACGCCAGGCAACATCCAGGTGCCAACAAAAATGTAAGTGGACATTCGTCAAACTGGCATACTGATTGAAGTACTTCTGCTGTATGTACAAAACACGCTGATGGCCGATAAAGACCTGGTGCTCGCTGTATTACAGCTGCCGGTATCCAGTAGGGTTTTTTTTTTTTTTTGCTCATTTCTAAGGCTCAGTAAAACCTGTATAAAAGTGCCACTTAGGCTGCATACACTGGAGTAGTTACAAAATCAGTCTATAAACGTCACCCAGAAGTATTAGCCCTTAATGTTCCCGCTAGAAGGCAGGCAGCAGAATCACGAGCAAGGAATCTTCTGTGTGTTCCTGGAAAAGGGGGCATGTCCTTGTGGCACGTCCGCAATTCGTCACACTTGGAGGCGTGCCCAGCACTTATGAAGGTGCTGGGCTTCCCCCAACCTCCCCCCTCATGATTTTTATTCACCCAGATGTGATCGGACACCACAACTTTATCCACCTGCGGGACACAGCGGGCACATGGGTGGGGAAGGCTCAGGGCAGGCTGTTTTAGCGGAGAGCCACTAAAAGGCCAGGGCGCATCTTGCCTTTTTAAAATAGGGCAGAGTGTGGCGCCTAATTTGACAGGACTACTTATTTTCAGCAAAAAAAAACAGCTTAATGCTATTCTTCACCACTTGTGCAAAGACACTATATAGTCAATTGAAAGCACTTAAGTACCCCATATAGCTCCAGGGGGGCTAATCGGGGACATCTATACTGATCCCCATTGTTAGTGCATCGTTTGGGGGGTGTTAGGCTGACTTCCCCATCACTCAGAGCATTTTGACTGTGAGTATCGCCAGGACGCGTTTTTGGAATTGAATACGGCGAATAGAGGAGGAGCACCTGATAAGTTTCTACCGCCAATACACGCGAAGTAGGCGAACTGTGCGGCAGGCGGAAGAGTATCGCAGGTGCGAAACTAATTGAATATGGGCTATATTTTGTCCAGGTGCAAATAGTAACTCTACCAGGATTTGCTCCTAATCAGGGAATAATCTGCATATATTACATTGCTAAATACTGTCCCACAGATTACAGTAGAAAAGATAGCACAAATAGCCTTCACACTACACAGGTCATATTACAGATACTGGACCGATAAACAGGCAGTGAGGGCTAGACACAGACAAAAGGTAGAGTAATGATTATACTTGTAATAGACTGTCTACAACATTCAACAAATTAAAAGCAATAAAACACCAACACAATGGCATATTAACCTTTATCTTCAGTGATAATACAAGGGGGGAAAAAAACATAAGACAATCACTACCACACAAGCATTTCAGATGAGTTTTAGGGCTTGTCAGAGAAGCCAAAAAGGTACCACACTGACCTAGTGCTTTCTTTGACACTTTGTTACAGATTTCTACTTTTGATAATATATTATCATAACAAACAAAATACCTGAAGAAGCTGAGTATTGTTAGCACCGCAGTACCATATCCCATTCAGGGCCAGCACCAATTGTACTGTGCAGAACTGACACCCACCAACTGCCGCTTCAACGAGCCCAGATAACTGCCAGCCTCAGACTTTCAGAAAGATCATAACATAGCAGCGCCCGTCACCGTAAGCTGAAAGCCTATATGTGCAGTATCTTTAATGGATTTATATTAACATCCATCCTGACATAGATCCATACAATCCAAGGTTTGCCAAAATTGATTTATACCAATATCTGCATACTTTACAAGAATAGAGGGTCGATTAACCTGAGTAGCCTACGTGGGCTCAATTCACCCTCCCACAGTCAGTAACCGCCTATTACTGACTCCTCCCACTGTGTAGTGTACGGGTAACTCGCTGCCACCACCAAGCTCCTAAAACCAGCACCTAGAACAGCCTACGTCTGGCAATGTGTGGATACACTGCTGCAACACTTCCTGGGTAGAGTCAGCCAATTCTCACTGGTCCCTCACTATGGACCAGTCTGAACTGAGTAACTGGCAAAGGGTTTCAGCTTCGGACACTTTGGGCTCAACTCAGAACAGGAGGAGAACAGAGTAGCGTTTGGTGCTCCTCTGGTACTGACAGGATACAACCAGATGCAGGAGTCTTAAGGAAAGAGGTTTACTGCTCATTGCTGATTGTGCTTGGTACAAATCACAGCATACAATAGGTTACAGAAGTACAATCCTCTCTGGATTGTCAGAGAAAACGCTACAAGAGCCACATCAGCACTTTATATAGTAAGGCAGCGTTTTTCAACCACTGTGCCATGGGACACTAGTGTGCCGCGGCGGTCATCTTAGCACACTTGTACTGTAGTGCGTTTTATTCCTAAAGAGGACAATGTAGTGTGTTTTATTCCTGTGGAGGTCAATGTGTGTGTATTTTTTAATAAGGGAGCCAATGTGTGCCTTTTTTCATTGGTCATGCACGCTGCATTGCTGGATAGTGTGCCAAGGCAATTTTAAAGTTTTGTGTAGTGTGCCTCAAGTTGAAATCACTGTAGTAAGGGGACACAATAGAAGTAGTTGTAAACGTCTTGAGCCGTGTAGCCACTAGGCGATTAAAATGAGCGACTGAACGATAACGACATCGTTCAAACGCTCATTAATCGTTCGCAAATTGGGTATGAAAATGTCGAAAACGACCAACGATGCGCGCTCCCGCTGGTCATTTTCGACAACAATCATCGCCTGAACATGCCGGTCAATCTGCCGATAATGACAGATTGGCCATGTTCGGGGATGAGGGAGGATGCCTACACTGAACGACTGATCATTCAGTGTAGGCACTACAGGGGAAGAGGAACGACTGTACGATTACAATGTTGTAATTCAAATTGTACTGTCGTTCCTCTATCTGCTACTGGTTACGCACCATAAGACTAGTACAGGAAACCATCTCAAAATATAAACACAACTTACATTCCTCCTTTCATATATCTAAAAGGTGCCCATACAGGGTGCGATATATCAGCCGATCTGACGGATTTGTACGATTTGGCCGCTATATCGTACCATGTATGGGCATGATATCGGACAGTGCGCGCACCCGTGGGGGTCGTACATCGCACCTCCAGACCTTACTGCAGGTTCAGTCGATCTGGGGGATGTGATGTGCGATCACATGCATCGCTATGTGGGTGGGGGGGGGGAGCCGGCATATTGGGCTGTCGGCCACCCGATCGCACTGTGTGTGGGGACCACCCGATACGTCTGATCCCCAGTCTCGTCGCACGGTGCATATCGCACTGTGTATGGCCAGCTTATGACCCAAACCAGTTTGCCTTAAACACAATTTGATTTAGCACATGACTATCTTCTTATCAGCACTTGACAAAAGAGAAACACGCCCCAGAGTGCACTGCGTCCAACATAGGCTTGGTCAGCTAGCACTACCTTTCACTAGGGCAAGGATAACAACGCACAACAATGACAATGTTTCCGATGTGAAAATAGCTACTTCTAATTGATTTCAGCATGCAAAGAATGAATATGACATGTAAAACTCTCAGTTAGCTCTGAGTTCCGACATATAGCCCATTTATGGCGATGTAGGGGTATTCCTAGTGAAGTGGGCAGAATGGAGAGAATCTTACCAGCAATCTGCGTTCCGCGCAAAGGGGGCGGGGCCTAATGACCAAATTAAATGAATCCGTTATTTGTCCCCTCCCCTATTAAAATATATGTGACTCATGGGATTACCCACACAAGATAACTGTGGTGCACTGAGTGACAGCATAGGGAGCGATTCCACCAAGACATCTCAGCAATGGAACAAAGATATCAGGGTAGGTGATCACTACTGCTGGACAGTGACAAGAGAAGCCCCAGGAGAGGAGTACAAGCGACAAGCAAAGAGAAAGCACCCCCATGAATAGGCCACTATATTACATAGTACTTTCCTATGCTGTATGTTTGTTTCAGTTTGTGTTCTTATTTGTGCTTGATAGAAAATAAATAACAGTTTTAATTCAATCAAGAAACTATCAGATTATTTTAAAATAGCTTTTCACTATGACTATATTAGTAATGTACATACAGTATAGTGCAAGTAGTATCGCTCAAAAATAGAGCTAGTAAAAACATTCTGAATTCATTTTAGTTTTTCTTGACCTCAAATTAGTAATGTATGACTTATTTTTAGAAAGGAAACAAATTAAAAGTATTAATTTGTTGTACAATGTAATTACCATAGCATGTCTTAGGTCACAGAAAATGGCAATTTATTATAAAATACTGAATAATAAAAGTGTACAGACGTCAATGCTAATAGTCACCCAATGGCAGGTATATGTTGCACTGAAAACTGTACACATTGTGGAGTCTAACATCTAAAAACACTATAGGAAATGTATTGCCCAATCACAAACTCCCTCACTGTCACTAGGTCAGGTGCGAAGAATCCGACATAAACCTAGAGCGGTCACAAAGATCTGACACACACTGCTACATCTCCAAGCATAGAGGTAACAGTATGTTAAGTATTAAGGCCCGTATTAAATTAGGAGGCGAAAAGTTTTCGCCGATGCACGGTTTTCACCTGTTTCCGAAGTATCGCCCTATTCAATTCCAGGACGTTTTCTCCTAGGTGAAAACGCCATAGGCAAAAACAGGCGAAAAAGTTTTTACATCAAAAGGCAGGAAAATAGAAGTGCAAAATCCCTATTTTTGAGGGGAAAAAAAGTGGGGACTTCCTCCCTACTAATGACTAGTTAGGCAAAAAAAAATAATATATATTATTTTTCTAAATACCTCCTGAAAAAGCCATGTCATTTTTGGGGTAGAAGTGCAAAAAGTGTTAGAAAATTGGGCTAAAGTACTGGGACAGGTATTTTGGGGTGCTGTGTGGATGGGACAGGTGTTTTTAGGATTGCAGGAGGCTACAGCAGGTGTATTTAACATTTTTTTTATTCTGCACTTTACAAACCCCAAAATATACTAGTATCCATTTACATGTACCCCCAATTTATCTACAGCATTTATTTGTCTTAAAAGACATTGCTTAATATAATTTATTCACACTTATGCATATAACAGCCCTTTGACTTAAAATAAGATCCCTAATTACTTTTATTATGGCTAATAAATAATACACTTCAATATTGATTCCCCGGGTGAGTTAGGCTTTATTGGGGGTACAGACCGATACCCCCCCCTCTAAAAAAAAACGGACCTTTTTGCCAGTTCCGCTATTCGCTGCATTCGCCCATATGCGTTTTCAGTCTAGTAAATATATTTGTCCTAAAATATCCCCTTTGGATGTAGAGGTAGGCACTTATTATATTCTTCCCATAATGCTCTCCCTGAATAGCCAACAATAACTAAATGTGACCAACACAGCCCTGTAAGTGTAAAGACGTGTGATAGGAGCTAACAACACAAAAGGAGAAGGCACTGCACCAGTCAGTGTTGGCGGCACTGCACCAGTCAGTGTAAGGCAGCACTGCACATAGACTGATATGGGAGATGCTACCACATTCACCATCCTGCAGACACTGAATATAGACAAAGGGGGTGATTCAATTCTTTTGCTCGCCCCCTGCTGGGCGTTTATACGAATAAGTGCCCGACGGAGCAAATCGATTGTTTCTCCGTTCGTGCATCCATTAGTATTTAACGTGCCTAAAAGCACTAGGGTTTAGCTGTGTAAAGCGGCTAAACCCATTGGTTAGGGCACCCAAACAACGGACTTTGCAGACATTTCTTCTCGCACCTTAGGAGGCTGCAAAAAGAAATGTGCCCCCCATCAGCTTTAGGCATCCAAACGGAGCAACAATTGAATTGCTCCGTTGGGTGCAATTCTGCAATTCCACAATATATATTTTCCTTGCTACTGTCGTGAGCACTCCATCCTCCTAATATAAAAACAATAATAATAATAATAATAATAATTATATAAAACAAAATAAAATGGATTGATATACATTAGACAAAAAAAAAAAAAAAACGCATTTCAAGACAATGACTGGTTGAGTAAATTATTTTAAAACTAATGGCGCATACACACAGTCCAATTTAAAAGAACGATATAAACGATAACGTTTCTGGTTTATATCGTTCTTTTTTTCAACCCCTCTAACGACCAAACGATGATCTATGCGTGGGCACGGATAGTCGATATCGACCATCACTCGTGCCTGCAGGCCAAGCTGGTTGATATCGACCAGGTTAGTCCGTTTACTATAGGGACCCGCGATTGTTGATCGCAGTGTCGTTATAGTAGTTGGGGGGTTGATGCATGTGTTGGATGTTCGATATCGAACATCCAACACATGCAGGACGATCATATAACAAGGGGATGTCAACGTGAACTGTATAAAAACACAATAAGAAAGCGAAACCAGGTATTGGATAGAAGGACGTAAAACCCCTAGATGCAGGATGATACTGTAACCTTAGACAGTGCTGCTACTAATGGGCGCCCATCGGGGCAATTCAATTGTTGCTTTGTTCAGGCATGAACGCTGCGGACGCACAGATTTCTGCTTGCACCCTCCTGAGGCGGCGAGTAGAAATCTTCGAATAGTCCTGAATTACTCCACACTAACCAGGACTAGGTCTGCTTGGGAGCGACATGCGTGAAAAGCCATGTGCACCCAAAACAATTGTATATCGCACCCCGATCTCCTGTCACTATAAATAAGAGACCCGGAGCGGAAAAAAATTTTATTGCTCCCTGACACTAAGAAATGCATGGCAACTCTCCAGACCTTAATATCGTATGGACAATGAACATTCATGAATTCGTGACTAGGAAAACACTTATGACTCATCAAGTTGTAGACTACACAGATGTAAGGACATGATAGATTATACCGTACAGTGATTCCCTATGGAAATGTAATAAGTTTTCAAAACCAACAGGTCAGAATGAGCCGGAGAAGGAAAATTATTTCCCCTCAATTATTCTGATAAATGACTCTCATGCAGTGATGGCTACACCAATGCAAGTGATGGCTACACCAATGCAAGTGATGGCTACACCAATGCAAGTGATGGCTACACCAATGCAAGTGATGGCTACACCAATGCAAGTGATGGCTACACCAATGCAAGTGATGGCTACACCAATGCAAGTGATGGCTACACCAATGCAAGTGATGGCTACACCAATGCAAGTGATGGCTACACCAATGCAGTGATGGCTACACCAATGCAGTGTTTCTTGCAGGAGAATGGATTGTAATGCTGGCGGCTGTCAAGCAGTCGGTTCAAATCCCGACACTGTGAGCCCGACAGAAGAAAATCCCGCCAGCGTAAGATAAGTACCCTAACCCACTCCCCCCCCTCCCCAAGCCCTCTTTAGGGGTGCCTAACCCTATCCTCCCCCCCAGTGCCTAACCCTAAATTTTCTGCCTAAACCTAACCCCCCCTCCCCGCACCCTAAACCTCCTGGGGGGTGCCTAACCCTAACCACACACCCCTTCCCCTAACCCCCCCCTCCCGCAGCTAACAGGATGGGTGCCCCGTACTCACCTCGTTCGGGCCCACGTCTGGATTATGACAGGCATCGGATTAGGGAGTCTAGCGCGATTAGGTTTTGGGGAGGGTGGGGGGTGGGGGAGGATTCGGGATAGGCACCCCTAGTGGGGAGGGTTAGGAATAGGCACCCCCAAAAAGAGATTAGGGCTAGGCACCCCCCTGGGTAGGCTAAACAGCCGCCAGTATTTCAATCCCATTCCGATTCTTTGTCTGTTTTGCGGTGAGTCACTACAATGTATCACAGGGAGTATTGCAATAAAGAGCTGCATTACTATATAGTGGACATAGGTAGTCAACAGGGTTTTAAAGAGAAATCTCAAAATTAAAAACACATCTAACTTGCCAAACACTATGGAAGCAATGTCTTAGTACAGTATATAGCTTCTCCGAACTGGACAAGTTACCTGTAGCGGATGCTGCTGCTGCTGAACGTGCTCATGTAGCGTGGTCTGCTGCTGAGGGTCCCATATGTGGACAGTCTGTGCTGTGTTCTGATACGCCCCAGTCACTGCCTGTACGGCCACTGGAATGTGGATATTCCCATTCATAAACTGAGCTGGGAACAGGGAGTTTGCCAGAGTCTGAACCACTTCCTCGTGTGCATTTTTCCCCATTTTGTCCTTGTCATCCTCTAACTTTACTGCAGTCACAGTGGTTGGAGAGCCTGTTACATGGACGGTATTGTAGGCCTCTTGAGGGATGGCAATGTGGGTTATGTTCTGCTGTTGTAAGTCACTGCGAGTGTTGGCAGAGTAAACTGGGATGGTCCAAGTCTCTCCGGTTGGGCTTGTAATGGTGCCCGTGGCCCCATACAGATGGGCACTGTCCACTGTCAGCAAGTCTGGCCTCAGAGATACGTAACTTTGCTGCTGGCCTTGTGGGATTGCAAGAACAGCTGCCAGCGGCTGCCCTGAAATGGCATAGGACAATGTGATGGGCATGTCCACCTTACGTTTCTTTACAGGTTGAAGGACGCTTGAAGTGCTAGATCGCCGCTCTCCCTCCCTGGGAGAACCTTGCTGCTGGGATGGGGGTGAGAGAGCTCCCACTGTCTGTATCTGAATACCGCCAACCGACTGTCCTGCTACCAGCTGCATCTGCTGGTGCTGTATGTGATCATCCTGCATGTCAGAAGGCTGCATCTGCTGGCCAGCCTGGACGTGCTGAACCTGAATCTGGGACACCTGTAACTGGGAGTTAGAAAGTTGCTGTGAAGGGCTGGGGCTTTGAAGGGACTGTCTCTGTATCGTCTGTGCACTCTGTGTTTGAGACGAGCCCTGGATCTGTACTTGCACTTGGATTGACTGTTCATTAGACTGATGGACACTGAGTTGCGGGGAAAGTTGCTGGGCTGTGACCTGCTGGGGCGATTGCTGCACCTGTATAACAAATGAACAGCACTTAATAGTAATATATACAAATCTGTGTACTGACAACGCATGTTAAAGCGTAACGTTTAGCTCAAAAGATTTAGGAAGATCTTTCTCAGCCAAAACATTAAAAGAATATTCTATAAAGCAGAAAACACAAAGTAACTTAATAAAGTCAGTATAATTCCATGTCACAAAGTGATGAATACTTCAGCAAAAGGATCAAATTACATTGTTGCGTTGATATTATTCCATCACACAAAAGAGCGATGATACAATTGCACAATATTGACGTCTCGGCTCCTAGGCCACAAGCGCCTGCCGCCATTATAAGTACAATGTTACCCACGCTCTGCTTTAGTATTAAACGTTGCTTTTCTCCGCTCTGCAGCCGATTACATTAATATTCTGACCACTTTGCAGAAGAATTACAGAAAGGAATCTAATATATTAGGCACAGCACTGTAGTATGAGCGACATATGAAAGATGAACTGCTCACTGCGCAGTACAGAGTGGATTTGTATAAAGCAACTGGCATAAAATCAATAACCGGACCTTAGTAGTTAATAAAGATGTAGTGATCTCTATACAATACTGTGCAGCGGGAACACATTGAGGGAGATATTAGGATCTTAGCTCTTCTATATTGTCAGCAGCATTTAATAAATATCAAAAAAAAAATTAAAAAAAATTCACACCGAAATAAATTACCTGGAGATTCATTAAAGGTCTCAGCCCCCTAAGACTCCTCACAATGACGAAATTAGCATTTATATGTACTGGCGTGACATATGTTATACCGGGGTGTTTAGCTTGTATATTCAACTCAATATTATGCAATTCTATGGAAACCCAATGCAAAAAAAGCCCCTCTCATCCCAAATACAAGGTTTAGTTGGTAATTGGTTCATGTTGTAAATACCTGGGAAAGCTGAAATTAATGAAGACGAATATTCACCATAAACCATCCATATTACTAGTGTGAAATTATGTGGTCAAAATATATTGATTTTCAGTGGCCACAGCTGCAATTACCATAGACAGAAATGAAGAACTGGATAAGTGTTGAGGACTGAGAGAACAGAGAGAATAAGCAACGAGCCAGAAAACCAGGACAAAGGCTTCATTACACTCATTAGGGTCGCGAATTTCTCATTGAGATTGTATTAATAGCAATAAAACCAGAGTGTATTCTTCATCGCTTACCAACCAATTATTCTGTGTTGTGGATTGAAGGTTCACCAGGAATAATTGATAAAATTTTACATTTCAGTTTTCCCAGATTTAGGGATAACAAAACAACCTTCATACAAAGTCTGAATGTTACGCTGTACATCTGGGTCCCAGTACTGTACACTATAGTATGGGGCTACATTCAACCAGTCTGGAAGATATTTGAAGTCCTCTGCCATTGCAAATATGCTCATAAACCCCTCCCCCTCTATTCATTGGAATCGAAAAGTGACCTAAAAGTCTTATTTAGAAATCACTAGGTACACTGATGGAAATTTAAGCTGGTGTAATTATCCGCACACCTAGACACAATGGAAAGGGAAACATCCCCCCTCGTCGAAAACCAGATAAAAAAGGCTTTCCCTGCAGCAGTGTAACCTTCGTGAACTCCGTCAGAGTAAAAGCCTTACCTCAGAAACCTCAATTTGTGGAGAGAACAGTCACTAACAACCCCACTTCTAGCGTGCACAATGCTGCAATGGGCCGTATTCAATTAGTGGTGAAAGCAGACTTTTTTGTGTAGTAAAAAAAAAAAAAAATTATCTTCACAAAAAAAACCAGGCAAAAAAAAAAATAAGAACTGGAGGAAAATTTTCTCCATCCCAGACCAAGTAGAAAAAAAAAAAATCAAAATCCCTATTTCTGGCTAAAAAAGTGGGGATTTCAGAATCTTTTGGACACTCCCGAATGATAAATTACCGGGAGAAAAAAAAGTGTAAGTTGTGTACTTTGATAAAAAACTACCGCGCAAATTTTGGGTGGATAAAAAATAAAAAATTTGAAAATGGTTTTAAAGTATTGGGTCTGATTTTTCAGGGGGCGGTATGGATGTGCCAAGTGTTTTCAACATTGCACTCGGTCGCAGCAGGCGTTTTTTTAAAATTGCGTTTTTATGACACAAAAATATACTTGCACCCATTTTAACGTACCCCCAATTTACATGGATCAGTAATTTTCTGGAAAAAAAAAATAGCTTTCTAACTTTTTTTTAACAATTTTTTATTTCACCCAAAATTTGCGCAGTTTTTCACCAAAGTACGCAACTTACGATTTTTTTTCCTGGTGATTTATCATTAGGGGGGGGGTGTCCAAAGGGTTCTGAAAGAAATCCCCATATTTTTAGCCAAAAATAGAGATTTAGCATTTTTTTTCTCCTAGTCTGGGGTGGAGAAAACTTTTCTCCAGATTTTTTTGCAAAAATTTTGCCTTTTTTGGAGAAAAAAATGGCAGTTTTCGCCGCTAATTAAATAGGGCCCAATGTGTTAGCTGTGTAGCTGTCCTCCCTGGATGCTTTCACACACATACAAGGTGGGAGAGCCCCACTAACAGAGCCAAGACATTAATCAATTGGGTATCTTCCAATGAGACAAACTCAACCCACCTCACAATTCTCTACATATGGTTATAGTCTGGAGAGATAAAAAAAATGTGTTAAGCCTTTAAAAATGCAGCCAAAATTTGTGAGAGTTCAATTTATCAAAAGGAACTTGTTGCGTGGGTCACGTCACTGTTACCGCGTGCATAGATAGGTTGCATTCTCATGGAAATAGCCTCTGCCCACAAACAGCTGCCTCCACTCTGTATTGGAGAGGGGTGAACTTTATTACTCAGTTTGCTGTTCCTATCAATCCAAAAAGCCCACCAGTATTCTGCAGCATATACATATAGGTATGGGCACAAAGCCACATGTTCCGCAGCAATCCTGACAGCACTGATCTGGAGAATTAGTTACAGACCAGGACACCTTATGGCAACAGCTCTGGGAGATTTCACTTTGGAGGCAGAAGCCACTTTTGGTTGCAGAAATGCATGTACTACTAGACTGTCTTAGGGAAACTGACCAACAAATCTTCTGAAATACCGGAGTCCTGCGACCCCTCGGGGGAGAGGTTGATTCGATTCAGCTGAGGGGCAGGATGGAGAATCCAAGGCCTGATGAGCGCTTCGGGAAGAATCTGAAATCAACAACGGAAACTCAGCCACTAACATCTCTCGGAGGCGAGCTAAAAGCGTCAGACATCTGCAAATCTTTGGGCATATATTTATCTGCTTGCTAGCATTTACAGGCCAGGCTTCCCCCATTATAAAACAGGTGTCTGATTTGCAAGATCTAAGGAAACAAATGGGGGCTCAAACTAAACACTCTGTCAAAATCAAACTATGCGTTATCATTAAAAGTTGAGGGTAGGGTGGGTCTGTATTTTAGAATAAAAACAAAAACACTATGCTGTAAGATCTATAGTCCAGTAGGTCCTGTTCACTTTTATAGATTTGTTACAATGCACTTAATGTAAGACAAAGGCATGTAGTGTAATAAGCACAAAGTAAACCTTCATAATAAACTACTGAACCAAGAACCATAAGCACAGGTCATGCTGTGCAAGATCATTTAAATGTGGCAAAACAATGTCTGTTATTTTCCCTAAATGATTTCAAAATGTAATAACATGGTACAATATGCAGCCTAAGCACATCGCACCAGGTTATTAAATGAACCACAATAAAGACGGGTAAAAACAGGAAACTTTTAAACTTATTTTCTACAGAACTCACTATTGTTTTATGAACGGGAATGCCATACATATACAGATTTCTGTTTGAAAGGTATTTGGATTCTCGGCCCAATATTTCTAGAATGCCACATTTAAATAAGCCGCGTTAAAGAGACTTTTTAAGACGAGGGAACATGTAAAAAAAGGACAGTCAGTCACCTGCACCTGCTGGGATTGAACTTGGATTTGCGATTCTTGTTGGCTCTGCTGCTGCACGCTCGTAGTTACAGGACAAGCCAGCTCGAGGAGAGATCCGGCCACTTCCGTGCTATCTGTGTAAATACAGTTCGCTCCCTGCTGATACACCATGGTGCTGCTAGGGGGCTGATGGAATTCTTGCAAGGCATCAGGCCCTTTTGCAGCCAAGGAATCCAGGAATTCTTTCATCCTGTGTTGCGGAACCGTCCGGGCCTTCATGCGGATATACTCTTCGAATGAAATGGTGTTCTCCAAAGAATTATTCATAGCTCACGCCGAAGTCCTGACATTAAAAAAAGAGAAAATTAATAAACATCCAAAGGAGGAGATGAAGTCATTGAGGGGAGTTCAAACTCTTGTTTGTAATTGGCGCCTGACTGAGCAATTCAATTGTTTCTGCGCTGGGAGTGAGTGCCCGGATTTCTGATCGCACCCTCTAGAGGCGGCGAGCATGAATCAAAACTCAGTCGTTTGGGCGCTCTAACCAGGACTTTAGACAGGTTTAGCCGCATGACACGGCTAAACCCAGTACATTTGGGTCCTATTGGTGCAACAATTAAAGTGCCCTGTCGGGCGCCCATTACTTAGGGGAGCGATAAAGAACAATAGAATATCCCCCATGTGCTGTAACAGGTTTTCATTTAATACTGAAATACATACTGCTTCCACATAAATAAATGGGGCTGATTACGGGATTCTGGAGATCGGGATCCCGACTCCGGCATCCTGACAGGGTTAGGCTACAGACACCTGTCAGTCAGTATCCAAACCCTGCCCTGTGCCTAAATCTAACCTCCTCCCCAGTGCCTAAACCTAACCACCCCCTCCCCGCACCCTAACCCTCCCCTCTTAGTGCTTAACTGTAAAGGTGCCCATATACAGTGCGATAAAGCAGCTATATCGTACAGTGTATGTGCATAATATCGAGCAGAGCGCGCTGCCGTCGGGTATTACATCGCACCCCCATATCTCTCTGCAGGTTCATTTGATCTGGGGATGCGATGTGCGATCCCATGCAGCGCTATGTGGGGGTGGGGGGTGTGCCGGCATATCGGGCAGTCGGTCACCCGATCGCGCCGTGTGTGGGGCCCGCCCGATATGTCGTCCATCGGATCCTCCGTCGCGTCGCAAGGTGCATATCGCACAGGGTATGGGCGGCTTTACCCTTCCCCTAGTACCTAACCTCGCTACTTACCATCGGGATTCCGGCGCCGGGATTCTGAACGCCAGAATCCCCTTTGACAGGATGCTGAACGTATCCCAGATATATGTGGCTTCTCATTTCTCAACCTTCACATTAAGCTATTAATAGAAAAATTAAACAACCCACGCTTAAACTTTTTGGTTTGCCAGTTACCCTAGTTCCGATCTAGAGCGTTCAACTGCTGTAACATATTAAGGAAGATACAGAAGAACAGTAAATGACTAAGGGCGGAATTCAATGTGCCGTTCCATTACTGTAAATGGTCGATATGAGCGCAGTCGGGCATTGCGGCATCTCTCTTTGAATTGAATTACCCGCTTAGGCTGGGTACACACCTCGAACGATATCGGCCCGATTTGGCTAAATCGGAACGACAAATCGGGCATATCGTGCAGTGTGTATGCCCAATTATTGTGCTCCCGCGGTCGCATGCAATATCGTGTGATTGGCCGTGCTGCACAGTCAATAACGCGATATCGCATGTGAGGCTGTACATATTAATGAAGGACGGAACCATGATTGTTCCGTCATTCATTAAATCTTTTAAGTGTGTAGGGGCAATCATGCAATGTCCAGGGTGACGGCGAATCGCCCGGAACATCGGCACGATTGCTGGTCGTTTAGGTGTGTACCCAGCCTTAGTTGACATAAAAATGTAAATATTCCAAATTTTATGTCTTAAGCTGCATACACACGTAACAATTTTGTTAGTGAACGATTTCCGTTCACTTTTTTCCTTTGAAAAAGTGAACGATTTTTTGAACAATTTTTTCAACGAAGAACGAAAAATGTTCCTTCCTTTAATGAAAATCGTTAAGTTGGTCAGTCAGAAATGGATGATGAACTACAAATGGGAACGCGCATGAAATATCGTTCATTGTTGTAACTCCGAAACTGAACGATATTTCGAACGATTGAACGACATCATTATAGTTAAATCGTTCAAAAAAATCGTTACGTGTGTATGCACCTTTAATGTGACTAAGCCAGCATACAAAACACTAATATTAGGAACTCCTAATATAAATGTCCATAGCATCCTAATTACAACCGTGCTTTATAACAGTTTTCTACGTGTAACTCTTCTATATATTAAGAGGTTATCAGCTAACGATCAATGACCTCATTCTATATGAAAAAAAATTCAAGTTGATTGCAACATCAACAATTAAGGTCTCCACAGGGGTCCCTTATGCAGGCAGCAGGGGGTTAATGTCACAGCCAGGAGTGACCTGGAGACAGTGGCCTCCTGCTGAACCCAGGGTTCTGCTCTCCCGCCCTTCTTGTCTGTCAGGGAATTCCTCTGTGCTGCAGGGAGCGAGCCTGCGTGTAATACAGGACTCCGCTACTACAATGGAGGCTCGTGCACACAGGCACTATTATATCGGAAAGGGGAGGAATCAAGGGGTAACAGGCACATGGGACAAGACGCAGCACAGCACATCCTTATTTAAGGGCACATTTGACATTCCGGTGTAACAAATGTCTAATACAGCCACATTATATAATATAACAATGCACATTGCCATCCCCAGAGACACTATAAGCAGTGACTACTATTTTGTGCTTTTGCCTCAGTTTTAGGTGTTTGCTTTTATTTTTTTATCAATATAATAAAAGTCTTTGCTAATGATAATGACATGCAGCACATGTATGTCACACAAAGCACACGGCACACCCCCGACTCCCACGGGAAGCAATCGGGAAGCCGACTGCCTATATACCGGCAGCCGGCTTCCCGACTGTCTTATACCGGCATGGGTGAAATGCCGGGTGTCTAGATGTAGACGCCCGCATTTCCCAGACGCCGGGCGCTGCGAGCGGACAGCTGCGGGGGGGGGACTTAGGGTTAGGCACCCCCCCGGGAGGGTTAGGCTAGGGGGAGGGAGGGTTAGGCACCCCTGGGGGGGGGACTTAGGGTTAGGCACCCCCCCGGGGGACAGGTTTGGGTAGCGGGGAAGGGGTTGGTTAGGGTTAGGCACTTAGAGGGGGGATTAGGGTTAGGCACTTGGGGGGGGGGAAGTTAGGGTTAGGCACCCCTAAGGAGGGTTAGGGAGGTTAGGTTAGTGGATACTTACATATCCACTATCGGGATTTCCAGCGCTGTCGGGCTTCCGCTGCGTCGCACTCTGCTCCTGTCAAGCTGCTGCTGACGGGAATCGAAACACCGGCCGCACGGCCGGCGGTATTTCATACCCATTCCACTCCCACTGTACGCGTCATGCAGGGCCCAGCCATGATGATAGGACAGACAACCATCCAGGTAAGAGGTCCAAGAACAATGGGACTGGGTAGGGTGGGAGGTCTAAGGTGAACTGAGAGATGCCGGGTTCATGTACCATTATATGTTTTTAGTGTTAGCACGCACCTGAAGACCATTATAATACATACTGTACTGTTGCCATTTTATTTATCGTACAATACCTGGCTAAGCATCAACCCAAAAGCAGCTTCGCACAGACTAAATAAAAAACCAATCATGTTAATCAGCAGGATCAACACACACCCATAGACAGAGTGCAAAAGTTAATGACCGCTTTGCTCGCAAGCTGCTGTGGAACCACAAGACTCAGCATGCCTTTGAGACAGAGGGCAGAATTTACGAAGCCGCTGCGTCCTGACGGGTTGCAGATATATATTTAAAACGGCACCCGGAGTCAGTGTAAAACCCGACGTGCTTTACACTGACTGAGTGCCGTTTAAAATATTCACCAGCAGCCCACCGGGACGCAGCGGCTTACTGAAGCCGCTGCTTCGGAAATTCTGCCCATATAGTGCTCTGCAGCTTCTGCCAATACCTCAGACTGTCAGGACATTCTGCAATTTGTAGTTCCATAATAGCTTAGTAGCAGTCTATAATAACCCTTTCAGACCGACGACCCAAAAGATACATGGGTCTATCAACCTGTGAATTTGCCCGGTCGCAGGCCTGGGACTTCCATCTGTGTCATTTGCGTTTCACACATAGCAAAAACCGGGGACAATGTGCATTCATATGCAAAAACCTGGGATTTTGCACTATGGGCAGAACGCAATTTTTTCAACCAGCCCCCCTCGCGCCTGACTGAACTAATCAATTGTTGCTCCTGTCGGGCGCAATCAGCAGCCCTTGCCGGCATTTCGTGCAAGCTGGAATACGCGAAAATTGATCGGTTTGGGCGCCCAAATGGCACTTTGGTCGGGAGTAGCTGTTTTACGCGGCTAAACCTGACCTCTTTGGCTGCGATCAACGCGAACACGACACTTTAGACGCGAGATAATACACGCTAATACAATTGAATACCGCCTTGTGTGTGAAAGGGGTATTAGACAGCCTTTTGGCTGTAGGGTTGGGCTGAGAGTTGTAGTTCCGTAACAGCCTTACTAGCAGTCTGTAGGACAGATTTTTGGCTAGAGGGTTGTGCTGAGATTTGTAGTTCCTCAACAGATGGCCCAGCATATCACCAGAACTGCACTAGCTAAGGTTGTCCCCAGGGATGGCCCAGCCACATGTCACATACATGACGTGACTGCATACAGAACGTGTCAGTGACCCGAGGAGGCGGCAGTGAGGTGTCCCGGGGTGACAGCGCTGTGTAGGGGACCGTGTCATACAGAGCTGTCATCACCTTCCCTCCGGGGCGCGCTCCCGCGCACCGACTCCTTTCTCTCTGACCCCGCCCTCGGTCGCGGCGGCGCGCACAGAACAGGAGACGGCCGTGGTGGGCGCCGCCGAGCTGCTCCCCGGGACCGCGGCCAACAGTCACGTGAGGTCCCCTCCCCCCACCACCACGAATCCCGGCTAATAAAGCGTGACAGCACCACCCACGGGAACGCGCCCTGCTGGCTCACACAGAAGCGCGCCCCCCGCGCCGGCAGATGCGCGCGCGGAGGCCGACAGAGAGAGAAGGGGGAGCGCGCCCACAGTGTGACAGGCGAGCGTCGGGAGCGCGCACTGTATGCCATTTGGAGATATGGGGGGGGGGGGTACTCCGTTTCCTCCATACCGCCCGGGTGATGGGGGCGCGGACGGTGCAGCTGAGGAGGCCCCCCCACCCCTGGTCCCGCCCGTATCACTCACCGCCCCGCTGTCTGGAGGCAGCCCGTCCCCAGCACGCAGCCCTCTCCGGCTCCTGCCCCGCAGCCGCCGCTGCCACCACCTCCGTCCTCCACCTCACGCCCGGCGGCCTCGGCCCCGCTGCTGCTGGAGCCCTCCGTCCGCCTCGATGCTTTATTCCTCTCGGATAGATTATTTTCGCCTCACAGCTCCCTGGGCGCCATCTTACATTCAGAGCCTGCGAGAGCCAATCGCGGCCCCGCCGCCCGGCCTCGCGAGATCTCGCGGGCCAACTCTCGCGAGGTCTGGGGGCGGCCCCTGGGTCCACTTAAAGGGGACACGCAGCAGCAGCAGCAGCTCCTGTGAGGGAGCTCCCCCCTGACACACATAGGGTGGTCACAGTATAGCCATACATATAGGGTATGCTGTCACTTATACCATATGTATATGCATAATTTATCAATCATACATATATGCCTTTTTATATATATATATATATATATATATATATATGTATCACACACACAGATGAGTATATATAATATATCTAAAATTAATAAAAAGCATGGGATCACCCGCCAGCATACACACTCCCATCTCTGTGCACAGGTACCCCCAGCTGCTTGGCATCTCCCCGTCAGTATCAGGATCACACTGTTGGGCTCCAGGTTTAGGGTCACCACAAATGACGCATCCATGACGCCTGTGAACTACACGTGTCCCTTTAATAACTGCCCCAGTTGGTGAATTTTGGTTGCAATAATATTGACTAGACGCAATATTGGGTGAATGTTTTACTTGTTGTAAAGTATGTGCTCTGTTCGTCTGTCATAATCTACTACTTTCCTTAGGGGCCTATTTACTAAGCCTTGGATGGAGGTAAAGTGGACGGAGATAAAGTGCCAGCCAACGAGCTCCTAGCTGTAATTTTTCAAATGCAGCCTGGGACATGGCAGTTAGGAGCTGATTGGCTGGTACCTTATCACCGTTCACTTTATCTCCATCCAAGGCTTAGTAAATAGACCCCTTATGGTGCTTACACACGTAGCGATTTTAATGAACGATAATGATATCGTTATTGTTCAAATCGCTAATTAAAAAGAACCCTACCAACTTACCATCGACCAGCGATGCGCGGCCACGTATGGACGATAGCTATATATCATCCATCGGATGCGCATGCCGGTCAACTTGCTCGATGTCGAGCAAGTTAATATAGGTAACGGTCGCGGGTCGCTATAGTCGCCGGTAAGTATGTGGTGTGCTGGGTGATCGATACCAATCATCCAGCACACCAGGGAGGGTGCATGACGATCAGCCAGCGATATCGTATCGCTGGCTGATCGCTTCGTGTGTATGCACCATTAGTGAGAGTACAAACTGTCATTAAGCTAACCACACGTGCAGTGTTATAGGCACATTATAGGTCCCATATTTTGTGAGAGTAGCTTTGGATCAATAAGCCCCAAAATTCAATCACATTGGGATAGCCATAAATCCGGCTCTGCCTGTGTTTTGCTATATAACAGTCCCCATGTGATTCAGTTGCTTGGCAATGGACTCCCAGGCTGGTCTTATCTCACCGCCTATCCAACATGACAAGATCTATATACAGGGCTATCACTTAGATTTAATTTTAAGCATTTTCTTAAAAATGTTTTGGATACACAACACGCAGGTATTGAGCAAGCGCTGGCTACAGCCACCAAAATAAAGTTTACAGGTCATTATTAAAAAAAGATATTTTACTGTAAAAGTTTTTGGGGAAGAATCTGAAAAGGCGGAACCATCCCTTAAATAATGGACAGTTGGTGATGGTGCAAAAGACAATCACATTGCATATACTGTACAAATGTAATAAAAACTTAGTTTTGTTAAAAAAAATAGATGTTTATTTGTGGAACAATAAATTATATGTACAAATGTAGAGTTTACCAAACACATATGAGGAACTCACAAGCCAGACAAAAAGGAGTGACTTTCACAGAACAGAAATTCCAGGCCACAGATCTTTGCATATAATACACCTCATCTATAGATTTACTGACTACAAATTGGACATTTGCTATTCATTGCATAAAACAGCTTATTCTCTGAAAGATGATTTACATTATAAATTGCTTTTCAGATATAGAATAGAAAAATAACTGATATATGGTACTGTGAGTAATGAGTGTAATATATATATATATATATATATATATATATATATATATGTATATAATGTCTTTCAAAATGAGCTCTATATAAGACCTATTTACATATCAATATCTAAATTGTATTAGCTCATATTACTTTGTGCCACTGCTTAATTTCGCAAAGAATCATTATTTGCTGCTGTGGAACTACAACTCCCATCATGCCACACTAGCCTCTGACTAATGGTGCATATACACGGTCAGATTTAAAATATCGTTCAATTGTTCATATCTGAAGGAAAATCTGACATATCTGTCAGATGAACGATTTGAACGATGCGCGTTCCCGATGGTCAGATAACGATATCTGACATCTGATGTGTTTGCAGTCAGACTTGGACGATTCCATTCATTTTAATGCAGTCAAAAATCGTTCAAATCATTCATCTGACAGATCTGACAAATCTGACCGTGTGTATGCTCCATTATAGTTTCACAACACAGAGATAGCCATTGTCTACCAATCCAGGCTTATTGCCCTTTAACAGAAATATGGTCACAGTTAACCCCTTTGATGCCACAAAATAAAGAGACGCTGCAGAATGTCATTTTCTTATAGTTATCACAGCTCCATAGACACAGACAGAATCTAGGCCTAGGGTGTGTTGTGTGAGTTTGTATTAACCAAAGCTTTAAGCACAATCACACTCAGCAGCATTAAGTATATGTATGGCATTCACAGGAGCTGCCCTGATCACTGAAGTATGCCTGGGCATAGGGATCCCTGTAGGGACAGGACAGCTTTAACATGTCCATGTGCTACGATATAACCTCCCACTCTACACAGCAACACTCCAGCTTAAGGTGGCACGACGCTTCTGCCAGCAGTTTGCACAGAGCCAGAAGGCTCCCTGCCTTAATCAGGATCTGGGCATGAAAATCACTGCATAACTAAGGGGTGTGTGCCACCTGGGGATTGGCATGTCCCCTGGCAGAGACCAATGCAGCAGGCTCCATGTAGCAGGTACAGCATCCCATCCGCTCCACCTTAAACAAGGAATTGGGTAGCTGCTGAGCCAGTGATTAGTTACTGTGTTTGTATACAAGGGGAAATGTGCTGAACTTTAAAGCTACAGCGTCCAGCATTTCACAGGTGGCCGCCACACAGGGAGGGGGAGGACTGACACTCACACGGACATGAAAGGGTTCACTGATAGGGAACTTCCTAGAGTTTGTGCATTTCATTAGTGTCACCCTGTCCCGCAGCCTGAGGACCCCCAGAGGGGTCTGGGGTCATCCTTCCGCTCCTTTTAATCATCTGCCGACTGCCATCATTTATTTCTATCTACTTATCATGCATTTCTATTTACTGGTGTGTGCAGTAAAGCTTATTGCATGGTCCTGGATGCCAAGCAGTGCAACTATTGTTTTGCTTGCAGTGTATTTTGCAGACGTTGGGTTATATAAAGATGTATTTGCTTGTGACATTCCCGTCAGCATTTACATGAGAAGGAAGCCTAGAAATTGTATGGAAGGGGGTTATACCTCGTTTTGGGTCCCCTGTATAGTAATTCATCGTCAGAAAGTTACCTGGGGTTTGCTGACTCACCGATGGCAGAATTGCGGATAGTACAATTATACTAAACATAGGCAAACGCATGGGGGGTTTCCGTCTGCCTGGAAACCCCCCTCCCCAGCCCACACCATGACAACAATAGAAATAATAATATAATATAATTTTACTAGTGCTGCATGTTCTTCTCAGTATCACATATGAAATAATTAGCACCACCTGTGGATCTTTTAACATGTATCAGCCAGTAATAAATAACCTGTGCACCAACTAGGAGATCTGGAAAACATTCACTGTTAGGGATGTGCTGCTATATATGTCCAGGGCAGTGCTAGGTTATTCTGCTGCTCCCAGACTCCCGGACTTGCTCTAATACTCTGGAATGGTGCCCACATTAAAATAAAAACATTCAGCTCAGGCAGGATGGCCTACTGGCACATCTAATGGCTTACTGTGATTCCTGGTCCTCTTTATGCTGGAATTATGACACACAATATATTTTGTAAGATGCATATTAAAGCTGGTTAAGTGCTAATTCTACCCTACTTATGGACTGGCCACACACACTCTAAAATCAAGCATTTGGAAACCCCCCTCTAGAAATCCTGCGTTTGCCACTGCTAAACTAGCATAAATGTTATTATTATTATTATCTTTTCTTTATAAGGAGTCACATGGTTTTCCTAGTACCGTACAAGGGGATAATCCAGACAACAAGAAACATAAGTACAGACTAAAGCTGGGTAACACACTGTGCCGACGGATCCGACACATCGGCTGATTAGGTTAGCTATACAGACTTAACGATTGACTGCTCAATGTGTGTTCCCTGACATCACAACTGGGCGGGCATTTGAATTCAGATGCCTGCCCAGTTGAGCTGTCAGTCACCGGCGGTCCCTGCAGCAAGTGTACGGGCGATCAGCCAGATGCGCCAATTTATCTGCAGATCATACTTACCTACTTCGTAGATAAGCTTTCCAGGAGCAGCCTGGACAGTTCCCCGTGCAGGCTGGTTCGTGAGCGGGGCTGGGCTGGTGAAGCAATTGCGTCATTTAGCCCCGCCCTCTTATTGCGGACCCGCAAATTCCCCATTACATCTCCCCATCCTGCCCACTGGTGCTAGATAAATGTTAAGCAGAACCTGATTGGTTGTTATGGGCAGAGCCGTAACTAGACTTTTTGGTGCCCTGTGCCAGAGGGAGCATTGGCACCCCCCCCTCCATTTTTTAAATAGGAACATAAGATAGTGCACCTGAAAAAGGGGCATGGGCTCATGGGGAAGGGTCAGGGAAGAGATAGGGGAGGCCAGGAGATGCTGGGGATAAAAGAGAAAGCTACAAGTGAGGATGATAATAAACAGGAAAATTGACAGGTCCAAACAGTGGGATGTAATCTGGAACCCGACGGTCTAAATGCCGACTGCCGGCTTCCTGACTGCTTTATCCCGACTAGGGACGAACGACAGACAGGCGTCTAAATCTAGACGCCTGTCACTTGCCCGCCGTCTGGAGCCCGGCATCCCGATCGAGCGGATGCCGGGCGCCGCAGCGGACAGCCGCGGGGTGGGAGAGTTAGGTTTAGGGCTCCCGGGGGAGATTTAGGGTTAGGCACGCCCCCAGGGGACTTAGGTTTAGGCAGCGGGGAAGGGGGATTAGGGCCCAAATCCGTTCTTCCAGTTCCAGTGCGCTTGCAGGATCCAGAATGCAGACTCACACAAATGCGCTGATTGATAACTGCCTAACCTGCCGAACTAAGGCCCTGATTCAGAGCCGGACGCTCTGACCAGAGCGCTCGCTCTGAATCAGGGCCCACCTCCATAATTATGGAGCATCCTCCTGGACGCTCGTATAGCTGTGGGTCACCACCCACAGCATATACGAGCATGCAGGTTGATGGTCGCGATGGTCTTGACCATCGCCACTGCGAGCCGAAGCCTGCGGTTGACTTTCTCAACCGCAAGGCCCGGAGTGATTTTGGCTCTATCAGAGCCAAGATCACTCCCACTGACATCACTAGTGATGTCAGTGGGGCCGGCTTCTGACGGTAGGCATTCCCCTGTCAACATCGACAGCACGCCCCCTTTGATCAGACACAACGAGCGAAGGAAAGTCCTTCGCTCGTCGCGTCTCGCGCATGCGCACTGCGGAGCTCCCTCCGTCATGCGCATGCGCAGTGCACACCATCGACCCACTTGCGAGCGGACAGCCGCTCGCGAGTGGGTCTGAATCAGGCCCTAAGACTACTCTTAGCGCAGCTGGCCAGTGCCACTGGAGACTGAGCATCGCTCAGCTGCCCCGGGGACTTATGTCTAAGACATTTCCTGGTTGACTATATTCTATAGCTGCGACAAGCAGCCAGAAGTCTTGACATATAGTCAGAGGACTGACTTGTTATATAGAACGTCCCATTTGGTCCTGATTTATATATACTCCTGACCATGGCTGTCCGTTTCCTTAGGGATCATTGATCCCTACAGTGTTCGTGTCACCTCATCTTCCCTCTCTGCCACCCAGAAATGTAATGCATGTTCTGAGTACAGCTAAGAAGTGTCACTGGCCAGTGTACTCTCCCCCTCAGGCTAGAGCTAGTGACATTTGTGTCAATTCTCCAACAAGTACAATGCCATTCGGTAACCAATTCCGCCATTACAGTCCAGGTTTTAAGTATATACATGCTTGAGCACAGGTGACTTAATTAGTATCTCAGTCCATTTGATTTAACCATCTGGACTCAAGCATGGATATCCTTAAAACCTGGAGTGTAATGGCAGAGTTTGGGAACTTCAGCCATATGGTAAAATGGCACAGTCCTCAACATAACACGGAGCTGAATGAGCCTGTAGACAACCTGTTCTAGAACTGCATGGTCTTGAAGACATAACCTGCTCTAGACTTGCATGGGCCTGACGAATAACCGGTTCTAGAACCGCATGAGCCTGAAGACATAACCTGTTATAGAACTCCACATGCATGAAGACGTAGCCTGTTCCAGAACGCCACACGCGTAAAGACATAACCTGTTCCAGAACTCTACAAGCATGAAGACATAACCTGTTCCAGAACTCCACAAGCATGAAGACATAACCTGTTCTAGAACTCCACAAGCGTGAAGACATAACCTGTTCTAGAACTCCACAAGCGTGAAGACATAACCTGTTCTAGAACTCCAGCCTGAAGACATAACCTGTTCTAGAACTCCACAAGCGTGAAGACATAACCTGTTCCAGAACTCCACAAGCCTGAAGACAACCTGTTCTAGAACTCCACAAGCGTGAAGACATAACTTGTTCTTGAACTGTACAGATAGGGAATGTATTTTTGTGAATTTTTTTGTGAAGATGATTTTTACTTCTGGTGACAGTTGCCTAATGTGATGTGTAAAAAAGCAAATCTAAAATACAATAAGAGGGGTTCACACCATAATATTCCCTGCAAACATACACTAAACCGAGCTTGGACAACCTGTGTGCATGGGGCACTATTAGGTCAACATTGCATTTAATTACAAAACCAGCAGTGGAAATAGCCCATGGCAGCCCTTACAGTACATAACTTCCCTTCTAAGGTCCCGATTCATTACGGATCGCAACTGCAAATGCTATAGCGATTACGCATGCAGTCTCACTGCGATAGTATGCTAATCCTCTGCAATCACTATGCCGTCGCAGCACAACATAACTACGCCCACCTTACCTTAAACACATCCATAATACTTAGCAGGACTGCGAAAACATCGGTAACTTCGAGCACAATCGGAGCCTCACGAACACTTGCACAAGGTCTGACCTTAATCAGAAATTGCTAACCTTCCGGTACGCAGTGTGAGCTGAGGCTGTGTATGCCATCGCAATGGGCAATTTATGTATGCCCCTGTAATGGCGTTCGAACGCGCTGGCACGCCTGCGTTTTGCCGACCACCCCCCCAAAGGTACTTCCTGTCAATCACTCTGTGATGGGTCTGCGCAGTCACTGTGATCACAGTCCCGATCGCAGTGGAGAGTTCACGCACGCGCTCTGCATGCTTAGAACGCAACAATCGGACGATTGCGTGCTTAATGGGAGTTGCAATCCAACCTGAATCAGGCCCTAAGTTAGGTGGAGACTGGTGCATAAAAAAAAACCCATGCACATGGATGGTATGTAATGGCAGCTTCTCTTCCACCTCCCAAACAGTCTCTGCAAATACAGAACCTCTAAGCAGCATGAGTCGGGAACCTGGGCTACCATGGAAGATTTCCAAGAAAAGGAGTTATCACTCTGATCTATAATGCACCGTTTTGTCTCCAGTACTCCATGGCAGCCTTTTTTTTTTTTTTTTTTTTACATCACAAAATTTTTTTATGAAAATTAAGTTATACAAAAAGACCGAAACAAAAACTACAAAACAGCCTCATGTAGAAAAAAAAAAAGCTGAAGTAGACAACCAAAATCAGTCAAATATAAAGCATGAAAAATACAAATACGTATATATATATTTATGGACACATATATAAGAGATTCGAGACAGGAAAAATGGGGAAGGGGGAAAGGACAAAGTCTGGAGGTGAGACGGGTGAGAGCAACAAAAAGTATATATGAAAAGAAAAAGAAAAAAAACAGGTGGATGGGGCTAGCTGCTATTGTCAGACCTGGGCGAGGAATATTTTGAAAGAGGTACCAAAGCGTCCAAACATCATAAAACCTGTCCACTGTGTTATTCTGAAGACTAGTTATGTGCTCCATTTTGGAAACGTACCAGATTCTGTTAATTAATTCCCGGCAAGAGGGCGGGGAAGGGCTGTTTCCAGGCCCTAGCAATCTGGTATTTAGCTGCACAAGAAATATGTAGGATCAATTTGTTGACCTGCTTAGATGACTGGCTGACTGGGGCACACAAGAGTAGCGAGGCCGGGGAGAGTGGAGAATGTGAGGGTACGATTGAGGAAATGAGCGATTTGACCATAGCCCAAAATGATGTGATCAGAGGACAGGCCCACCAAACATGGAAAAAAAGTGCCAATCTGGCCGCAGTGACCCCAGCACAACTGGGAGCCATTGGGATACATTCGGTGTAAGCGGTCCGGAACCAGATACCATCGGGGTACACCTTATAAGAGGTCTCCTTAATGGAAACCCTAATGGAGCATTTTGACACATTAGACCGAATTGCTTCTGAAGTGGAATCCCCCAAGGAGAACCCAAGGTCCGTCTCCCACGAGAGTTCATGGGTGGCCAGTGGAGGATGTTCCTGGGTCAGAATGGAATGGTACAAGTGGGATATGGTACCTCTATCCAAGGGACGGTGAATACACAGGCATTCCATTGGGGTGGTGGCACCGGGTGTAGCAAAGGAAGAAGAAAGTGAGTCCACAAAGCTACAGATTTGAAGGTATTGAAAAAAGCAAGAGGAAGGTAAAGAGTGCCTTTCCTGGATTTCCAAAAAGGATTGAGGGGCAAAGCTACCGGACACATGCTGAAAACGAGTAATACCAGCTGCTGTCCAAATAGAAGCCATACGACGGGATTGGCCCGGAGGAAGCGCAGGGTGGTGCCACAAGGGTGTTTGGGGAGAGGGATAGGTATATAATTAAAATTTTGTGGCAAGAGAATCCCAAACAGACAAGGTGAGAGCTACTGAGGGTGCTGATAGGGCAGATGGGGATCGGTGTTTGCGGGGAAGCCAGAGTTGATATGACATAGAATCCACCCCTCCAAGTCCACCCAGCGCTTTGATCCCCTGCGAGAGTGCCTGGCTAAGACAAACTACCTGGTAGTATTTTGAGATAGATGGCAGGCCCAAACCCCCGTTAAGAAAACTTTTGAAAAGAATTGTCCTACGTAAACGAGGCCGCCGACCACATGGCAGCCTTTTTTTTTTATGTATATATAAAGTTAAAGCAACTCACAATCAGTCTGCTACTTCTAGGAATGAGGAGCTGACCCTCATAATTAGGTAAAATATAAGAAACGAGGAAGTACTGAACATGAGTAATAATTATACATTATACATATACAGCCGTGGCCAAAAGTTTTGAGAATGACACAAGTATTGGTTTTCACAAAGTTTGCTGCTTTAGTGTTTTCAGACCTTTTTGTCAGATGTTACTATGGTATACTGAAGTATAATTACAAGCATTTCATAAGTGGCAAAGGCTTTTATTGACAATTACATTAAGTTTATGCAAAGAGTCAATATTTGCAGTGTTGACCCTTCTTTTTCAAGACCTCTGCAATTCGCCCTGGCATGCTGTCAATCAACTTCTGGGCCACATACTGACTGATGTCTGCCCATTCTTGCCTAGTCAATGCTTGGAGTTTGTCAGAACTTGTGGGTTTTTGTTTGTACACCCGCCTCTTGAGGATTGACCACAAGTTCTCAAATGGGATTAAGGTCTGGGGAGTTCCCTGGCCATGGACCCAAAATTTCGAGGTTTTGTTCCCCGAGCCACTTCGTTATCACTTTTGCCTTATGGCAAGGTGCTCCATCATGCTCCAACCATCATCATTATTCATCACCAAACTGTTCTTGGATGGTTGGGAGAAGTTGCTCTTGGAGGATGTTTTGGTACCATTCTTTATTCATGGCTGTGATCTTAGGCAAAATCGTGAATGATCCCTCTCCCTTGGCTGAGAAACAACCCCACACATGAATGGTCTCAGGATGCTTTACTGTTGGCATGACACAGGACTGATGGTAGCGCTCACCTTTCCTTCTCCGGAAAAGCGTTTTTCCAGATGCCCCAAACAATCTGAAAGGGGATTCATCATAGAAAATAACCAGTCCTCAGCAGTCCAATCCCTGTACCTATTGCAGATTATCAGTCTGTCCCTGATGTTTTTCCTGGAGAAGTGGCTTCTTTGCTGCCCTTCTTGACACCAGGCCACCCTCCAAAAGTCTTTGCCTCACTGTGCGTGAAGATGCACTCACACCTGCCTGCTGCCATTCCTGAGCAAGCTCTGCACTGGTGGTGCCCTGATCCCGCAGCTGAATCAAATGTAAGAGACGGTCCTGGCCCTTGCTGGACGTTCCAGAAGCCTTCTTCACAACTATTGAACCTCTCTCCTTGAAGTTCTTGATGATCCGATAAATGGTTGATTTAGGTAAATCTTACTAGCAGCAATATGAAGCCCTTTTTGTGCAAAGCAATGACGACTGTACGTGTTTCCTTGCAGGTAACCATGGTTAACAAAGGAAGAACAATGATTTCAAGCTCCACCCTCCTTTTAAAGCTTCCAGTCTGTTATTCTAACTCAATCAGCATGACAGAGTGATCCCCAGCCATGTCCTCTTCAACATGCTCACCTGTGTTAACGAGATAATCACTGACATGACGACAGCTGGTCCTTTTGCGGCAGGGCTGAAATGCAGTGGCAATGTTGATTTTAGGATTAAGTTCATTGTCATGGAGTGTATGCAAATTGCCATAATAAAAACTGAAGCAGCAGACTTTGCGAGAACCAATACTTGTCTCATTTTCAAAACTTTTGGCCATGGCTGTACATTAGTACTTTTAAATTAATTTGCTCATATTCATTCAACCCGTTCTCATTTCTTATATATGTAATTATTATTACGGGACTGGTGCTTTTCATTCATTCATTCATCTCTTTAGAATGGGGTTGCAATGCTCAGTAGGCAGAAACTTTATTGGTCTAACTGGCTTGCAGCCTCCTAGGTAACATATTTTAATAGACCAATCATCTCATAAATTGAGTAAACACTATTGTCTACTTGACTAGATGTATGGTGTTGTTTGTTTTTAATATTATGTTTCTTAGGTTAATTAGAACACGTCTTAAAAAATGTTTTGTCTTATTGTCTAATTTGCTTCTGCACAATAAGTCGTTCCCCCGCCGCATCCAAATGCATGAGGTTGTCAGTCAGAGCTTCAGATTGAGCAGCATGTACAGCAGATCTGAAGATGCGATGGACGACCCCGCGGGTGCGCGCACACACTGGACCATTTGAACGGTAGGTCGTTCCGAACCGTTGAAAACCTGCAAATCATTGAAATTGTCTAGTGCAGTGGTTCTCAAACTCAGTCCTCAGGACCCCACACAGTTCACGTTACCAGGTCACCCAGCAGGAGTACTCATTACTCACTGACACATTTTAAAAGATCCACAGGTGGAGCTAATTATTTCACTTGCAATTCTGTGAGGAGACCTGGAAAACATGCACTGTTTGGGGTCCTGAGGACAGAGTTTGAGAACCTGTAGTCTAGTGTGTACCCCAGCTTAAGAGCATTCCCGATTTGATACACCCTAGATTGACATGTTCAAACCCGTGAGGATGTTTTGTGGGAAAGTCCAAGACAATTTTTTGAAGTAGTCTTAAGCTGGATAACAGGATTTTGGTACTTACCGATAAATCCCTTTCTCCGATTCCACAGGGGACACTGGAGTTCAAGACAGTGGGGTATAGACGGTGGTAGAGCAGAGCCTGGCACTTTAAATAATTCAGAAGTGTGACTGGCTCCTCCCCCTCTATGCCCCATCAGCCCCAGTTTAAGAACTGAGCCCGAGAGGAGACGGAGGACAATAGGAAAATGAGGAGAAGGAGATGAACACAGAACGGAACAATACCGACTGAAGGAGAACCGAGGAACCCACTGCAGGGAACACATGCAGTCACACAACCATATAAGGAACTAAAAAAAAAACACGGCAGGTACGCAGCGCTGGGCGGGCGTCCAGTGTCCCCTGTGGAATCGGAGAAAGGGATTTATCGGTAAGTACCAAAATCCTGTTTTCTCCTTCATCCACTAGGGGACACTGGAGTTCAAGACAGTGGGGACGTCCCAAAGCCAACCTCCCGGGTGGGAAGCACGGAGAACTTGCAGACCCTTTGGCAAAACCGAAAACCCGGATCGCCAAGAACCGTAGGCTCAATGGAAAGGCAAGAGCCGAGGATCAAGTGTCGCAGAGCAGAAGAGACAATCAAAACTCCCTGCTAAACAACCACAGAAATTCCACAACTTACAGCGTAATTCGAATGGAACAACAGCTAGCGAAAGAACACCCGCAGATGAAAACATCAAAAGCAGCATAAACCCAGCTGAAAACAGACCAAGTCCGAACCATAGTCGAACATAGGAAGCTGTATAAGTCGCCGACAGCAGACCTCCAGCAGTGCTGGACAGAATACATATAGACATACGTATAAGAATACCAATCTACAGATACAGAGCTGATCCTGTCCACAGACTCCTAACAAGAGTATACAGGGAGGAAAAAGTGAAGACCGAACAGTCGCCCTGGACCATTCTCGAGGCCCAACTACTACAAGGCTGTCAACCAGCGGAAGGAAGTCTCCAACAAATAGAGATCCCACGGGGTATGAGGCAGAGGCGGTTTTGAAAGGAATTGTGGTCTCAATTCTTTCAGAGAGTCAGACAGCAGTACCACCACTCTGAAACAGAGAGATCAAACAGCAACGGAAACCCTGCAATAATAAATCCCCATACCAGACCACTGGCAGAGTGTCTGGCAGCTCATCAGTTGCCTGCCTATAGGGAGGTCACTACCGCTTGGGATGGGTCTCAAACTCGTGTATGGGGCGCCTCAGGCGGGGACTATACGGCACACGCCCTGTGCCGGCCTGAAAAGAAAACCACAGCAACGACCCCAAACAACAGACAACATCCCTCATGATGAAAGTGCGTAGTCAGTACAAACTGCTGGCCCGAACATAGTATGAAAACAACCCGGATACCCAGGCAGTTAAAAAACACGGATGCAACAGCCACCCAGGGAGAGCTACCAATATATATAGAAGCATCCCATACAGCAAGGCTAGAGAACTAGGACAACCATAAAAGTACCCATCAGGTACCTGTCAGTGTGATGAAAATATTCAAAGATACTGAACAGGAATCGGGCTCCCAATGCAGAACAGAATGACCGCACACTTTAATGTAAAGAAGTGCCTTAGCCCATAGAAGTGCTACAGTCCTTTATAACTCCAACAAATTCTAGTAGAATAAAGTGACAATTAAGTATGGAATGCTTCACGAAAATGCGTGTCATCCTTGCGCAGGGGCTATGCAAATCTTCTCTGTATCGTTCCAATTTTTAGAAAATGTGCTGCTGAAGCGAGCACTCTCAATGTTGGAACTATGCACCCACACGCCAGGAAAGCTCTAAAGTGTAGTAGAGCCAACTGATCATGAGAGCGGATGGCTGCTAGGACTGCAGCTAGGGTGCGGACGGGAGACTTGTAATGCCAGGTTGCATGAAATAGTAGCCTCTTCCGAGGAATTAGTGAGGTACCGCTTACCTGTGAGTAACCAGAAGCCCTCTAGACGCTATGTAGAATGTCACTGACCTTTTCCCTCTCACAGCAACCCGTCACGTCAGGTATAGAGAGTAGTTCAGTGGGCTAAAAGCAATGCTCTACAGCACGGACTTCAGTCTGGCGATGTTGTCTTAGGAAATACTGTAGAAAACTAGCAAAATGTTAGTGGAGACAAGAAGCTTGTACAACAGGACTCTAAACCTGAGCTTGTTACATTAGGGATGTGTATACATATAGAGATTATACATATACCCTAAATACGGTCTGCTAGTGTATCAGTACATTCATACTTATAATGGTGAAGTGCATATTAGTTAAAAGGCGGATTTAAATAAGACCTTGTACCGGTAAAGATACACACAGAAATATTACATATTTGATGATGGATCCCCACCAGTGACCCTTGAAAGTTATAGTGATCACAACGTGAAGGATTCAAAATTGAACCGCAGGTCCAAGGATTTACTTGATACTCACCCATCTAATCAAGCCAGGCCTGACCCCGCCTATTCGGCGGGTGGCCCTAGGCCTTCAGGCACAGGAGCAGTAACTGCAGTCTGTTGTCATTTAAACAATTAGGTCCTGAGGATGGTGTAGAACCTGGATTCCCCATGTACTGATATGAAGTGTATCTAGGGGCCACTTTATAGCCTTGTTTAATTGAGATATTGACAAAACAATAATCTTGAGTACTAGAACCTATACTGAGAAAGGCACCTGTACATAGAGTGCCTTAATTATCCCAGGTAAAGAAGGATATATCTGTAGCGATAACCCCAGTTAGGGTTAAAAAACAGGGTTTCCCAATTATTAGTAAATATTCATACAAAGAATGTGAATATATCAGTATATATACACACGTACAACCAGAGAACATAGTTGCATGAGAAGGCAATCTCTTTGAAAGGAAGAGTTAGCACCAATATAGTAAACTTACTTGTCAGACTCCTGTACTAGGAGATTAGCATGCTATATTATATATATATATATACATATATATATCCTGCATTCTTAGAGTCCTATAGTTTGCTCCACAATATACATGTGTGGACATACAAGAAGGCCCCAGGACATGCATAGGGTCCATACTAGAAGCAATGCCTGAGGGAATTGTGACTATCACAATGTAAGCTGCAGGACATGACTCTAGGCTATAGAGCCACCATATTATATATACGGTATATGGATATAGTACCAAACTACCGCATCAGGAGAGTCCAGTCTCCAATCGCAGGATCCTTCTTTTAAAATATGCTAGGTATCAGACAAAACTGATAACAGATCCTCCACTGCCTTTACGGTAAGGATAAGAAGCGATACTATACGCGTACCTACATCAAGATCAATAGGTGACAATAATATTTAACATGAGCAACAGGTAGAGCCATGGAATGAACTGAGCCAAGACCTTGGTTGAGCCCAGGACAAACTTCACTCCAGACATATTTATATGTTCTAAAGTAGGGCTTATGTATATATAAAAAAAAACAAAAAACAAACAAACAAATATATACATACATGTGGCTTACCTCCACGCAGGGAGACTGCTCATGTGCCGCGTGTGGCCGTCATTCTGCTACGGCATAGGGGCCTGGATATTTTAACAGCGTGATGTCCCAGACTGGTTTTGATCCTGGGACCCTTCTGTCACTGGTGTACTCGCCTTATTGGGTGAGCCAGTTGAGCTCCAGTTGAACCCGCTTTTTCAAAGTGGGAATCAAAGAGACGACCTCAGTGCAGTATACTGATGTATACAGGCCTATTTGACACAGACATAGATCAATCGGCAGATCATGCGGAGGGCAAGTGACACGGACACAGCCTCTGTATTAGGCTGCGGCATGTTCCTCCCTGAGCTAGTGTCAGGGGCCCAGACACTCACTCTATAATAGTGCCGGCGGGTCCCATGATATGTAGAGGTGCTGCTCTTTACTAGGAGTACTGATTAAAACTTAATCAAACAGACTCCTGCAGCCATTTTGAGATAAGACAATCGTAAAATGGTTATAACTATCCTCTACACAGTAACATCACAATGACGTAGGGCAGCAGTTAGGATAGTTATGGGGCCGACTGTTTTGCAGTGCTCTCTCTTCTAACAATTCATTGTGGAATCTGACCACCATTCAAGTTCTATATGGACCTTGCCGCTGCGTAACTCAGTAAGCAGGAAGACTGCTACACTGCGTGCGTAGGTTTGTAATTCACTCAGTATGCATCAGCATAATCTATTCTAGCAGTATACTATTATAGAGACCAAACTAGGTTCTATCTAGATTCTGCCGCTGCCCATATATGCTACTGCTATGCACAGGGGATTATACATATACACATTTTTTTTTTTTTTTTTTAACAGATTCTACACAGCACAGCGTATTCCACTGCACCATCAATTCAGTAGACAATACTGGCAATAACAGACATTTTATATACATATATACACATATATACATACATATACATATATATATATATACATACATACACATATGTGTATGCGTGTGTGCATGCATGCACACACACATACACACAAATGCACACACATGCAGGAAGGCCCCGCACATACATACATGTATAAACACACACTTCCCCATGTAGGCATGTCATATTACATTAGGCATGCCTTGTACTAGCTGCAGCAGCGGAATTGCATTTAAGGTTACAGTGGGTGTAGCCTCTACAGGGGCCCAGACCTCTCTCTGCACTGCCAAGCGTAAACCTGCGCTGTACTGCGCGCCAACTAAGCGAGAGGCTTAGAAGCAATTGCGGCACCTGCTCCCCGGGAGTAGTAATGGCCGCCGGACCTAAGCCACGCCTCCGCACAACAGCACTAACTTCGTTACCGTTCCCGCTAATGGCGGGCATTTGGCGCTACACCTCCCATCTTCATTTTGGGAGGACTACTGCGCGCCTCACGTCCTGTCAGCGCTGTAGTCAGCGGTGCAGCGTCTCCTTCTTTATAAGAGGAGGGAGAGCCTGACTCTGTTTAAGCGCGCCTATAACAGCCGCGCGGGAGATTAACTTGGCGCCGGTGTTCTTTGTAAGCACCGGCGCTGTGATAATTGACAGCCGCTGAGCAGCTGCTAGATTACAGACAGCCACGCTGAAGCGGTGTCTAAGTGCCCCCCGTTAATGCCGTCGCCGGAGCTTCTACGGTACAAGCCCCGGTGCGGCTACAATTACTCCTCCACAGAGGCACCTATAGTGACTCACTGCCAGACGGTCCTCCCCTCATTAAATAGGAGGGGGAATTAGTGGCTAGTAGAGACCCGGCCGCTGACTGCAGAGTGCAGCGGCGGGTCACATAAGCAGCTCCGACACTGCCAGTTTACTGACAGGGGGAAAGAGGCTGTAATAGCCGCTTGTTCCTGAGCCCAGCGTTTTTGGCCCACCACTCCAGCTAGTCAGGAGTGGTGGGATACTTACGGACTGCTGCGGCCGGGATGCTGGGCTGAGGGGGCGGCGAGGAACCCGGACACATGCCGGTGTCAGCAGTGGCGGGCCTCGCAGAGTCCGATGACTCAATTTGTTATTGCCCCCTCCTCAGGGTCACCGGACACAGGCTGCAGTAGCCGTGTGGTGCCCTCCCGGCGGCTCCCACGTAGCAGGCAGACTGCCACAGTAAGCAGCCTGCCTGTCCTCAATGCTTGTTAAATAAACCTTAAAATTAAAAACTATGAAAAAGGCTGGAGACAGCCTGATGTGCGACCGGCTCTCTCGGGCACATTCTAAAAACTGGGGCTGATGGGGCATAGAGGGGGAGGAGCCAGTCACACTTCTGAATTATTTAAAGTGCCAGGCTCTGCTCTACCACCGTCTATACCCCACTGTCTTGAACTCCAGTGTCCCCTAGTGGATGAAGGAGAAACACACCTGCAGAAAAATTCTGCAGATCCGATAAACACTGTGACCCGACAGATTATCCGATCGGTGCACACCCGTACACGCTGAGTAATGTTTAGCTGTGTGCGCTGTCTCCACGGGAACAAGATAGCATGTGCAGCACATCAGATCCTGACCTCCCAATCTGACCGCTGCGCGAGAGTTTGAAGTCATTCATCGGCTAACGCTCCTGCATACACACTATACAATTACCGGCTGATCAGCCTGATCGTTTTCTATTGTGTACCCAGCTTAAAATAAACAGGAATCTCTGGAATTAACAAACTTTACCTGGTTTTAAATAACAGAACCCTTTGTCCAGATTGTTCAACTTTATGGTAATTTACTGTGAAGCATACTGAAGTTACGGTTCATTGTAATATGTAGGTTTATATATTTATTTTTACAGCTGCACGGTTCCTTGTGCGTCAATGTTGCTTAATGAGACATCTTGTGAGCAGGTATAAATAATTAAGACTAATACGGCTGAGATCCAAGAGACATTCTAGTAATGTTTTCAATTTAGAGCAGTGATTTTGAATGAGCAAAATATATTCCAGTATATATCAGTCCACAGGACAGACCCTCCCTCCCAGCTCCCGATAACTTGCACGATGACTGCTGTAATAGAGGGAGGGGCGCAGTTTTAAAATATTTAATTAACAATGGTACGATGTACTTTGCCATTAGGCTTTGCGCTATAATACCGCTATAATTAGCAGTAGCTGCATCTGATCTCTGGGCTCCGTAAAAATACTTGTTAGGAGGTTCCAACTTTATGTATAATGGACCTGCTCAATAGGGGGAACGGTGCGCCCCCTCACCTGTGATGTAATATAATGGGAATTTGCTATATTGCATTACTGGTTTATAGCAGCACTAGACCACACATAGGAAGGCCCTTGTACTATAGCAAAAAATGAGCAAGTACAGGAATCTACTACAGATAACCCAATCATTTCTGCTTCAGTGTCATTTATCTGCATAGATACTAATTATGGCGCACAGGACAAAAGGTATTAACATACAACCTGTAGCAACGGATCGAAGGTGTGCTGCTGTTATAGTCCAAGGCTCCACTGGATATATAAATGTGATCACTATTAGTTACAGAGCTTTCTGTTCTATGCAGCAGGATGGCTATTGGAACAGCAGCCACGTTAGTCATTACCATACACATAAAGTTACCACTAGTACACATTTCTCAGATTCTTAGTATTACAGTGTAGCCACTTGTAATGGGGCAAATGTGTCACACAGTTACTTGGCGTTCTGGCACAGAGAGGGCGTGAGAAAACAGGCGACGCCACAATTCATCAAAATCTGTAGCCAGGACTGAAATTTGTTTCGCATATATAAAGAAAGAGGAAAAAACAAACCCAGCCAATCAAAAACAGTTCAAAATGCAATAATTTATTTATTAATAAGCTGCTATCCAAGTTATTCAGCATCAACATGGAGTCACACGTCCGCTGCGACACTCATTAATATCAGCTTCAGCTAGTCTCCTCAAACACTCCTCGGGTTTAGCCTTATTATTAATTAAATTAACTTAATTTAAAGCTCAGTGAGGGGACATTGGGATTGTCTATTACACTTGTATTGATCTTTATAACTATAACCTATCATCTCTCTCCTGGTTCCCGAAATCCTCATTTGGCGATTACAGAGAAGGTGGAGAAGTTCTGCTCTGTACCTTGGGGACGTTATACACGTTTTCAGGCTTTAACCTTAGTCCAAGACACAGGAGCCTAATGTGCTTATGTATGTATTGCCAGTAACGTGACGAATGATATACGACATACCCATTATGTTCTTCAAAATAAACATCACAGAAAAAAGGCACCAGGATTAGATATATGCATATTTATTACTTTCCCCAATGAAAATGTTAATAAAAACAATTTGGACTTTGGATAAAGCCTCGTTCCCCTCCTAGTTAAGGCAAGCGGTTGTTCTGGGTAACTGTGCAGAGTCTCTCCATAGCAGAGGTCATTCACACTTTCCCGGGATCCTCCTTAAGGGTGACCGTTCTATTAAAGACCATCTGAAATGGGAACCAGAAAACGTTATTACTGAACGCACAGAAATAGTTGAAAGACCCCACTGCTCATATTCTGACAGCACATCTACTTCTCAGTGATCCTGCCACAGCCGAGAATCATCATCCTATCGCAACTACTGCTTACATTACTGCTGGTGAAGGACTCTGGGTAATTTATTTCACACCGGTGATTACATGGAACAAGGGTTTTGAAATGTCAAAAGTAATCCCCATTTCCTAAGCAGAACTTACTATGGATATTTAAAAAGGGCATGTTCTGTTTTCTTAACACAGAAAGTATTTATGTTTCATATACACAAAGCTTGAAAGAAATTTTATGTAATATATTTTTTTAATCATTTTGTGCCTTAAATAAAGTCTGTGTATTTTGAACCATCAAAAAGCTAAAAATATTCCAGAATTCAGAATATTTGGATATGGGGGACTCATCCTGTAGTATCCCTTTATAGCCTGCCCGCTCCAAACTAGCTGAAAAATTGGAGGGTGCGTATAAAAAGTGACAAACCGCGCAGCCGTTTAAGCTGAAGTGGGCGTGGCTATGCACAATATGTCTCCTTGTCCGTCAGATATAGACCAATATCTCATAGCACGTCACATTAAGCAAATGAGTGGTACAAAATTCACTATATCAGACAAGTAAGAAGATTATTATTATTAACATCATATTAAAATAATATCATCCCCAGCAAGTGACTAATATATAACGACTAGATTATCTTCTCCAGCAATTCCTGGCAGGTACGGGCCCCAATCAAGGGTACAACAGATATATACCCATACACCTAGCCTCAATACGCCATATGGTGAAAAACCGTACGACCCAGCTTGCGCTGAGTCTTTTTCGCCTGGAAATGTGTCTTGGTTGCAAACATATGCGACAAATCGCTTCAGTCGCACACAGATATACAAGTGTCGCGTATCGAATTTGGTGCAACAGTTTCAATTGAATATAAAATGCTACAGTAGCTTTGAGTTAATGGCAACGAGTTGATTCCAGTTAGGACGTATTCGCACCCCACCTCTGTGACAGACTAAAATATCTTCAGCCCTTTCCCAAAGCCCCCCCCCCACAATGGCATCTGACATGGCACAGCAGGGGCATTTATGCAGCTAGTGCCCGGTTGACAGAAAGGTCAGGTGGGAGCCTAAGCAGGAAGGCTCCAGGTCCGAGTGATCGCTCCTGCACGTAAGTGAATAATCATCCAATCACGAATTGCACTAGAAGCTGAATCAATCTTCCCAAGAGGCCCCTGATAGAACTAATGCACTGTGCTTTGAAATATAGTTTAGCACAGACATCAGCGTTAAGCATTTGATTGGCTGAGCTAAATCCACACTGGTTATAGCAACTCCAACAACATGCTCTATACGGAAAGCGAGACTGTGTGTTTGCGCAGATTTACGTAGACTAATCTAACCTAGAACTATTCCACTTTTCCTGCCTGTCTGTGTGAGAGGTGAAATAGCAGAGGGAGACACCGCACCCCCCCACTTTGGACATCTCACTGATTGATAGTATAGCAATCACTTCTTGTCCCGGCAACGACCAACCATCTGCCAGGGGGTTTCAGTCATGCAAAAAGTTCCTGCGCAATAGCTATATAAGCAGCAGCAAGGTAATCCGCACACTACACAATGTAATCGCCATGAGGGCACGCTTACCTTCTCCTGAGTGGTGTCTGGATCCACAGAGAAATACCCCAGCCTCTCAAACTGGAACTTATCTAGCGATTTGCTGTTCTTTACAGACTGATCTACAATGGCATCTGGGATTATCGTCAGGGAGTTCTGTAACGGGCAGGAGGTAGTGTTAAAATACTTTCTCAACAGACGAATGGAAATAAGAGATCTGAGGAAACGGTCAGTCTACTAAAGATTATGAAACCCGCACCAGGTTACCAAAGGTAAAAAGATATATGAGGGATGTTCCTATAGCTATCCCTACAGATACCAATATTTTATTAAACTATAGGGGCTAAACACAAACGGTGCTAGCCATTGATTCAAAATGGTTATATGTACAAAGAGAAGAAAGGGAATCAATTTACATACGGGTGCACTCAAACCCTCCTAAACATAATAGCAGATAGCACGAAGGGTCCAATTAACGTTGTTATACTAATGAATCTTTCCACTTGGAGATAGCAAAAAATGCTGTGTTAATGAAATAATTATAACTGCATATGGCCTCATATAGATCTACTAAATATAGTCATATGAGCTAGTATACCCATAGGATTGAAAGGTAACTACAATTATGACTAAAGATAATGTATTATGCAGAGATAAATCCAGGAAATCGATCTTAAATAGCAGGTTTAAGCTGCTGCACAATCATTTTGGATTTCTGTTCACTTCAGATGCAGAATGCTGGCAACATTTGTATCTTTTTCCGAACCAATGATACAATTGGAGTTTTTGAGTTTCGATTCCCGTCAGCGCCTGGCCGACATCAGCAGAGTTCCCGGCAACGGAAGCCCGACAGCACTGGAAATCCGATCGTGGATAGGCAAGTATTCAGTCTAACCTAACCACCTAACCCTCCTTAGGGGTGCCTAACCCTAACCCCCTTTCCCGCTGCCTAAACCTAAGTCCCCCGGGGGGGGGGGGGGTGCCTAACCTTAACCCTCCCTCCCCCTAGCCCTAACCCTCCCGGGGGGGGTGCCCAGCCCTAAGTCCCCCCGGGTGGCCTAAACCTACCCCCCCCCCCCCCCACGGCTGTCCGCTCGCGGCACCCAGCATCCCTTCGATCGGAATGCCGGGCGCCGGTCTCCCGGCGTCGGGGAAATCTAGACGCCCGGCATTTCATCCCTCGCCGGGATATGACAGTTGGGAAGCCGGCAGGCGGTATTAAGGCAGTCGGCTTCCCGATTGTATACCGTACTAGTAATATCAACAAGCAGCATAACACACCGGGGCTCTCAGTTTACAAATAATTCAGTGAATAACATCTATAAATTATCGGATTGAGTCATTATTATCTGGAATTATTTAGTTTGCATGAACAACAATACACACTATGTAAAATACTAGATATTTACAAATAAAGACGGCACACGACCTTGTTTTTAAATACAACTTTATTTTTTCACATCATTCTGTGTTTTCCCATCACCTTATATCTTCGTCTTATTTATCTTTTTTTAATATTTCGCTTTATGAGGCCCTATTTCAGGGCATATTGGTAACAATGTGTGAATAAGTAATAACTAGCACAGACATATTTCAACGCTGTGCAAGTAAAATAGGTAATAAATAGCATTTTTATTGTAATTTGACAAGCCCGATGAATAATTTTAAAGTATATCCAATAAAGTTTAAAACATTTTATTTATTTAGGAGGGTTTGAGTGCACCCGTATGTAAATGGATTACCTTTCTTCTCTTTGTACATAGAAACGGTCAGTCTGTTTATTTTATTTTTATTTTGTGCAATTGCGACATTGACTTTGGCACTGTAACAGTTAAATGTCATTATGAAGCCTAGCAGACATTGTTACCTATAGCGCTCCATAGACAAATTCAATGGGGTCTGGGGGGGCCACACACGCCTGATGGAAGTTTGGAAAACAAAACAGGGACGGGCCTGGGTATCCCCTATCGGCAGTGACTTTTATACATTGCTTCATTATGTTTGAATCCTTGTAAGAATCTCTTATGAAGAGTCTGCTGCTATAATAGCATCTATCGATGTGTTTAGGTTATTGCACCAGAAACTCTGCGTCACATCTATAGCAGGTGAATAGCAGCAATGGAGGTCAGAAGGTCTGATTGATCCCAGGGTGATGAGGACCTGTGGAATTCTGCGCTAATCAGATAAGCATTTCACTACAGATTCAAAGTAGGCCCGTATTTAGCCTGAGATTAGTGCATGTCAATTGTGCATACTTCATACACTATGGGAGCTCCCCCCCTACCTTCTGTGGTCAAGAGAGTGTGGGGGCTCTGAGGCTGGTGCGGATCGGAGGAGGAAGAGCAGCCAACAATTATTTGGATTTCATTTTGGATATTGACTATATAAGCGCTGAGATCCAAAATCTATCAAGTCTCTCTCATAAAATAGAACAAGTGGTCACGGTCTGCTTAAAACATACACTTTTGTGGTTAGTGTGAGAACTTACATGGTTGACATCCGTTAAGAACCCACCAGGAACTTCAGAAGGGTCTTCAGGATTCTTGTGTAAGAAACTGAAACGAGACGACATTTGTTCACATTTTGTCACTGATGGACATGTGCAGAGACACCGCGTGTGTTGGGCGTTACTCACAGTGGGTCGTACAGGCGCACTTCACACACCAGAGGGTTAGACACCCAATGTATGAATGCCTTGGGTTTCTCAGCCACGTCAGACTTCAGGCAGGTCACCTCCAGCTCCACCACTTTTCCACTTCCATCCTATAAAGAAATAAGGGAGATACAGAAATGTACTGGGCATAGGCCAAAATCACTTCTCAGAGCGGAATACGTGGAGTGTGTATTCCACTAGAAGCCAGGATACATTTCATTATGCTCAGAACCAGGTTTTAAGGGCCCTTTTTTCGCTGTGTTCCACTGCAAACGCAATGCGAGAAGATAAAATACTATAGAATCACTGGTCTGAACAACCCAAAAGGGTTAAAATAGAGACATAAGCAGGTAGAACATGAACAGCCGTGTACAAGACACAGATGTGCGAGATGTGAAATAGCGCAGGACCAGTTGATGTCCCCACTTTGGAAATCTCACTGATATATTGTAGCATAGCTTCTTGTCCCAACAGTTACGGTAACTGCCGGGGGGTTTCAGCCATGCAAAGCAGCCTCTGCTATAAATGACAGAATGAAAGGGCTTGTAAGATGCAGAGTGCTGGGGGTATTCATATTCCCAAGATACAAGGGGTGGAAGGAAGGGGGAAGCCTTAATTTCTATACACCATTAGAGGAATCAACACCGATATCCACATCCACTCCCAATGGGTGTTGTATGAATAGTCGACATTCAGAAGGTCAACATGGACTTTATGCCGATAGATATGTCGACATTCAAAAATATATTGACATGTTCATAATATTGGCATTTAGCATGTGACACCAGAATGTCTACAACAAAAACATTTGAATGTTGACATATTGCCTGTCGGCAGCAAGTCCATCTGGACATTCAGACCGGATCCCACTTTCAAGCCTGGCACTGAACTCTGCATGATTTGGAAAACGCTCTTTTCTGGAGAAGCAGGAGCCCTGGCTGACAGAATGGGCCGTCCTGGACGGAGCTCTGGCTGACAGAATGGGCCGTCCTGGACGGAGCTCTGGCTGACAGAATGGGCCGTCCTGGACGGAGCTCTGGCTGACAGAATGGGCCGTCCTGGACGGAGCTCTGGCTGACAGAATGGGCCGTCCTGGACGGAGCTCTGGCTGACAGAATGGGCCGTCCTGGACGGAGCTCTGGCTGACAGAATGGGCCGTCCTGGACGGAGCTCTGGCTGACAGAATGGGCCGTCCTGAACGGAATATAGCATGCGGCTGGGAACTGTACAGCTTCCACGTAGCAGTCAGAAAGTTCACCCACAAATTATATTTTAGGAAAAAGGAAGATCCAATGGTTATCTGTCATTTTTATAATACACTGTCGGTTATCCTGCTTATGTAGCTTTTAGTGTTCATTCTAGCACCCTGCACTTGTCACAACCATTGCAGTTCCTCTTTTCTGCCTGGGGTGTCGCTCTCTGGTGCTTCTAGCACACTCAGCTGATGTAAAACTGCTGAGATACAGACCAGAGTGTGCTAGAAGCACCAGAGCGACACCCCAGGCAGGAAAGAGAAACTGTACAGTGACAAGTGCAGGGTGCTAGAATAAACACCAGCTTTCATGGGGAGCGAGGTCCCGATTTCAAGGGAAATATTCTCAAATGATGGATTGCATTAGTTTACTGCAGATTTTCACCATTTTCTTCAGTGTTTACAGACTTAGGCCCGTATTTAATTAGAAGCGGAGAGTCAGTTGCCGGACTTTGCTGTCATTGCTGGTTTCAGGTGTGAAAAAGTATTGTGCGCGTTCCTGCGTATCCAATTCCAAATCAGCGAAAACGGGACTCGGCGAAACTGAAATCGGCGAAAAGTTCTGTCAGTTTTGGGGAAATCAGCCCGACACCCCCCAAAAGATGCACTGACACGGGGGATCACTCTGGATACCCCCGAATAGCCCTGCTGAAAATATTTGGCCACTTTACATGGTCTCATTAGGTGCTATTTTGTGTCTTTAAAAAAGTGGTGAAGAATAGAATTTGAGTTTTTTTTTTGGTGACAATAACTAGTCCCATCAAATTTGGGGTACATGAAAATGGGTACTAGCATATTTTGAAGTTGCAAATGTGAAGTTTTTTAAAAAACGTGAAAAATCCACCTGCACCAACCACCTGCAATCAAAAAAACTGGGACAACTTGGGGACCCCCCTGGAGTCTATTTCGCTAGTTTTTAACTTTGTACCCAAACTACTTTTTTTGGGCGACCAGAAGTGGTTTTTTTTTTTTTTTTTTATTACGTAGTTATCCTTAGAGAGCCTGTCCCATGGGTGCTGGGTGTTTTTTTTATTTACTTGTACCACCAAACCCCAATTTTGCACTTTTCTCTGCCGGCTATTCATAGGCGAAACTTTTTCGCACATTACATTGCATTGCTTTGCTTTTCGCACCAGCGAAAACACGCTACAATTGAATACGGGGTGAAGTTGAAACCGGCGAAAATGACGTCATCGGCGAAAAAGTATCGCCGAAACTGACTTTTCGCTTCTAATTGAATATGGCCCTTAATATCATAGCGAACTATACAACACTCACCTTCACAATGTTCTGTACTGAGATGACGTATCCGGCATGTCTGAGACCTACAGGCTGGTCAGGGGTCAGGCGCTTATATCCCTTCTCCATCACCTACAAAATAATAGTTAAATACGTAGTACTTATATAAACATGTACAGTATGCTTATGGTTTACAATACATCCGCTCTCCTATACATTACTGCCACCTTGTGGCTGAAATCTTCAGACTTTGATCACCCTGATTATTTAAAAAAAAAAAAGAAAAAAAAAAAAAAAAAAAAGCCACACGAAGTACATCTACACCTTTACTATACTAGATGGTGGTGCGGAAACTTGAAGTTCCAACAAGGAAAGTCGCTGCGAGCCTACTTTTTATTGACATTCGGGGCTGTAAACGCCAATGGGTGATAAACCAGATGGCACAAAGGCCCTAAACGATTTACCTCTCTGAAGTCCGTCTGTTCAATGTATACGGTAGAGGAGAAAGGAACAGTGTGAAATCCTTTAGACTCGTCAGCTGGGAAATTTGGAACCGTGACTTCAAACGCCTGTCGGGAGAAATCAGCTGTTACATTACAGGACTTAAAGCCTAAACAAAATGAATGGCGCTATCGTCCCCGTCTGTCTCACCTGCTCTCCAGGGAAGTTAGTGATTGTGACTTTCAGAGGCTCCAGCACAGCCATGACCCGGGGGGCTGTCTCGTTTAGAACCTCTCTGACGCAGGCTTCCAGCAAGTGAGGCTCCATCGTTGTCTGAGCAACCGTAACCCCAACCTACGCGTGAGAGCATAAACCACGAAGGCTTAGTAGCAACATCTGATTAACAATGAATGTATCATTCCGATTCAGACTGGCTGCTTTAATAGAACAAGCCAAGGATTTAGATCAAACTGGATTTTTAATTGCCCCCTGACATTGCACACTTCTGACTGATGTAAATACAAGGCTGAAAGGGACCAGAACATGCAGCACATGTAGTAAAGGTTACAGCAGGAGCAAGGTAATAAATGACTCATCCAAATATTGAAAAATGTTCTTTAAATATATTATGAACCACAAATATATTAAATGGTTCCATATTATTTATATCCAAAGAATAATGATGCACTCTACGTACAGACCTGTAACGTTTACAAAACATCATTTGATATTTTAAGAATGAGCCTATTAATCAGGACAGTTCTAAGCTCTACACAAGTCACCATGTGCTACTGTGCGACCAGTCTACTATATTGGAAGCAGACACCACTGTGCGTGTTTTAGGAAGGAGCTGATAAACCCATCCGTACCCGTGCACAGAAGTTGTTAATGGCTTCTGGTGGGAATCCTCTTCGCCGCAGAGCCGTCAGCGTGAAGAGGCGAGGGTCATCCCAGTCTCTGCATTGGGGGGAGAAGCACTTTAGGGGCTGATCAGAAAAGCAACAGTAAAGAAGGAGTTTTGCATGCGCAAATAACCCCTCACCTACCTGACAGCTCCAGTCTCCACCAGCTTGATAATCTTCCTCTTTGACACCACCGTATAGTGCAGGTTCAGCCGTCCATATTCCCACTGCACGGGGCAGTAAACGTCCAGCGCATTACACAGCCAGAAGTACGACGACCGTCTGTGAAAAGATTTAGAGATTAGGTGTATTATCTAGCGAATGCAATCTCGGTCTACGCTAGGCCACGAAAATGTCAAAGATCAGTCTACTTGAAAGCCGTACTGAAAATTATCATATTGCATCGACATGTCTGCAGAGCCCACTGAGAAAGAAAATAAATAAGTAAAATAAAAGATAACCACATAGTAGAGACCAGTTTAAGAGAGCTGGGGGCCACTTCAGCCTACCAGCTGGACAGCCCTGAACTGGTAGAAGCTACAGGTTCTGTGCAAGACGTGAAATTGAGCAGTAACACACAGTTCTGCCCATTGGATCTCTTACGGCTTTTCTCTGGCACCATTTCTTGCCCCCCAGTATCTATGGACAAAAAATAGCCGGGGGTTTTAACGATGCAAACCATTCACAAGCCTCCCACAACCCCCTTAGTTTTCATTCATTGTGCTGGGTGTCTAGTATACTGGCTGCTTCTGGGGGAGAGGGGGCATCTCATTGTTTAGTTGCAGCCTTGCTAGCAGCTTCCAAATACTCCTACCTGGCCTGGAACTCTTTGGTGCAGAGAGAATGGGTGATGTGTTCTATGGAATCACAGAGGCAGTGCGTATAGTCGTATGTGGGATATATACACCTGTGGAAAAAAGATTAGGATGGGATCAGAAGAGGGGACTAGTCCAGCACCATTTAGTGCAGACATGCACAGCAACATCATAATGTAGAGGTGCCCAAACTCCACCATTGCAGTCCAGGTTTTACGGCTATTCATGCTTGTCCGAGGTAGTAATGAAGTCATCTGTGCTCAAGCATGGATATCCTGAAAACCTGGAATTTTTGTACCCAGTCTTGTGGAGCAGAACCCAGGAATTCGGATGCATGGGAGATGCCAGTAACCGTGCAGACAGCCCTCGGGCACAGAGGCCAGATCACTGCTGGAATAATGGTGCCCGCTGTGGTGGTTGGACGACGGCTGCAACACACAGAGCTCATCTTACAGCCATGCTCACCCAACATACCCTATAACCATTCTTTTTTGTATATTCAGTTTTTATTAGAATATTTAGAAAAAAAATTACATGTGATATAAACATTTCACCTCTGATAAACCCGAAACAAATAATAATTAAATATTCGTTTTCTTAGAAAAATCAGGCTAATAGCACAAATAACACAATCTATATCAGATATATAATATATCAGAAAAGAAAAATCACATCGCAAACAAAAAGTTTTTTTTTTTAAAAGGAAAACAAACAAAAAAAACAAACTATAAAAAGAAAAACAGAGAGAAAGAGAAGGACACGAATAGAAAAGCAGAGAAGGGAAGGGAGGAGAAGAAAGAAGAAAAGGAGGGACTATCGTGTGTATAAGAGTAAGAATAGTTGTTATTCTAAGAATCATAATTTATATTGTGGATGAGGTGGAAGACATATAGTTCCTGTATGTATCTGAAGACTTATAGTCTAGCCAAGGAGACCAGGTATTGGCAAATTCAGAGGGCTTATCTAGAGAGGAATATAAAATATCTTCCATTGACATAAAATAATCAAGCCTACAAAACCAATCTTTACGTGTAGGAGGAGTGGTAGATCTCCAGAGTACAGGTATTACGGCTCGAGCTGCGTTACTCAGATGGCGAAGCAGGGATTTCTTAAACTGAGACAATGGGACCGACGAATGGTTAATTAACCAAAATTCAGGGCCTGTGGGAACGGGAAAGCCTAAAATTTGTTGGGAGATAGAGATAACATCGGACCAAAAATTTGATAGTGAAGGACAATCCCACCAAATATGTCGGAGAGAGCCCACAGTGGAAGAACATCTCCAACAAGTATTGGGAACTGATGGGAAACCCTATAACCATTCTATAGCTTTTATATAGAATCATCATGTAGAACTACGTTCGTTCTGGGCGCTGCAACATTTTCCTTCTGTATGTGTGGCTAGTGGAATAAGGACATGAAGGTGCAGCACAAATATCTATTTATGATCTAGGGGTCTATGTACTAAGCAGTGATAAGTGACAGAGTGAGAAGTGATAAGTCTGTGATAAGTGCCAGCCAATCAGCTCCCAACTGTCATCTCACAGGCTGTGATTGAAAAATGACAGTTGGGAGCTGATTGGCTGATACCTTATCACAGACTTATAACTTCTCACTCTGTCTCCTAACACTGCTTAGTACATAGACCCCTTAGTACGGAAGCTGCGTCCAGTAACATTTACAAGCCTACGTGGAAATGTCTGCAAAACGCAAGGGATTGGACGTGTCCTATAAACACGCTAGAACCAGGTGACCGCAGGTTACTGACCTCTGACCTTTTCCAACGTTCACGCAGAATCAGTATGGCTCCCCCCCTCATAACACTCATGCAAAAATTATAATCAGGTTGCTAAAACTGTGTAAATGTTACTAGTAACTAATAGGAGTCAATTCAAACTTAGTTTGAATGCGCAGTTCAATAATGCAAATTTACTTTGCCCTGAGTAACATGAGACATATGATGCAAAATACAGGTATTTATGCATATATATAACTAACTGGAAGATAGTTATTATACGGAAGTGCTGAGACTATGGGACCGGTTTTGATTGTGAAACAAACAGCAGATGTGATGTCATTGGAGGACATGGTCTTATTCCCGGTAATTCTGGGACTTACCATTTGTCTCCTGAGCAGTGGTGAGGGGTGTATTTTATCCGATACGCCACTGGGTCCATCTTCCCATCCTCCATTACTATCTTCATCCTTAGTGTCACTTCCCCCTCAGCAAATTTCCCCTTCCTCATTCCCTGGGAGCACAAATAAGACGTCAGACAAATGATCAATGATCCCGGATAGGTTATGGGAAGAAAGTACAGGATCTGGCCAACTTGTACATTAGTGAATTACAAACCTATTTACCTGGAAAAGAAGCAGCGATTCTTCAACTGGTCGGTCTCTCCAAGGGGACGGTGGCGGATTGTGTCCTTTTATTTCATCCACCTTTTGGTGGCAGGCGTAGGCGTGTCCCCTGAAATAGATATAACCGCAGAGGAATCATGCAGTGTGTGCGCCACATTGCGGCATTTATTATTAGATAAACAGTTTTGTTTTCAGTGACCAATGAGAAAAGGAGGGGGGTGGTGGGGGGGCGGGTGCTAGGGGCAGACCAAAAACGGCACAGACCATTGAGATCACCACCATAGTGCAAAAAGTGCTTCGATACGGTTACCCGTAGATCAAACTAGTCTGTGCAATACAAGAATCATTACCCAAGTGAACAAGGGGCCTATTCCTACTTTAAATAGCATGGAGCCTACTAGTACCTTTGTGGCAGTAATGTCTAAAAAGAGCAAATATTACACATATTACAAAGTAGTATTCACCTCCACCAGTTGCGTGTATGGAATCTAAAGCTGGGTACACACTAGAGGATATTTTGAACGATTTGGCAGATTCCGAGGCATCGGAGCGACAAATCGTTCATACCGTCCAGTGTGTACGCACTATCACGATGCAGACGCACGCTCCCGCAAGTCGCCCGTCGCATCCCCGGATCTTTTGTACATGCAGAAAGATCTGAGGACGTCTCTAGCGATGCCATGCAGCGTGGGTCCCCGCTACCGCCCCTCCAACATTCCATCGCTGCCGGCATCAGCAAGAGTGTATGCAGTTTGCAGACGCCGCCGGGTCAGTCGCAAACGATGTCGTGCTGGGTACACATAGGACCTGATTCAGACCCGCTCGCATGTGGGTCGATTGTGGGGCATTGCGCACACGCGGCGTACGCAAGCCCCGTAGCGAGTGAGAAATTCACTCGCTCCTGGTCTCGCTGCAAACGGGGCGGCTATCGATGTTGATCGACAGCTCGCCCCGTTTTGTAGGCGGGGAGGGGGAGTGGCTGGACAAACGGAGGCGTTTGTGGGCGGCCCTACTGACATCACCAGTGATGTCAATAACAAGAGATATGGTAAGAACTTACCTTTGTTATCTCTGTTTCTACGAAGTCCATAGGGTCCACAGGGTTGACCTTGGGTATAGCTGGATCTGGATCCACGGGCACCACGCAGTTAAAGCTTTAGCTGCTCCCAGGATGCACTTGGGTCCGTCCTCCTCTATACCCCGCCCCCGGCCACAGCACCTCAGTTGGTAAGCAGCCAAGGCCGGAGGAGGAGACTAAACAGAGAAGGAAGACTGGAACACACAAGAAACCATACTCACAGAAATGGGAGACGGAAAACCGGTGACCAGCCACACAGCCCATTTGAAGCCAGGTGCGTCAGGGCGGGCGTCCTGTGGACCCTATGGACTTCGTAGAAACAGAGATAACAAAGGTAAGTTCTTACCATATCTCTTGTTTTCTACTTCAGGGTCCATAGAGGGTCCGCAGGGTTGACCTTGGGGATGTCCCAAAGCAGTACAACTAAGGGCGGGGACGCTCCTGTGCTGAAAGGAGTACCCGGCGCCCAAAGGATGCATCCTGAGAGGCAAAGGTGTCAAACGCATAGAACCTCAAAAACGTTTGAATTGAAGACCAAGTGGCCGCCTTACACAGCTGAACAGCAGAAGCGCCACGTCTAGCAGCCCAAGAGGGACCCACAGAACGAATGGAATGAGCCTTAACAGAGGCTGGCACAGGTAAGCCCTCCTGTGCATAAGCCTCACAAATAACGGAACGAAGCCAACGGGCTAACGTTTGTTTGTTGGCAGGCAAACCCCTCTTGTGAAAACCAAAGAGGATAAACAAGGAATCAGACTTCCTAACCGAAGCCGTACGGTCTACATAAATTCTAAGCGCCCGGACCACATCTAAGGAAATCTCACCAGCTGAAAGATCAGGGGACTGAAAAGCTGGCACAACAAGTTCCTGATTAATATGGAACTTCGAGACCACTTTGGGCAAAAACTCAGGACGAGTGCGGAGCACCGCTCTGTCCTGGTGAAAAATCAGGAAAGGAGGGCGACAGGAAAGCGCCCCCAATTCAGACACCCTCCTGGCCGAAGCAATTGCCAGGAGAAAAACAGTCTTAAATGTCAGCCACTTGAGCTCCACCGCCTCAAGAGGCTCAAACGGAGGACCCTGCAGGACCCGTAGCACCACCGCCAAGTCCCAAGGAGCCACAAAGGGAGGCTGGATCCTGAGAACACCTTGGAAAAAGGTGTGAACGTCTGGTAGTATTGCAATCCGCCGTTGAAACCACACGGACAAGGCGGACACATGAACCTTCAGAGATGCAAGGCGTAAGCCGAGATCCAATCCTGACTGAAGAAATTCCAAGATCCTAGAAACTCGGAACACCTGAGGATCATAATGTCTGGACTCACACCACTGAAAGTAAGTGTGCCACACTCTGTGATAAATCCGTGCTGAAGCAGGCTTGCGTGCCCTGAGCATGGTACCAATAACCGAACTGGAGAAGCCCCGAGACCTCAAGACGGCTGTCTCAAGAGCCACGCCGTCAAAGACAGTCGACCCAGATCTGGGTAAAGGCAGGGCCCCTGAGACAACAGGTCCCGACGCTGAGGAAGAAGGTACAGAGCGTCGATGGAGAGGCTCCTGAGATCGGAGTACCAAGGACGTCTGGGCCACGCCGGAGCTACCAGCACGAGCATGCCGCCGTCCTGCTTGAATTTCCGCAGAACCCGAGGAAGCAGGGACATCGGAGGAAACAGATACGCCAGGTGAAACGTCCATTTCACCGACAGCGCGTCCACCAGACTTGCACCTGCGTCTCTTGTCCTTGACCCGTAAACGGGCAACTTGTGATTGTGACGGGAGGCCATCAAGTCCAGCTCCGGCAGTCCCCACCTGTCCACGAGTAGCTGAAACACCTCTGGGTGAAGCGACCATTCCCCGGGATGCACGTCGTGACGGCTGAGGAAGTCCGCCTCCCAATTGATGACTCCGGGGATGAAGACCGCCGAGATCGCTGGAATGTGACCCTCCGCCCAAGTCAGGATACGAGACACCTCCGACATCGCTGCCTGACTGCGAGTTCCGCCTTGGTGGTTGATATACGCCACCGTGGTGGCGTTGTCGGACTGCACCTGTACCGCCCTTCCGTGAAGAGCGGGGCCGGACGACTGCAGGGCCCTGTATACTGCCCGCAGTTCCAGGATGTTGATGGGGAGAAATGCTTCTTCCGCTGACCAACGACCCTGAAGCGACAAAGAGCCGGTCACTGCCCCCCAACCCCGGAGACTGGCATCCGACGTGAGCAGGACCCAGTCCAGGATCCAAAATGGGCGCCCCTCAACCAGATGAGCTGTCTGAAGCCACCAAGCCAAAGATTGCCGAACGTCCGGAGACAACACCAGCACCTGAGAGCGGATCCGGTGAGGTAACCCGTTCCATTCTGATAGAATCAGCCCCTGCAGGGGCCGGGAATGGAACTGGGCAAATTCCACCATGTCGAATGTCGACACCATGGACCCCAGAACTCTCATAGCCAAATGGACCGACAGGCGGCAACGGCTCAGGCAACTGCGTATCCGCAGCTGTAGGGAGGCGACCTTCTCCGGAGTCAGGAAGATCCTTTGCTGACGCGAATCCAGCAGGACTCCCAAATGAACCATCCGCTGTGATGGAATCAGGGAGGACTTTTCCAATTTATCAACCACCCGTGTGCTTGCAGGCAAGCGATCGTCAGGTGGAGATGTTGAAGCAGTACCTCCGGGGAGCTCGCCAGCAACAGGAGGTCGTCCAGATACGGCAGCAGCCGTACATTCTGGTTCCGAAGATGTGCGGCCATGACCGCCATAATCTTCGTGAACACCCTCGGTGCCGTGGAGAGACCAAAGGGTAGCGCCCGGAACTGATAGTGGTGTTGAAGGATAGCGAACCTCAGATACCGCTGGTGTGAAGATGCTATCGGAACATGGAGGTAGGCGTCCTGGATGTCCAGGGACACCATGTAATCCCCCGGTTCCATCGCCAGAATGATGGAACGTAACGTTTCCATCCTGAACTTGGGAACTCTGAGGAATTTGTTCAGAGACTTCAAGTTGAGGATAGGGCAATCAGAACCATTGGGTTTCTGCACCAGAAACAGAGACGAATAATACCCCGTCCCTCGTTGTGATAGAGGAACGGGAACAATGACCCCTGCTTTCAGCAAGGACTCTATAGCCTCCTGAACCTGTAACGCCTTGGTCTTGTCCTGAGAAGGACTTGTGCAGAAAAACTGGTGGGGTGGTCTGTGCCGAAAAGACAGGGCGTACCCCTGGGAGACCACTTCTCGAACCCAGGCATCCGTGGTGGTATTGTGCCAGCACTGGGCAAATAGAAGAAGTCGGACTCCCACTCTGAGGTCCCCCAGAGGGAGGCCCGTCCCATCAGGCCGCAGGTTTATCTTCCTGCTTGGAAGAAGGGCGCCGAGCACTCCAGGCTTGCTTCTTGGGTTTAGAGGCCGTCTTACTCGCAGACTGTCTCGGGAAGGACTGACCTTTCGCCTTACCCTGAACCCGAAAGGAACGAAAAGCCGAACTCCGAACCTTAGCAGGCAGTGCCGCCGAAGGGAGGAAGGCCGACTTGGATTTAGCCAGGGTGTCCACTATTTTGTCCAAGTCTGGACCAAATAGTAATTCCCCATTGAAAGGTAAGGCCTCCAGACCTTTCTTTGAGTCCGCTCTCCAGGACCGCAACCATAAGGATCGGCGGGCAGACACCGCTGCAGCCGATACCCGCGAGGTCAGCAGACTAGCATCTAAAGAAGCTTCTCCAATGTAAGAAGCAGCGTCCCTCATTTGTCCCAACAACGCCCGCTGGACATCCGGAGCGTCGTCCGGGAAGGTATCTTCCAATGCATTGGCCCACCCCTCAATGGCCTTGGCCACCTAGGAGATGGCCATGGACGGTCGGGCCACCGCCCCGGAGAGGGAGTAAATAGACTTTAAGCAAGTCTCAACTTTCCTGTCCGTGGGATCCTTCAGCGAGGATATCGACGGTAATGGTAAGGTGGTGCCCCGAGTTAAACGGGTGACATGGGAATCCACCGCCGGTGGAGTTTCCCATTTTTTACAATGTGCCTCAGGGAAGGGGTAATTAGAAGCCAACTGCTTCTGAGGAAGGAATCTCTTACTGGGCGCCTGCCAAGCTACCGCCATATGATCCGTCAACTGATCCGACAGGGGAAACACCGCAGAAGCCACCTTAGTTTTTTTGAAACTAGGAAACTTCGACTTAGGAACCGGTGCCTCATCCTCTATAAGAAGAATAGCTCGCACCGCCCTAACTAGTGCTCGCACATTAATGGACGACTTGGTATCCATTTCCTGGACCGAGGCGTCCGAGTCAGTGTCATCAGGGACCTCCCCATCATCTGAGGAACCCTCTGAGTCCGATACCTGAGCAGCCCGTGTCATGAGTGGGCGTTTTGAAATCCTAGAAGGCATGTCAGTCTGCAACATTGACTGAAAAGCCGAGGAAGCGGCCGCCAAATTTTGCACGGAGTTGGAGAGCACATCCACCCAGGGTGGAGGAGTCACCATAGGGGCCTGAAAAGGTACCACAGGCTGCTGCGGCACAGGGGAAGCCTGTATATACATAGGCAACCCCGCATAGGGACCCACCGACTGAGACCCAGGAGGACTCCGCGGTAACTGCGGGACACCCGGGGAATGGGGGATGGTCGGCTGGGGCAACGCCCTAGTAGGGAGAGCAGTCGGGACCGACAGACGGTCCGCAATAGACACCAGCACTTGAGAAAACATCGCCCACGGTGGTTCCTGCGCCAGAGAAGGTCTGGATGGGCCAGGAGCCACCTGGCATCGACTACACAGGCCATCCTGTGACAAATCCTCCCTATCTACTCCTGCAGAACAGCGTCCGCAGGAGGCCAACACCGGAGCCACTGAGCGCTCAACCTCCTCGTCTGACATGACAGAATATCTTATATAGTCAAAAAATATATCTGGCAACAGGGCAGAAGAAAATGCACTCACCGGTGTGCTAAACAACAGCCCACAATACGGCACTGTGTAGCACACAACTGTATGTGACGGACCTCACAAATACGTGATCTATATAAGTGAGGTCAGTAGAAACGCCCCTCCCCCACACACCTGTAGGGCTTGTAGGAGAAGTAAAGGGACAGGTATAAGCTGACAGTAAGCGGAAAATAAGCACAGACAGGCAGCACTAGCAAAAGTCACATACCATGCAGGAAGATATACTCACTGCACCTTTACACTACAATCAACCTCCCAGATTCAGTGTCTGGGAGGGCTATAGTGCTGTGTACGCTGTCCTTAATCAGGGGAGAGGTACACAGGGGGACCGGTCCGCGTGCTCCCTGAAGATCTGCGCTGCCACTGTGAGAAAATGGCCGCTGGAGACCTCAGAGGAGGAGTGGCCGAGGAATCTTCAGCTCAGCGACGCCAGACTCCGTGTTGAAAGGCGCGCTGAGCTGAGGGGAGGAGCCGCTGACAGGGAAGGCTTCCTTCCCTGGCAAGCATATTAACCCCAGGGCTTGCCGGCATCCCGCTTGCCATATATCCCTGGTGGTCTAGTGGTCCCACGGGTTATTCCTCCTCAGAGGGGGAGCCCGCCGCCACCGCGGGGGCAAAGGACTGCATTTGCAGGCAAAACCCGCGAGCCGCCGCTAATCGGCGACTCGCGCTTACCTTGTCCCCGGCGACTCCGGCAGCAGTCCAGGGAGGGACCCAGAGTCCGGCTAGTACGGACTCTGGCCTCCCGCCGCGATCCCCAGTGCAGTACTGGCGTCGCGGCGCCAGCGGGGAAGGAGAGCGGCAGCGTGGGCGTCTGCATAGACAGCCCGTCGCTGCCACACTAGAGCCTCTGTTTTAAAATAAAAATCTAACAGGCTCTTTTTTTTTTTTTTTTTAAATAAAAATAGAAAGCTTTTGGGGGCTGCTCCTGCAGCCCCCCTGCGCAGGTGACCCGACTCCGGCCGGGCACCAACTCAAACTGAGGTGCTGTGGCCGGGGGCGGGGTATAGAGGAGGACGGACCCAAGTGCATCCTGGGAGCAGCTAAAGCTTTAACTGCGTGGTGCCCGTGGATCCAGATCCAGTTATACCCAAGGTCAACCCTGTGGACCCCCTATGGACCCTGAAGTAGAAAGTGAGCTTCTGGCTCTATTAGCGAGCGGCCAGCCAGGAGGCCGGCTTAAAAAAAAAAAAAAAAAAAGCGGCCGCCCTCATTCAGAGCAAGCGGCTCTGAATGAGGTCCATAGTCTAATGTGTACCCAGCTTAAGTGTTTGCAATCCTGTGGCTGTTGAAAAGTATCTGTTCACACTGATGAGATCAAAGTTCTTTCTATGAAAACATTCTACATTTCCTGACTAATACCCAGCAGTATGGCAATACTGGTCTGGTCTCGCCCGGGTGACTGCAGCTGGTAATTAGGAATTGTTCATCACCTATTTCAGGAGAACACAAAGCTGTAGAGCTGCTCCTTACACTGACGCTGCAGAGCAGGGAATTCACTAACTCATTGCTCTGAGTAATAGGTGAATTCAGCATAAAGAAAATAAAAGAATTCAATAAACTATTCTGACAGACTATGAAACATAAAGCAGCTTCATCACATACTGAAAGATATTGCCACTAAATTGGGGGCTAAACCCCATTAACGACATCTGTGCACGTCTTTGGATCAAGGAGAAACATTTTTCGGGCTTTAGTTGTCCTCAAGCCTCCACGCTTCAATCCCTCTATTCGGCATAACCGTAGGGATAAGGAGCAGAGATGTGCTTTACCAGTGAGCAGGATGTGTCAGTGGTTTACAATGGGTGATGTTGGGGCGTGGGGAACCAGGTTTCTCAATGGCCAATGACCACACACACACACAGGCCAATGTGGCCATCTGACAAAAGACTTTACCGTCCAGTCCTACCAAATTTCCAGGTCAGACACGGAGCCTAACCAGTTTCCGTATTTACGGCAAGAGAAATGCATTTTCCTGTTCACTATTCACCTCTTAATGAGCTCCACGGCCCACTCGTACAGCTGGTCAAAGTGATCGGAGGCATGTGTCACGGCGTAGGGCTTGTATCCTGTAACAGGAAAGACAGACTAATAAAAAATGACTACAATCCAGGAGCCCTTCCTGCTTCTTCCATAGAGACATCTTTACAATGACAACAATAGCTTGCAGGGCCTGCTCCTGGCGCCTTCAATAATGACTTATCAGTCAAAAATAACCATTCACGTGACACATCGGGTTACTGATGGAATCCCGACGTCTCAAATGGCCTCCTTCACCCAAATGGTAGGAGTACAGCTCCACAAAAGGATACCCGGGCATGCTGGAACTTGTAGTTGCACAGCTCTAAGGTAGCCTACATTTTAATCAGATTATTGATGCATGATTTTATCTTAACGTCTTGCCCGTTTCAGAGTTGTAGGCAATGTCTATGTTTTTTGCGGTTGAGCGATTATTTGGCTTCTGCGCAGGCGTTAAAGGCACATTACCGTAGTCACTCCCCGGGACTATTTATTTGCGGTGTGATTGACAGTCATGGAGCGTTTGGAGGAGGTATCCGATTGCCGACTCCGTACATAAGGAATATGGCACCGGTGTGTCAGTTCCCGTGGCTATTCTGCGGGACTATAGACTCACTCAGCACTGCCGCAACATTTTACGCAGAAGCCTGGATATGCAAAGCGCTAGGCGAGCGTCTCAATACATTCCTCGCATATTTTCGCATCACAGCTGCATAAGCAGCATTAGTGTACAATAGATGGCTGCTGGGTTTCTATAAACTATTATTTTATAATGGAATAGCTGTTGCCCGCGGCTTTGCCCACAATGAAATTGCTGATGCCAACATATTTTTTATTTGAGGTGATCCAGTTGTATTGCTTCGCATAGGGGCCCTAAATGTTTTTGCTATTGCTCAGCTGTAACGTGATAGAGATAAGACAAATTGCAGGTTATTTCTAGGAGGTTCCAGATGCAGTTTTCATGAAAATTGGTTCAGTAGTTTTTTTGCCAACTTGGAACAAAGCAACAGACACAACGCTCTTATAATATTAGTATAGAAGTAAACAAATACTGCATTTTAATTAAATGTTTTGCAATGTCCTACCTTTCAGTATGCTGGGTAGCAGCTCATTACAGAATGAGCTATAACTGCTACCATTTAGAAAAGTACAATATAATCCAATCAAACAAAACAAAATCAATCAGCACCACCAAGTGGCGGACATAATTACTGCGTCCACTTGGAAACGTGTATTAAAAAAAAAAAAAAAGAAGGTAGTATATAGATTAATACCGACCGAGCCATTCTACCATGTCTTTGATGGCTGTAAAATATTTCTCCTCCTCTTTCTCCGGGTTTGTGTCGTCGTAGCGTAGAAAGCAGATACCGCCATTTGCCTGTGTGTACAGATCAGAAATGGACTGAGCGGGTCATGGAACGTTCTGCCGCTGCTACGCTCTCTCTCCTTCATATTTATACCCAAGCAAAACGGAGCCACATCCTGCTATTGGGACTACAAGGCCTAGGGAGCCATTATGTTTATATAAGCTACTAAGACTTCATGTAATTATGGAATGCTATGGACCAGGTCCATAGCTAAGGTAGTGCGGCCGATGCCATCGCACAGGGCACCACAGGTCAGGGGGCGCTGTTTGGACCTGTCAAATTTCTGTTTATTATCATTCTTGCTTGCAGCTTCCTCTTACTTCATCCCCAGCATCTCCTGGCCTCTCCCATATCTTCCCTGGCCCTTCCCCATGAGGCCATGGCCCTTTTTTGGGTGCATTATGTCCCTTTGAAAAATGAGGGGGGCGCCAATGCTCTTTCTGGCACAGGGCACCAAAAAGTCTAGTTACGGCTCTGCTATGGACACTTTATACAAGATGCTATGGTACGGAGAGTCAACATTCTGATCATCAACACAAGAATGTCCGGGGGTCATTAAGGTTGACATGGGCTTTACGTCGCTAAGGTTAAAATGTCAACATGTTCATATGTTCACGTGGGACGCCAGAATTACATCGTTTTGATGACACCACCTATATCACCATATATTACTGCCTGCAAAACTAAGTGTCAATGACATGCTATCAGGCCTGACTTTTATAGTCGATGGCATGGGAAATGTTACATACACATTTATAATACTTCCAACATTGCAGCGGAAGTAATTAGGGCGTGGTAACGCCTCTTCGGGGGCATACCCAGAGTTTCCAAAGTTGTCCCCTCCCCTAAAATCCCTTGAACTGCCATGTGATATTCTTGCACTTCTGTGGGGGTCACAGGCGCTGATTCGTGAGACTGTCCCACTGAAAGAGACCACCAGTATAATTTATGAATATGACAACATTCTGATAATGGATTAACTTGGGTCCAGGGCTTAGTGGAGGTACATACAAGAGGTTTCCGGGGGCGACGGTGAAAAATTCCACGTAAGCAGTTATTCAATTGTGTAACACAGCTGAGACGTACCCAAAACTCTATGCCTGATCAACATAGTCAAACGGCAGATGGAAGCGGTGATCTCAGGCCCCGGCAGGAGAGAAGGACATGTATATGCATGGTGTGACCGGCTCACCTTTGCGTACCCGAAGTTAAAGTTTATCGCTTTGGCGTGACCGATGTGCAGGATGCCGTTTGGTTCTGGAGGAAATCGCGTCCTCACCTAAAAGCATACAAGGCATTTTCAGAACAAGCAAACTCACCGACCTACACTTTTTTTTTTTACAGCTTGTTTCTAACTTATCTACTTGTGAGCTGGAGATTTCAGCTCACACGTGCCAACTCTGGAGAGATAGCCCTCCGGCCTCCCCCTTAAAATGCATCACAATCAAACAATTACTATTTACTTACACTGCTTGCTTACAACAATGCTGATCTCTGAAAGACCTATAACCCTTACCACCACACAGAACCCCCCCCCCCCATACACACACACAGCCAGGGACCCTGCTTCCTGTGGGTGGAGCTTCACCCCATCATTAATCTCTGCCCCTTTTGGCTGAAGGAGAAACTGTTTATATTTTAAATGATCTTAAATTAAATGAGCACTGCACAAATCGAGCTACATACACGCAGTTATTTATTTATGTTACCTGTCCCCCCGTGATCTCCAGGTGTTTTTTAAGCAGTTCCATAGTTTTGGGTGTTACAACGTATCCTTCGGTCTTGTAATTTTCCCCTATTTAGGGATTATAGAGTACAGGAACACATGAACAACCTCAATATTCATCACAGTTCCCATTATCCATCAAATCACAGAGCAGGGGCAGCCATATTTTTTTTTGGGGGGGAGGGGTGGGTGTCTCTGCTAAATGGTCATTACAGCCTATGATCTCACTAGGAACCTGTGACATCACTGAGGCACACATTGGCCAATGTAGCCACACCCACAATATTCATTGTGGGTGTGGCTACATCAATACTGCTACACTAGAAGGGCTCCTCAAGCAAGGTCATTAGCATATTTATATCATAATTGCTGTATCAGATTAGAATCTCTACACTATTAACTCTTACTGGCCCACGTATGCAACGTATCCTATCGTGTTAATCTAGGAAGCAATTGGTGCCCCAGCCCTTCCAGGTTCTCCAGGGGTGCAGAATAATCTCCAGGGTGAAGGTACCAGTGGACCCTGCCAGTATATCCGTTATATTCTTGAATTACTATTGGATAATGAGAAATTGTACATAACCCTATGCAAAACATTAAATCACAATCCTTTAGAGGCACCGTTGCACAGATTAATAAACTATCAATTACTTTACAGCTTGCAACATATCACAAAGTTGCAGTGGACGAATAGTTTGGCTTCATAATGCTCTAATTTAAAATAAACTGTCAAGATACACCTCGCCGCCCCCGACCCGTGGTCGGCCAATCAGATTCTGAATACAGAATTGTCTGGGTGAGTGACAGTGAGTGGATACAGATAAAAGCTCGCAGTATGCACTGCTCTGGCTGGGCGAACAAAGAATTGATAACCTACCCGGTTTGTGGAATTTCAACGCCTCTCCTCTTAGCTGTTCCATCAGAGACGCAGACTCGAGTTTTAGGTCACCTAGACAAGGAGGCAAAACGACACATAAACTAATGAAGATGGCAGAATGCTTTTACCAAGGACAAAGAATAGTCATGACACATAACAGCAACACCGACAAGCCTGCGCATAAACTTCTAGCTACTGATGAGAAAATAAATGACCCTACTTAATACTGTGCATTTTTAAAGAGTATTAAAAAAATGTGTGTGTGTCTAATACAGTATTTCTCTACTATAGATCTATCTGCAGTTCCTTAGTCCGTGACTAGAGGGCAGTATAACACCATACCTTTGGATACATTAGCATTCCTATAATGTATATACTTTTTTTTTTTTTTCTTTTCTTAAACACGAAATTTCCTGGAAATTTCAACTAAACTCTCCGGTTTTCTAGGAATCCTGGAGTTATGCGAATGCCGTCATTACAATCGGCTGAGAGACGCTGGCATGAGAGCTGCACGTGACTTTTGAGCAGACTCCAGCCAATGCGGGTTATCCTAATCATCACGCTACAGTCCAATTAGGAAGATTACTTTGTACAAGAGAAAATCAAGATTACAGCCGGGTGTATAATTGCAAATAAAGAACTTTCAATAGACAAAACGGCTCGGGGAACCTTTGTCTTGACACTGTTTGCACGTATTTTAGAACAAAAAAAACATAACACTATCTGTAAGGGTCACACAAAGGCAATGCTAGTCACAGCGTAGGCAAAACCTTGTATATGTCCTTGCAATAGGAGTGCGTACAGCGACGTGTCTCAAGGTGTTGTTGCATCACAGTGTCCTATGTACTTTAGTTAACGCTCCTAAAGAAACCCCTTATATTGTACAGTGGATTCATATTGCTGAAAGCTGCACCAAAAACCTATAAAGCAAGCCATTGCAGGCCAATATGTTCACGTTATTTTCTTTGGCCTAGCTGCGCTAAAGAGCAATTAAGAGGCTTTGAGAATGCGGGTTCCGCGATTTATAAGAACAGCCGTGTACACAAAGGTCTGAGCCTTCCACATTTGATCTAGAATCACAAAGACGGCCCCAGTTCAAGTCTGTGCGGCACAGTGTGGGCTGCACTACGTCCCTGGTCCAAAAACAGATAAAAAAAAAAAAAAAAAAGCTTTTCGTCAAGTATGAAGGGTTTTCTTTTTAGCCCATAATTCCCCTTTGTAGTATTGACTTGCTTGCAGCCTGGACTAACACATGGAAAATCACCTACTGCACTGAGCCGTCATTATCCAGACGATCGCCTGTCAATTTCCAAAAACACACAAGCGCCTCAGAAACCCAGTCTGACAGGCGTTAGATCCCCCCCCCCCTTACTCACTTCTGTATCCCCTTCAACAGCACAGCCAAGCACAAGGTTGGAGGATGGACCACAATCCAGGGCCAGTGTTGCCCCCCAACTCATCTCACTACAAGATACTATGGGCCATATTCAATTAGTTTCGCATCCGCAAAAAAGTTCCGGCTGCCCGACTTTTCGCCTACATCACGTGTTTTGGACGCAAAAACTTATCGTGTGTGTCCCCGCTTTCCGCCGTATTCAATTCCTAAACCGGCGAAAACAGAACAGGCGGAAAGTACTGTCAGACTTGGGGAAATCAGACTGAAACCCCCAAAAAGATGCACTAACATTGGGGATCAATGTAGAAGTGTTCTTATAGCCCTAATTAAATTAATCGGGGCATTGAAGTTGTTTAAAATCCTTGTTATTAGCGTCCTTGCAAAAGTACAGAATGGCATTAAGCAGTATTTTCTGGTGAAAATAAGTAGCCCCATCAAATTTGGGGTACTTGAAAATGGGTACTAGCATATTTTAATGTCTCTAAAGTGAAGTTTTAGAAAAGTGAAATTCCTCCGTCATACAGGGACCTGCAATCCCCAAAACACTTGGCCCCTTCTTGGAGCACCCCCAGAAGCTTATTTAGCTAGTTTTTGAAGTTGTCCCCCCCACTTTGCCCAAGATTTCTAAGGCGTTATTTGGGGTGATCCTGGAATTTAATAATTTTTTGGGGGTGATTTGTCCGGGGGGGGATCAGGAATGTGTACACCAAGGACTTTTGAGTGGTTTCCCAACATCTGCACCCAAAATATAGATTTTACACTTTTTTCACCTGCTATTCTGTGGAGAAAAGGTATCGCCTATTCCAGTGTCTTGAGTTTTCGTATAGGCGAAAACAGAATGGAATTGAAGTGAAGACGGCTTTTCGCTCCGAATTGAATACGGCCCTCTGTAGGAAAACAAAGATGTCTGCCCCGTAATCGTAGGTTAAGTTATGGACTGCTGTGCACCACTCTCTGCTGCCCCCGTCTGACACATTGCTGGGCGTCTGTTACCATGGAGATTACCACCAATTAACAGGAGCACCAGAAGGCAACGTTAACTTGCCCAGCCAGTTATAGGAGTAAGAAAGTAAATATGTATTGTAGATTGTTCCTGTAACAGTGTAAGAATAGTCCACTGACGATGAAGACTGGTCCTTATTACTCATGTAGAATAATGGGATTTCTATACTTACGTTAAATCTTCAATTTAGAGTCCATTGGGGCATATTTGATCGCTGCGGTATAGAGTGTAGTAGCAGGAGCTGGGGCACTTTAAATTTAAACCGCAAAAACGTTCAAACTCTATAAGCCCCCCTTCAATACCCCTCCTGGCTGTCTGGGACTTACATGAATTTACTGACAAAGCCTCAAGAGACAGAATCAGGAATACTGAACTAAAGAGATGGGAGAGAATAACGGTCTACAAGTATAACAACACTAGAAATTAAAAGTAACAAATCAATGAACAATAGCAGAAACGCAAAATCCACAAAAGGAAGGACGTCCAGTATCCCCCAATGGACTGCGAGAAAGGGATTTTATAGAACTCCGATTTTTTTCATTTACCTAATTGGGGGACAGAAGAACACTGGGGATGTCCCAAAGCTGTCCCCAAGAATGAGTCTGCTCAGAAATTGCGGGCCAGCACCTTCTATCCCAAACTGCATCTTGAGACACAAAGGCTAAGATCGCAAGGATTTATTTGGAGGAATAGTTGCATCTGCACTTCCAGTGAGACCATTTTTTTCAGACTTTGATGAGACAGGAGACCTGGATCTTTTAACCACCCTCCTAGATTGACCTTAAGAAGCAGTAGTAACTGGTTTAAGTGCAAAGAAGGGATATCAAACATTTAGGCCTTGAGCGTGGCCTCAACCACTCTCAGGAACCCTTAGCTTTCAGAATTATGGTCACAATAGCCATGACATTAAAGGTCAGCTGAAGTCAACACTGATGAGAATACTTAAGAGATTGGGTCTTGGAGACAAGAGGTCATGCAGGTCCACCATAACCATGCTTACAACGTTGGTGTACCAAGATTTGCTTGGCTAGTGTGGAGCCACCAGAATCACCTTATAGCCCCTACGTTAACTATTTGCGCGTCCGTGGAAGCACTAATAACCGAAGGGAACAGGCAGATCTGATGGAAGCTCCAAGGAACTAACATGGTCTACCAGAAACACCTGCAGATCCCATGTCCTGAGGCAGAAATGTGCCACCTTGTTATTCAACCAAAACGCCATCATGACTGAAAGGCAAGGCCTGAAACTGGTAGTGATAGGACTGAACCTCAAGGACTCCATCATAAACCTGTTCTGACCTTTACACTGTTTAGGGATTTTTAGATTCAGAATAGACTGAAAGGAAGTATCCAATTTCTGGTCCGGAAAGACTAAAGTAAACAGCTATTCCTTTCTGCTGTTCCGGAATATGAATAACTACTTATGCAGAAGAGGAGACTGGATAACTTTACTCAAGGCAAAATGTTTTCTTTTATCTCCAGAAGATCTAGTGGTTAAAAAGCCTCTAAGCAGGGACATAAAATATAGAATGCATCCCCTACTTACAAAGTCTTCTCACCCAGGCGTTTGTCGTGACATCAAAACAAGTAGACGGGCCCCCTACCAGAGGAACTCCCAAATAAGACAGCCTGCCAGTAATGTCGAGCCATCCTGTGCCTAGTGTAGTCTGGCATGGTAGAACGCCGCTACAACCACCCGTCCCTTGCACACCACTCCTGATGTGTAGGAGGCTGAACCATAGCTTTTAACCTGCTCCCCATTCCAGGATGTGAGGAGCCATTTATCTCAATGCCAGTCTCGGCCCCCAGGAGGCACGGTCACTAACTGCAGGGCCAAGGTCCCCCTGAAAGTGATAACATGCGGAGAGCAGCCTGTTTTAGGCATCTGCAGCTGAGATACCATCCAAAAGGTTGAAAAAAAACCCCCCAAAAAATGACAGCTACAGTATGCAGAGAATGGGGGCAAAAAAATAAAAAAACAGACCCAGCTCCAGTGAGCACTGCAAAAGATATTGAAGGTACCAAGCAGTCTATAGCTGTATAGAATAGTGAGGAACCTGAGCTTTTTGCAGGTAAAGGTGAAGTGCCCAAATTGCTGCCGGGGTTCTTAAAGATTGTATCATATGGGTGTCATATGCATTTTTCTCTAACAGTGAAAAAATGCTACAAACCAATATTTTTTGCCCAAATAAATGCTGTAGTTATATTAGGGGTACATTAAATGGGTCCAAGTATATTTGTGGGTCATTATAGGGAAATTAACATAAAAATGACATCTGTCACTTGACCCTGCAATGTTTAAAACACCTGTCCCACCCATAAAGCACCCCCATATAGCTGTCCAACATGAATGAACCCAGTTTTCAACACTTTTTTTCACCCCAAAAATGACGTCATTATTGGCCAAATTAAGCGAATTAAAAATTTTGTTTTTCCCAATTAGTCATTATGGAGGGTGCCCCAGTGATTCTACACCAAGTCCCGACATTTTCAGCCGAAAGTAGGTGTTTTGCACAACTTATCACCTGCTGGTGACAAGTAATCGCTGATAAACACCCCCTGTGAGGCAGTGTGTTACTATGGAGCAGTGGTTTCTCGAGAAAAAGACATTTTGACAAAAAGTTCACTCGAGAAAAATTACCTATTTTTCACGAAAACCACATAATAGCATAGGGAAAAAGTTCTCACGAAAATTGGACCAGGTGACCGCGGGTTTATGGGAGAAAACAGATTATCGCATCTACTTGAATACCCTTTAGAATTTTAAACAAAGCAATGTTGCGTATAGGAAGGGGTCATCATGTCTAGGTGTCATTTTATCGTTACGGAGAGTAAAGCATACAAGGAGACATGTGACCGATATCACAGGGACATATGTTACGAGAGTGACATCACTACTCACCAAATGCAGGAATATATTTCACAGGAGGTCATGTGTGTCATTTCGAACATGGCAGACAGGAGAGGACCGCATTATACTTGCAGAGAGAGGACACACATGCTGATCACGTGGACAGATAGAGGAAACAGGCTAGATGGAAACCGAGAAGCTTTCCATTCCAAGCAGTCCCCCTGGGGACTACATTCGAACCATACACAATAGTAAAATATTCCTTGCAAGAGGCAGATAAGTCATTAGTGACTGCTTTCTAAGAAATTGCCGTAGAGTTAACCCCATCCTGTTTGCAAGGGTGTGATATATTATGTCGACATCTATATAATAAGAAAGTGTGTGTGTGTGTGTGTGTGTGTGTGTCGGTTTGTCCTTTATGTACAGCCAGAGTTTTGTACCTAGTTCCACCAAATTAGACATGGTGTTGTAGTTTCACCAGCATTAGATTTTTGGCTATGTTTGAAGCTTGTCAGGGCCACAGAGGTCTACTTGGTGCCCACCAAGTAGACTAAGGTTGTCTTCCAGTACCTAAAACTGCACTGATCTGAAGGCACAGGCTGATATGTACCAGTGGGGGGAAGAGCAGTGAGTCGGTGGATCAACTGTCACACTGCACCTGCACTGACAGCTACTCATTTCCTCCAAGCACATTTTCATATGCCATTGTCTCCAATGCTGGCAGATGTACTTTAAAGGTCCATTCTTAAACCCGGCAACTCCAGATATCCCAGCCAGTTAAGAATGACATTAAAAATGTCAACCTGGTCTGAATGTTGATATTTACAGAATGGCGACAATGGTATTTTAAAGCAAACCCTAGCCCTAAAAGCTTGACACACATCTAAAGATTAACACTCCAACTAGTTGGCTGGCTAGAACGAATGTGGCGCTCCAAAACTCCAGAAAATGGTCGTTCACAAAAGTTGGTCAAAGGATTTACCCAACTTGCCTGAACGACCATTTTTCGGGTGTTTGGGAACAAACGGCCGATTGTTGTTTGCTCTCATACATTATCAGATTTTCGTTCCAACTAGCCAACTAGCCTAGCCCTAATTGAAGACTAAAGCTGGCCACACATCTAAAGATTATCTGTCCAACCAGCCAACTAGCAGATTGGTTGGAGTGAAAATCTGGTAAGGAATATAATCAGCAACTTGCTCCCAGACGCTGAAAAATGGACCAAAACGGTTGTATAAACAAATAGTTTAAATCAAACATTTAACAAACTTGTCTGATGACCATTTTCATCTGTTTTCTGGCATTTAGGAGTAAATTTCTGATCATCATTTACTCCCATTCCTTACCAGATTTTCATTCCAACCAATCAACAAGTTGGCTGGTTGGATGTAAGTTGTTCTAGTGTGTGGCCAGCTTTACCCTAACCGTCGACATTCTGGCTATCGTCAAATGTCAGGTCAGTGTCAACATTGTGGCATCAACATAACGACTACATGCCATTTGCAATGAGCCTTGCAGCCTGTGGCCCAAACGCAGGAATGCGTTGTGACAATCTGTGACACAAACAACCTGGAGAGCGATCACATTACACAAGTATGCTTGGCTAACAATCTGCCCAATAATTAAATTATCTTCAGCCTGTTTAGGGTTAAAGCAATAAAGCGGGGAGAGAGGGCAGGTTTCATCAATTTAACCAGTCCTGTACAGATTTTAGTTGACCAGAAATATAACCTAGCACAGAAGTGGCCAAAGTGTCGTCTGCGGACACTCGACAGATAGGTCGTGGTGAACGTGTAGCAGCAATCGATAAGACTCAGGCCGGTTCTTATTGGCTAGCCGTATTCGAAGCCTTCGCTGTCTGTTGGCTATCATGCGTGACAGCAATATAGCAAATGAGAATCAGGTTGATTGCTATAGGCTGAGATTGTCACATGTAGCAGCCTCCATTGCGGTAGTGGCAGAACGTGATTAAGGTGGGCATGGTGGTCCGTGAACTTACTGCCGCCTGCAGTCACGATATACAGGGCAGGCATTTCCTGAACAGCTATTCAGGTAAGTGCAATGTCCATTGTGGGGCAAACTGATGGACAGGAGGTGGCATTTGAAGGGAAACCAGGTGGGCAGAGGGGCATGTACAGAGTGACAGGTTAGTGGACAGGGGCAACATGTGAGTGACAAGTTTTGGGCAGGGGGTGGAATATGAGTGAAGAGTAGTACATTATTCAGCCAGCCAACATCCTTTAATTAGGTTCAAAATTTTAAATGTTTAGTTATCTTATATTTCATTGACTCAGAGCAATAACAACCATCCCGATTTTGGTGGGACAGTCCCATGCCCCCCTGCTGTGAGGCCACCACATCACCTTTTACGGGCGCAGTAATGCAACTACTTGGTAGATTGTGAAGGATTTTCGGCCCTTAAGAGTCGAACACATAATCCTAAGGCCCGGGCTAACCTGACCTAGTGCCTGGGCTTCACACCCCAGTCACGATTCAATCACACCTCGATTAGACTCAGCAGAAAACAGGGTCAGCCAATCCCTGCACCTGCATAGTCTCCGTGGTCAATCTGCACACGCTGGAGCAGCGGAGTGATCTGGTTGTACAGATCTGGATGGAGCCTGGGCAAATTGCTTAGTGATCTGGTTGTTTTGAGAGTTCGGCCAAACGCTGTATCGCTGTTGTTATCTAGTGGAGTGCATTGTAGGTTTTGAACAAATGTGGAGAGTTGGCTAATAAGAGAAAAACCATAATCACTAAGGGAACTACAACAGGAATATCTATATATCTATATATCTATATATATACATATATATATATATATATATACACACACACACACACACACACACACACACCCACCCACCCTGGGGCTTAAATATTGGGACATTGACAGAGTTTTCATATTTTGGCCTCTATTCACCACCACAATGGTTTTGAAATGAAACAAACAAGATGTGCTTTATCTGCAGACTTTCAGATTTAATTTGAGGGTAATTACATCCAAATCAGGTGAACGGTGTAGGAATTACAGTGGTTTCTATATGTGCCTCACACTTTTCAAGGGGCCAAAAAATAATGGGACTATCAACTCAAAAGCTATTTCATGGACAGGTGTGGGCTATTCCCTCGTTATTTCATTATCAATTAAGCAGGTAAAAGGTCTGGAGTTGATTCTAGGTGTGACATTTGCATTTGGAATCAGTTGCTGTCAACTGTCAATATGAGATCCATAGAGCTGTCACTATCAGTGAAGCAAGCCATCATTAGGCTGAAAAATCAAAACAAACCCATCAGAGAGATAACAAAAACATTAGGTGTGGCCAAATCAACTGTTTGGAACATTCTTAAAAAGAAAGAACGCACCAGAGAGCTCAGCAACACCAAAAGACCTGGAAGACCACGGAAAACAACTGTGGTGGATGACAGAAGAATTATTTCCCTGGTGAAGAAAAACCCCTTCACAACAGTTGGCCAAATCAAGAACACTCTCCAGGAGGTAGGTGTATATGTGTCAAAGTCAACAATCAAGAGAAGACTTCACAAGAGTGAATATAGAGGGTTCACCACAAGATGTAAACCATTGGTGAGCCTCAAAAACAGGAAGACCAGATTAGAGTTTGCCAAACAACATCTAAAAAAGCCCTTACAGTTCTGGAACAACATCTTATGGACAGATGAGACAAATATCAACTTGTACCAGAGTGATGGGAAGAGAAAAAAAAGAGTATGGAGAAGGAAAGGAACTGCTCATGATCCAAAACATACCACCTCATCAGTGAAGCATGGTGGTGGTAGTGTCATGGCGTGGGCATGTATGGCTGCCAATGGAACTGGTTCCCTTGTATTTATTGATGATGTGACTGCTGACAAAAACAGCAGAATGAATTCTGAAGTGTTTCGGGCAATATTATATGGTCATATTCAGTCAAATGCTTCAGAACTCATTGGACGGCGCTTCACAGTGCAGATGGACAATGACCCGAAGCATACTGCAAAAGCAACCAAACAGTTTTTTTAAGGTTAAAAAGTGGAATGTTATGCAATGGCCAAGTCAATCCCCTGACCTGAATCCGATTGAGCATGCATTTCACTTGAAGACAAAACTGAAGGGAAAATGCCCCAAGAACAAGCAGGAACTAAAGACATTTGCAGTAGAGGCCTGGCAGAGCATCACCAGGGATGAAACCCAGCGTCTGGTGATGTCTATGCGTTCCAGACTTCAGGCTGTAATTGCCTGCAAAGGATTTGCAACAAAGTATTAAAAAGTGAAAGTTAGATTTAGGATTGTCTAGTTTGTCCCATTATTTTTTGGCCCCTTAAAAAGTGGGAGGCACATATAGAAACCATTGTAATTCCTACACCGTTCACCTGATTTGGATGTAAGTACCCTCAAATTAAATATGAAAGTCTGCAGTTAAAGCACATCTTGTTTGTTTCATTTCAAAGCCATTGTGGTGGTGAACAGAGGCCAAAATATGAAAATTCTGTCAATGTCCCAATAGTTATGCACCTGACTGTATATACATACATACATACACAGTATAATATATACACATAAATAAAAAAAAATGAAAGAAAGAAAAAACAAAAACATACCAGCAATATTTTACTTCCTACAGAAGCACAGTTAGTCAGATCTGCCCAAGTCCCCGAGGGCTGTAACGGCCCCATCTCATACTTCTCTTTCAACTCGGCCTGTCAATCAGACCAAACTGTAAAAGAGTGACGGTATAGCTATCAGGGGTTCAGGTGGGGCCAACAAGCATCTGCCTGACTTCACAACAACAACTCCCAGAATTGCACCTAAAACTACATCTAGAATTTTAAAATGATTCCCCTGCATTCTACTGTTCCATCCAGGCGAGAGGTGCCGCAACCAGCCACGCTGCCCTAACATTAGCACGATTGGCGCTCTAGACCGGTATGGATTAGGGAGAGCACTAGAGGGGCGAGGCGAGCTCTGCAGAGACAGAGTACTACCCCCATACTAACTATGTAGCACAGTGGTTAGCACTGCTACACCCTCACCGATCTTTCTATCTGCATGGAATTTTTATGTTCTTCCCGTGTTTGTGTGGTGTGGAATTCCCCAAAAGTGTTCCATTTTCCTCCAAACACTATAAAGACTTTCTGCTGGCAAAAGGACCCCGTGTGTGTGTGTGTGTGTGTGTGTGTGTGTGTGTGTGTGTGAGTGCGCGCTCATGTGGTAGGGAATATAGATTGTCAGCTCTGAGGCAGGGACTGAGGACAATTATTAAATATTTGCAAAGAATATACAAGGTTTTTTTTGTGGCCTGGGGAGTTAGGTTGGACCCTATTAATAAGTGAACCATTTGATTAAAGTTCAGTGTAGTAAAAAGATCAATGCATCTAAATAGCTAGCCCCCCCCCCCCTTTTTTTGCTTAGTTACAGGAAACGGAGACCACTACCCACAAGTGTGGCAGAAGCTTGCGATGCACAGGCTCTCTGCAGGCAGAATGGTTAGCAGCCCGTCTGCCAGAGGGCCAGGTTGCAGAGATTTCGCCTGGAGAATGCCTAGACAGAGCCGTGTGTGTTTCCCCCCGCGTACCCCACCAATCTGCAGCTTCTCAGAACTGACACAGTGTTTGGGTTTCGGCTGAGACTTTCCAAGAAAACCAACAAAGCCGTATAGTAAGAGGATCTCTCTGCCTGTGTCAGCCCTCGCCTGGCCACAAGCCCCAGCTCAATCATCTCCGTTCTGGACAGTTTTAGAAGACAGGCAGGCAACGCACAATGCAGGGCAGCTGGCAGACTCCGAGGCTCGGAGCTGCTCTCCCCAGGGAAGGCTGGAGCAGGACTGGTGGGACTGGCAGCCCTGCTTACGCAATATTCCCTCTTTCACAGAAGATGTAGTGGATTCATGGAATAGCCTCTCAGCAAATGAGACAAATTATACAGTGGATGACATGATAAACACGCACAAGGCGGACGCTAGAAAGCCGGCCCTGTTTTTCTTTTTTCATACACAGTAGTTTGTGTATATATTTTTGGAAATTGCACTTATGCAGATGTTAAAAATAAAAAAAGTTTTATAAGATCGGCTTATAAGTTTCATTTAAATAGGAGATGCCCAAGCACAACCAGGCCTCTGCGACGCAGCCTCCAACACCTAATACCCCTTTTACACCGACATGAAAATACCAGGTTGTTGCACGCGAACACGCATCAACCCGAGATTTCTGTCAGTAGAAACGGATCCACCCGGGTCCAGTGACCTGAGGGATTCAACTCTGATAGCTTGCAGGGCTGGCCACAGGTCGTTCCCGCGTCACCCTGCAGTGTAAATGGCGCAATCCAGCTCGTGATGACCCGGGTCGTGCTGCATGCCACCAGATTGGCCGGCTTCAGTGGTGCTTGGGAGATTACATAATCTCCAAGCGTCCACTGCAATGCCGGAAGAGCCAGGTCACTGCAGACCCGGCTCCGGGGTGAACGGTGCCGACCTGGGCATACCCCGGGTTGGCACCAGTGTAAAAAGGGTCAGACCTGGGACTTTGATGTAAAAGGGGTGTGACAGAGTGGTAAGTTAACTATAAATTGTAAAGGATAAATTAATAAAAAAAGAAAGACAAAATAAAGCATAATTGCTTTATATCAAAGGCTAGTGACGGTACAAAGAGGAACCACAGACTGGGGAAGAATCTGAGAACAGGGAACAGAAGGATGAGAGTAGGCATTAAGCGGTATATTTACTGAAGTGCAGAAGTGGGGAGATGTTGCCCATAGCAACCAGATTCTACTTAACATTATTTAGCGCCTTATAGAAGATAACAGCTAGAATCTGATTGTTATGGGCAAAATCTCCACTTCTAAAAACCCGCACTTTAGTAAATACATCCCTAAGAGTAAAGCGGATGGATTCAGAAAGAGCATAATAGTGAGGATCAAAGAACAGAGTCCGATACCGCGATCTACCAATAATTATTTAGAATGGACTTGGGGCCTGATTCAGAGCCGGACGCTCTGACCAGAGCGCTCGCTCTGAATCAGGGCCCTCCTATCTAAAATTGGAGCGGCCTCTTGGACGCTCGCATAGCTGTGGGTTACCACCCACAGCTTATGCGAGCATCCATGATAATGGTCGCGATGGTCAAGACCATCGGTCTTGCGACGAGACCCTGCGGTAGGGTCTCGGTGACCGCAAGCCCTGGAGTGATTTTGGCTCTATCAGAGCCAAAATCACTCCCACTGACATCACTAGTGATGTCAGTGGGGCCGGACCCAGACGGTAGGCGTTCCCATGGAAACGCCTCCGTCTGGCAGCCACGCCCCTGGCACACCCACCAAAGGGGGCGTGCTGTCGACACCATCGACAGCACGCCCCTTTGGTGCGAGACCCATAACGACGGCTACCCCGTCGTTATTCGGGTCTCGCTCATGCGCACGACGGAGCTCCCTCCGTCGTGCGCAATGCGCACTAGGGCACCATCGACCTGCTTGCGAGCGCTCAGCGCTTGTGAGCGGGTCTGAATCAGGCCCTTAATCAGATGTAAGTGGGCTGTAATCACAACTGAATTTAATTTAAAAAAAAAAAAAAAAGCAGCATGATCAGTACAGCATTATAACACATAAGAGGAGTGACGGGGAACATATCTTACAGAACAGAGAACCTTTTATGCCCAGATTACTATAAAGGTTAAGTAAACGTGCCGTAGTTGATAAGTGATAGAAACTGCATTCAGGGAATTGTTTACCAATTAACTTAGGATTTTAAGTAGATGAACTGATTAAGTGTGACCAAAGTAGAGTTATACTAAATGCTGATGCTTCGTTAAACGAAACATAAATCAGAACTGACATAATACCATGTGTTCCTAATCCTTCCACCTTACTACTGTACTGTGCTGCTCCCTACCTCTGGGATTCTCTCCCTCTTCCTATTGCTGGGTACACACTAAAACGATGTGTAGCCAGCGATATCGGACGCGCCATGAGTAAGTGCATACACACAGGGGGGAGCATTCAGCAGCATGACATCGCTAACGATATCCTCAGATAGTACTGCAAGTATAAAACGACTGGGGATATAGTGAACGACCCGCGGGAGCGAGCATCGTTAACGATATAGTGCGTATACACTGGACGATAAAACAAAAATTGTCATAACGATGTGATTATTGGCATTATTGTTTAAAATCTTGTCTAGTGTGTGCGCACCACACTCTCCGCTAAACTTCAAATGGGCTTTTAACACCCAATTCTTCATCAAGGCCATCCAGCTCTCATTTTAAACCCACTGCTCCTTCCCATCTACCCCATCTGTGTCTCATCTACCCCAAGCCATTAGACTGTACGCTCACAGGAGCAGGGCCCTCTTCCCTCATGGGCTTCCTTTTCCTTTTCTTACACTATCTTATAGTCCCTACAACGACACCTAGGCTTGGTTGCTGCCACCCCGCTGCTTCTATGAGTGTTACAATCATGGATGCTTCAATGTTCATAAACCATGTCCTTGTCCTGCAATGTTCTGTACTGTAAGTCCCTCTTTTCTAGTTTTGCTCATTTGTAGGGCGCTGCGGAACCCTTGTGGCGCCATAAAAATAAAGGCTAATAATAATATACAGATGTGTCCTCAGACACCTAGCCTTAGTATGCCATGCGGCACGAGGAACCAGGCGCAAGTGTGCCGCCAGGTCCAGTGAAAATCTACCTGCGCTGAGGGTCTTTTTTTTTGCCCGAAGATATGTCGGAAGCAATTAAACACTTCACAACACCGCACTGATTATTTCGATATGTGACACTTTATTATCTGCGTGCAACACGTAACGGAGCTTGGGGAGGAAAAAAAATTGCCGTGGCATCTCAGCATTTCGTATACAGACTCAGACTCCGTGGCACAAATACACAAGTACCTCATATTAAATCAACCAGTACAGTCTCGTGAAGTGGTTTGTCTCATCCGATTGCAACGAAGACACATTTTCGGGTAGATAAGACGCTCGGCGCAGAACCTGGCGCGCCGAGATAGGTTGTTTGGAGCGACTGCAGCAATAGCGTATGAGGACACATCTCTACAGAGTTAGTCTAGGCCAGAGATTCCCAAACGCAGTCCTCAAGGCATCCCAACAGTCCAGGTTTTAAGGATAACCATGCTTGGGCACAGGTTAATTAGTACCTCAGTCTTATGATTTACCCATCTGTGCTCAATCATGGATATCCTTAAAACCTGTAGCGTTAGGGTGCCTTGAGGACAGAGTCTGGGAACCACTGGGCAAGGCAGTACTCTCTCTGAAGACAGAAGCTGTGTGGACGCAATCCACAGCCTATGAACCAGGGTAGATGCCATCAAAGAGCACCCAGTTTTATTTTTAGGACCTACTTTTAGCTTAAGTGATAGCCTCGTGGGGTGGGGTTAGGTTTAGGGTGCAGAAAGAGGGAGGTGGGGGGAAGGGGGGACTTGAGGGTGAGAGGGGCAGGGTTAATATATTTACGACCCAGTCGGGATTTTAAGCTTTCGGCATGCTGCTGTTGGACTATTCTGAACCAGCGGCTACTCAGCCACCGGTATTTAATACCCAACCCATATAGAGTATGTGTATGAAACTAACTAGCAATTAGCGCACGCACGGAGGTGGTTTGCCTTTTGGGCGTGTTACGGAAGGTGTGCCGGGCATGGTGGCGAAAGTGGTTGCGAACACAGGCGCATAGACGCTCACATAGGACAGAAAAACTGCACCTGCCATAGTGCTGGTGCAAGTTTTTATGGCGTACCGACACTGCATGCAAAGACGACGCACTAATCGCTATGACAGCGGGTAAGGATGCTCAAAGTGGGCGTCTCAGTTCCTGCACATTCATGGACGTACACCAGGAAGGATTTTGTAGCGTTATTTGCATAAAGTCGCAGACTGACAACCGCCAACAGATGCAGCTGCTTCTGCGCCGACCGCTGAATCGTGCCAATTTTTCTGTGCCAAACACTACACAATAAAGGACTACAGATTTGTGTTTATTAGAGAACAGGGGCGCATACAGCACAATTACACAACTGGCCTCGGCCAGGAATACTCCTCTCAGGCACATTTCCTACACGGCTACTTCACTTAGGCCAGGTCTTGTCCAAAAAGTTACAGGCCTAATGAACGGAGAAGGAGGGGGCGATAAAATATAAATCGATCATGCAGTGTTGTGAGTGAGCAGGGAACACTCCCAAGCTGGCAGAACGCAGCGTCTTAATGTCACCTTCTAGAACCTCAGGAGAGAAACGTCAGACTCCTCGCAGCCCACAGAGGCCCCTTGGAAATTGGGGCATCTTGTTAACAGCCTGCTCTAATTGCTAGATAAACAAATCGCGCTGCCATCGTCAGAACAGGAAAGTGTGTGAACTGTGAGCAGAAGCTGGAGGGCCGGCGGATTAACCAGCGTTCTGCCTTAGTGCGTACACAGAAAAATAATAATATGGAAAAATAAGAACATTTAAAAATTGAGAAATTATTAAAAAAATATATTTTTATGGGGTCAAAGCAGGATTAAGAATTTAAAAACTTTTTTTTTGCTAAAATATCCATACACCCCCTTACATTAGGGCCCATGTTGGCAAACATATATAAGTGGCCTAATTCGACACAATCTCCTTTTGCCTGGAGGACCAGATGCCTTTCCCGCAAGCCTGGGGGGCAATTAGTGTGGTTAGAAGAGGACTGAACACATACTTTGGGGCAAGGGGCTTAGGGGGTCTAGTTACTAAGCAGTGTTAGGAGACAGAGTGAAAAGTGATAAGGTGCCAGCCAATCAGCTCCCAACTGTCATCTCACAGGCTGTGTTTGAAAAATGACAGTTGGGAGCTGATTGGCTGGTACCTTATCACTTTCCACTCTGTCTCCTAACACTGCTTAATAACTCCACCCTTTAGTATTCTGCATTAGTCACATGCCCCGAGAATGATCCGATTGGGCACGGAAGGTACTTGTCAAACACATGCGGCAATAATAGGATGACGGGCCAATACCAGTTGGGGTGACGCAGCAGAAGCGCCAGGTACAATTAGCAAACCTCTTCATCATGGTTGGCCACCTTTCATTAATAAATTCTCCCCCGCCTATAGCAGTGTATCGCACAGGAAGGAGGGGGGGGGGGGGGGGGTCTATGCACCAAGCACTAGAGAGAAAAAGAAAGTGGACGGTGATAAAGTACCAACCAGTCAGCTCCTGTCATTTTTCAAACACAGCCTGTAAAGTGATAGTTAGGAGCTAATTGGTTGGCACTTTCTCTCTCGCCAAGGCTTAGTATAGACCCCTCAGTATTACAATCATTTCAACCAAATGCCAAATAACTGGAGCCTTGCCCCAGACGATCACACAAGTGGAAAGCCAAATTGGGTCAATTAGGGACACACACATGTAGTCACTGGCCATCTTGTCAGTTCTGATCACATGGTTCAGGTTTCCGCAGCAGCAGCGCAGGGACAGCAGTGATGTGTTTACAGTCTGCGTCGCGGGGCTGGAGATTCTCCTCCGATCTAAAACCGCCGCCCCGTCTCCAGGGGAGACTGCCCGAGGTGCGGTCTGGAGGCTTTTTTTTTTATCTTCTTCTCCCCTCTCTCTCTCTCTTTCTGCTACTTATTCTGGAAAATGCTTCTTCTGCCTGCAGACGTGTGCCCACATAAACACACAGACGGCATTGTCTAGTTACCGGCGAGAACCATCCACTGGGGTTAAAGCAGTTGACGAGTTACAGGAATATGAAGCAGAAAAGGAAAAAGTTCGTCTTCATGGTACTTGCATGCATTTAAAAGCTTTAACTCACTAAGACAGAGATTGTGCTTAAAAATACATTTCAGTTTATGTAAAACACAATAAACATGGTGTAAGACTAATGTGCTTGTACTTCCCATAACAGAGGTACTTTGTTTAAAAACAAATCCCCCACCCAAAAAAAAAAAAAAAACCACACTACACACAGCGTGGACTGGTCGTCTATTGCCCCAATATACTAAAGCTGAACTATGACGTGACAATATTTCACATGACTGCATAATGAAGTTTGTCCCCCTGCTCAAACCCCCCCCTCCCTCTACCCCCTCACACACACCTCTTTCCGCCTCCATAAACTAACGGTGAGCTTTACAGACTCCCGAGAGCAGTAGGCGGATCTTATGGAAAACATTTTAATCTCGCATTACATTAAGGCGGGCTGTGCAAAATAAAAAAAAATAAAAAGTTTATAGAGCTTTACTACTTCATGTACTGATGTGAATAGCAACTAATGTGCTTTGAGTCTTATTGAGAGAAACGCGCTATATAGAATTATTAATTATGTAGAAGGAATCTAAGCCTTTATGCAAGATAAATGAGAATGAGAGCCATTTATACAGCCATCTATACTGATGCTTTTTTTTGCCCTTGGATGACAAGCGGATGTGGCTTTCACACTTTAAATCAATAATGGGTTACCAATCTTAATGTACCCGCATAGGCAATGATTTTTATTCCCATTAAATCCGTTGCTATAAGTAAGGCACAAGAACGGTTTATCTAATCTAAAAGAAAGGACTAGTGCACATGCTCAAAATCTCGTCCACCATATAAAAATCGTAGCAAGCGCATGACGTTACTAAAAATAATCCTTCCGAATTAGAACCGTTACGAAGACGTATTTTATAATTAGCGGCAGCACATACAGAGAGAGCCGGCGTTCACGCGATATTCTCCAGCTTACAGTAAGCAGTGTTGCCGCCATGCAAAACTATGCAGGGATGCTAAATCTATTGTCACTGTAGATTCCCTTTGTGCATCAGTACCCCTCCCATTTCCCCATCCTGTAGATTAAATAAGACCCTGTACCCAGCATAGGCCCAACCACACAGTTATTTTGAAAGTAACCATAATTCGTCTAGGATCTACACAGTCAGCCAGCTGGGACTGGTGGTACAGCAGTTACATAGGAGGGGGCTCAGCTGCAAAGATGTTCAATCAGAATAAATAGGCTATATAATGCTGAGAATAATGCTTTTATATTAAAGTTAGGGTTTGCTATACTGTAGAGACAAACGAAGGGGTTCTATGTATTAGGCCTTTGGAGAGAGATAAAGTGGATGGAGATGAAGGGGTCTATTTGCTAAGCCTTGAATGGAGAAAGTACCAGCCAATCAGCTCCTGCCATGTCACAAGCTGTGTTTGAAAAATGGTCAGTTAGGAGCTGATTGGCTGGTCCTTTATCTCCAAGGCTTAGTACATAGACAGTTTAATTTTTCTAAAAGCTCGCTAGAGGATGGAGATGTTACATACATATTACACATCTCAACTGCTATGAACGTTACAATGTGGCCCCTATGTTGAGCTTAAAACGCTTTTTAAGCGCTTTGGAAGACGCCGGGCGTTTCACGGCGGTTGGTAAGAACTGGTTGGCTTTCTCCGGCATTTCAGTTGCAGACGGGGAAAATTTTCACCTTTACCTATACATTCCATAACTTGACTGACAGCATCCTCGCCGCCAAGCGTGAAAGAAAACATCCTAAAAGGCAACCGGTTTAGAGGCAGAATTGCCACGCTTTCCTGTAAAGCGGGCGTCACTGATTGACAACAGAGCGGCAGTTACGGCTCGGACCAGGGAGGTAAAGTATTTGAATAGAACGCGATGCAGGTTGCAGCTGACAAGTCTCCGCACAGCTCTATGACAAGAATGTCTGGTATGCAGTTAACAAGAGGACAGCGTCCTTGTAAGAATAAAGCGGCTTTCTTTGTCGTGGTATTTGAGGGGAGGGGGGGGACGGAAGAGGATATAGAAAGTTATAAAAATTTGTAAATAAAAGAAAAATAAATAAGCGTCCCTGCATTACTCACCGTTTACAACTGCGTCTGTTTTTTTCTCCGTTTCCACCACTTTCTGCTTTATTGCCTAAACAAACGCAGTGAGAAGACTTTATGCAGGAGGAACTTACGCTCAAAGTCTGCCAATAATGTCAGTATGGCTGGGAGTAAAGATATTTGTAATTTTTGTCATATAAATGGGACATGCGGGGGGCTTCAGGGGAACAAATACAGTTTATATATGGTGAAGTACAAAATGTCATGAGTTCAGGATGTCGACGTGGGTGGGAGGTCGACAATGCGAATGTCAATGATTGGTAGGTCGACCATGCAGTTTTGCTGGGGTTAGGAGAGTAACCCTAGCCACAGCTGAACCCTAAAATTGCAGAGAAAAAAAAAAGGCATCTGTGGACATTGTGGGTGTCGGCATTCTGAACGTATACCTAAAGGTGAACTGCGGCAATCGCAAATGGAGTGCCGGGACATCAACAATTTGCAAGTCATAACCCCTGTATGCTGTTGTAGGGGGTTGGGTACCGGATGCCGGAGCTTGAGATCCCGGTGGTCAGAATCCAGACACCGGCATCCCAACAGGGTTAGAAGATCAACACCTGTCGGTCTGGATCCTAACCCTCCCCCTCCCCCCCTGGGGCCTAAAACCTAGCCTCCCTCCCTGGGGCCTAAAACCTAGCCTCCCCCCCTGGGGCCTAAAACCTAGCCTCCCCCCCTGGGGCCTAAAACCTAGCCTCCCCCCCTGGGGCCTAAAACCTAGCCTCCCCCCCTGGGGCCTAAAACCTAGCCTCCCCCCCTGGGGCCTAAAACCTAGCCTCCCCCCCTGGGGCCTAAAACCTAGCCTCCCCCCCTGGGGCCTAAAACCTAGCCTCCCCCCCTGGGGCCTAAAACCTAGCCTCCCCCCCTGGGGCCTAAAACCTAGCCTCCCCCCCTGGGGCCTAAAACCTAGCCTCCCCCCCTGGGGCCTAAAACCTAGCCTCCCCCCCTGGGGCCTAAAACCTAGCCTCCCCCCCTGGGGCCTAAAACCTAGCCTCCCCCCCTGGGGCCTAAAACCTAGCCTCCCCCCCTGGGGCCTAAAACCTAGCCTCCCCCCTTGGTGCCTAAAACCTAGCCTTCCCCCTTGGTGCCTAAAACCTAGCCTTCCCCCTTGGTGCCTAAAACCTTGTCTTCCCCCCTGGTGCCTAAAACCTTGCCTCCCCCCCTGGTGCCTAAAACCTTGCCTCCCCCCCTGGTGCCTAAAACCTAGCCTCCCCCCCTGGTGCCTAAAACCTAGCCTCCCCCCCTGGTGCCTAAAACCTAGCCTCCCCCCCTGGTGCCTAAAACCTAGCCTCCCCCCCTGGTGCCTAAAACCTAGCCTCCCCCCCTGGTGCCCAAAACCTTGTCTTCCCCCCTGGTGCCTAAAACCTTGTCTTCCCCCCTGGTGCCTAAAACCTTGCCTCCCCCCCTGGTGCCTAAAACCTAGCCTCCCCCCACCCCCTAGTGCCTTTAGAGATGGACACAATGCCAAAGCTTACGCAGCTGAGCGATTATCGGTGGTCTGCGCATGTGTCCGAATTGCACTGCGCACGCGTCAAGCTCCATTACCTTTGTTGCACGCAGTGAGGATTTATTCATGGCATGCCCCGATCCCGTACACAGTAAAAATGGCCCCGGCATCTCAGTCCCCAGGGGGCCATTTTAAGTGCCTATAGGGCTACTTAGACGTTCGATAATCGACTGGCCTGCAACCGATGGACTAAGTAGCTTGGATTTGTGTAGCCGCCGGTGGGCGTTCCAATACTAATCCCGGTGGCTACGACATTTGCGCATTTTCACACAGCATTAGCTTACACTTCTAAATCATGCCCAGAGACTAATATTTTCTATGTTCCAAAAATCAGGGATCTCCGTTTGGCCACTAGAGGGTGCTGTCCTGCTAAAACATGTGCGAGAATTCATTCCTCCAGGAATCTAGCTGGGAGCTACCACTTCTTATAATAATGTTAATATATAGAGGATTATATATTATAGGTAGGCCCATGTATTTTAAAGAACATTCAGGAGATGGACAAAAAACAATACATATAAAAAAATAAATGCAGTGCAGAGATTCTATCTGCGCACATAGCCTAATTGTCTGCCAAGGGTATATCATTATCATGGTGCATGTCCTCTTCCCAGTCTTTGGAAACAAGGAGTTTACATTTGCAGGTACTCCAGAAACGTCTAGTGTGCAAATTGTAAGATTACTGGGGGGGGGGGGGGGATTAAACTAAAACAGGATGTGACGTTCCGGAACGGCGCATCACGTCCGCTGGTATCGCAAGTTTTCCCTCGCAACCTATAGCGGTGAAAGGGAAAATTTGCGAAGTTGGCGCTACTGCAGTATATGTACGCAGTCGGGAATCGCCACATCATGAATTTCCCCCTATCGAGCCCATCCTACTTCCACTGGGACCAATCCCTTCATTACGTGTGTGAGCTTTATTACAAGTTCATTTTGTGTGTTTGAAGTAGAGATGAGCGGGTTCGGATTTACTCGGATCTCAAAACGGCATTTTATTGGCGATCACGTGTTTTGGCTAGCCAATAAAATAAATCCGAACTTGCGGTAAAGAGGCGAAAAGAACCGAGTAAATCCGAACCCGCTCATCTCTAGTTTGAAGGGTTTTATTATATTGCTTGACGACATGTGTTTATAAATCTGCTTTCAGACAAGAGCACCTGTGACAGTTCTCAAGAACCTCAATCTGTAAAATGAAATCTGCTTTTCAGTGCAAAACTAGGTGCACCAATATGCACATTGGGAGTTCCTACACCCAATTTGTCCAACTCCTCCTAACAGGTGGTGCGAACTCTTCCCTCTCCCCCGCAATCGCCGCCAGCTATGCACATAAATCCATGCACCAGTCCGTTACAGCGTGTACATTTGGAGAAAAAAAAATAAAAATAAATAAAAATCGGCATTTCCACTTGGGTGTGTGGTGCTCATTGTATTACATTCCCCAATCACCGGTTTCTGGAGCTCAGATGTGTTACAAAATACATTTGTGAATATTACCACCACCCGCCTTGAAACACTTTAGGCAGGTGAGCGAAAAAACTCGCTCAAAACACAGAATCCGCGGCAGAGGAGTTAAAATGGGAAGCAATGACAGGCAGAGGGAATGATGACTGACCGTCCCCCCCAGGAGGAACGTACAAGGGGGGGTGGGGGGCACAGGTGGTACTGGGGCAGCGAGATCACACGAAACCCTAATTTGCTGTCACTCTCTCAGAGAAAACAAAATACCTTGGGTTTCTTCTCTAGATCGGCTTCTGTCTTGGGGCCAAGTAAATGCAAAACCTATGGGAGGAAAAAAGGAAAATGGAACAAAAGGTCGTAGGTTCACATGCAAAGGTCAAGAGGCAGCCCTGAGACAGGATCAGGGGAATGTGGTTATTCCGATGGCGGGAGCATCGTCACGCCAACGCCAGCAAAGTATATTCTGAGCACTTATCACAGTAATTAGAGAGAGAGGTATGCCGCTCTAATAATGTACAGAGGAGAAAGACGTCATGTTCGGGAACCTCTGAAGCACATTGTCTGCAGGGTAAGGGCTCGTTACCTGTAGGTCTACTTCATTCTTTATAATCTTTCCATCCGCCCACTTCAGTCTGTTCCTCGCTTCCCCTGCACATGGGGGGACACAGAAGCTGGATTAGAGAACACATAAAAGGTGTAAAACGGGTGGTTTACTTTTGGGCAACCCCTTCTCAACTGGAAAAAAAAACTTTCCCAATAATTAATAGCAAGTAGGTCTCCCACCTAAAGCAATCAGGTCCATCAACAGCTCAGCAAGGGCGCTCTATGGTAGCCGTCCTATAAAGCCGCATGGGGGGGAGCTGCGGACAGCCCGCAGTACGCTCACTTGCCATAGTGCTGCCCCTGTATACAGGAAGTTCCAGGCGGACCATAAGTACCACGGAAAAAGGAAGGCGGCCATTGATTCTTGCGGAGAGCACCTGCGCATACAATGGAGGAAGCCATGTGGCTAAATACAGGTTTCCGGGAATGTAATCTACCTGGGAACCAATGAGGCATCAAAGAATGAGGCTCAAAGTGTCATTGGTAGAAGACTGCACACAAAGTACCTCATTCCTCAATCTCGTCACTAGTTCCGGACCTAGTGGATTGACGGTCTGACCGCGCACAAAATGGCCGCCTCCACTGTGTGGCTCTATAACAGAGGTTCTCAAACTCTGTCCTCAGGACCCCACACAGTTCATGCTTTCCAGGTCACCCAGCAGGTAAACAGGTGTATTATTACTCACTGACATGTTTTAAAAGATCTACAGGTGCAGATAATTATATCACTATTGATTCTGTGAGGAGACCTGGAAAACATGCACTGCTTGGGGTCCGGAGGACAGAGGGCCTGATTCAGAGCCGGACGCTATTTGCGGACACTCGTTCAGAAAAAGGGACTGGCTATTTAAATTGAGCGCTCGCTCTTTGCGGTCTGTTAACGCCTCTATGTCTGAGCGAGCGAACGAAACATGCGCTCGCTATTTTGTAAAGACGCGCCTTGGCCGCTCGCATCATACGTCATCTCCGCTATTTGATTAATCGAGTACATCGAAAGGCGTATGAACTGCTCGCTATTCTTGTGGTAGCATTTTCCTACCGCAATCATGCGAGCAGTTCAGGCTAAAAGACAACCAAGTGACGTGGTCGATGACGCTGCTTTGTTAATTATGCACACCCTTAAAACGCCCGTTTTGACCGTTTGGCACGCCTGCGTTCGGATCTCCACTCCCCGTTTTCAAGCACCTTCCCCTGTTACCACCCACAAACGCCTCATCCTGTCACTCAAATTAGCAGGCATTCGCTATTTTGCGAGCACACGATTTCCGACCGCACTGACTGGTTGGCGCATGCACATTACAACCCATGCGCAGATGTGCGAACATCGCTCGGAGCGAACGCTTACGAGCGGCTCTGAATCAGGCCCAGAGTTTGAGAACCTGTGCTCTATAATAAACACCGATAGTTCGCATGGAAGCAACTGAATAACAACTTCAAATTAAAAAAAAAATTAAATAAATAAATGTCGATGCTTTGCTGAAAACATTAATGCAACACATAGGTGACAATTGGCTTTTAATTCACCTGCACAGAGGCGTGCGCAAGGTCACGTACCATGTGATCCTGCATGACAGCATAGCGGACTGTAAACAACCACTGCGCTGCCACATAAAGAGCCTGGGACGTGCATTAGAGGGGGGCTTACCCATCAGCAGGCCCATGTTGAAACGATATCGCTCTGACAGCAGCTGCGCTTTGAATTTCTGGATAACGGCTTCAACCTGTAGGACAGAAGCAGCGACCATAAGGGATTAGACTGTGGACTTATCCTTCTGTGAGCCAGTGTTTTAGGCGGAAGGATAAAAGTATAATCCGGTCATTTCTCACTAGACGTAACCAGCTCATTTACAGGACTCTGCTTTACATTAGTTCAGGCCACATCACCGTGACCGTAGTCCGTCCTGCAGTCTCGCTCATTCCAGGACAGGTAACGTCATCTCACTTGTATCAAACCTTTCAAGAGAGATAAAGTGAAGAAGTTGCCCATAGCAACCAAACCGCTTTTAACAAGAATGTATCTAGCACAGTTTATAAAATGACAGTTAGTAGCAGATTGGATGCGATGGGCGACTGCTCCAGTGTCTCTCTCTCGAAAGGTTGGATACATCTCCCCGTTGCACTTATGAGCAAATTAACACAATATAAAGATATCAACAGGAGAAAAGTCACAAATCAGGAATTTGATATTTAAAGTTCACCATGAGAACCCCCCTATTTGGACCTAACTCGCACCTAATTAAATTGACCCTTACTTGATGATCCTTGCTACTGGACTACACAGGCATGAATACTTTTTACTATGTGCCCCAAAGTGGCAGCGATTACCATTATTTAGTGATCCTCACCCCTATCCAGGTTGTTTTTTTTTTTTTAAATTGACGTTTTCATTAAAAAAATAAAAAATAAAAAAAACCTTCATTTTTTTTTTAGAAAAGTATTTATTAATACATAGGGGCATATTCAATTAGCCGCGATAAGCCATTTTCGGCTAAAAAAGTATTCGCCGGTGACATCATTTTGCCAGGCGGAAACTTATCCCCGTATTCAAGGCCACAGACTTTTCGCCAGTGCGGAAAGTCAATGCGTTGGAATAGGCGAAAGAGATTCGCCAATGAAACCAGATGGAAAAAAGTGCAGAATTGGGGTTTTGGGATGCAAATTTGCAAAAACAACCCTGCGCCCTTGGGACAACCCCCCCCCTAGGTAAACTGCGCCAAGAAAATCCTAAACATTTTTAAAGAACACCACAAAAACTGATTTGGAAAAAGGGGGCTAAAAAGTATAAAGTTGGGGTACAAACTTAAAAAGTAGCGAAATAGACTTTGGGGGTGTCTGCAAGTATGGGGGAGGTGTTTTTTTGGATTGCAGGTGCTTGATGATGGTGTGGTTTTTTTTACGTTCTTTTAAAACACTTGGCAATTTTTACCCATTTTCATGTACCCCAAATTTGCTGGGATTAGTTATTTTCTCCCCAAAAAAACTGCTAAATGCTATTCTTCACCACTTGTGCAAAGACGCTAAGTAGCAGCTAATGAGAGCATTTAAGTAAATCAAATTGCTTCAGCAGGGCTATTCGGTGGTACCTATAGTGATCCCCCATGTCAGTGCATCTTTTGGGGGTGGGGGTGTCAGGCTGATTTCCCCAAATCTGACAGAACTTTGCGCCTGTTTGAGTTTCGCTGGGACGCGTTTTCGTGTCCTTTGGAATTGAATACGGGGACGCACGCGACACTTTTCCACATACAAAACCAGCGATGACGGCGAAAACGCCGGCATGCGAAAAATCCGGGACTTTCCGCTTGTAATTGAATATGCCCCATGATTCTGTTTCTTTTAAAAACCTATCCTAGGCACCAAATGCTGCTTTGGATTGGCTAGGCTCCTAGGCACACTTCGGGAGAGATTAAATTAAATGCGATGGCGGCAAGCTAGGTTTTCCGCGCAGTCCGTAGGACTTTGTCAAGAAGACTAGCAATGTCGCAGGTACCGTAAGGACAAACAGGAGCACAGCCGAATACCGCGACGATGTTTGGCAGCACGTCGCTCATAACCGAATTGGGGTTTTAGGCGACTTTAAGAATTCATAAATAACAGCTTAAAAAAAATCCAAAAAATGGCCTGAGGGTCTGAGGTGGGAGTAAAGCAAGAGAGAGCAAGTAACTTTGCACTGGGACAAATCATGCTGCCATGCAATGGGGGCAAATACATTATGTTTGCATGCAGGGTAAATACTGGCTGCTTTTGCATGTAGCCCACAAATGCTGGGAAGCTTTATTTTTACACTGCAATTTAGATTTTGGTTTGGACACGCCCCTCCCAGGTCTACATCTCTCTGCACCGCTTCCATCTGCCCCACCTGCAGTGCAGCATAGTTTTACCCAGGTGCAAATATACTCGCTCTTCTTTGCTTACTGACATCTCAGAGTCACCCCCAAAATGTGAATGACAAAAACACAGATTATAATGTATTTTGGTGTAAAATAGGCAAAAAAGTAATGAATGCATCATAATACTCACAGCTTCCTCTATCTGCTCTGGGGTCACTGATACCCCCACCCCACATTCTCTCTCAAAATCAGGAGCATCGATGGGGTCCAGCGGGTGGGATTTTACATAGTCCAGGGCAGCTGGAGACAAAGAAGAGGACTTATAGTGAGAATATATAAGGATACATTATACATGCTGCCTAGGGTGGGGCGATAACACTATGAACAGGACAGGGAAACGCCATGTGCATAAACGGTGATCCTAATTTGTAGTACATTAGTGGTTTAATGAAGTAGTTCTCAGTAAGACCTCGGGGGACACAAACTTACGTGACCCTGAAAAATTCAAAATATGCAAAAATTCAGTTTATAAAACTAGATGATGGTACAATATTGGGAACACTAAAACCTACTTGGGCCCTAAAGATGTATAAGAGTCGAGCAAACTATCTATATTTTCTGAAAGAGGTCACTTATGGTGACGGGAAGCATTCTGCGAGTTTACAATATATGATAAGTACCATTGAGCTGTAAATCTGTGGCGATCTTCTTGCTGGCGATGTATGCCACCAGAAACCCCAGTCTCTTCGTATCCTTGAGGCGGGTGGCGACATTGTATAGGAGGGTGCCGATTACCTTATCAATGGAGGGTCCCAAAATCGCCTGGGCCTGAAAGATGTGCCAAGAAAGGAGAACATAAGAAAATTACTATGGAGGTTTTTTTGTTTCCTCTGTGGAAGGCATCAGCCAGGCGATTACCGAAACCTACGCAGACCCCTTTTATAGTCCTATTCCCACTCGCACCTCCTGGGGCTGATGACAGATCGGACGCAACTCCACTCGCGGCTGAAAGGGCATAACTAGGTATTAACAGGGCGTTCGCCAGCGCACAGGGTGCACGGGATTCCAAGCCAGATGATGCCCACCCTGTACCCACCACATGCCTACGACCAGTTGAAACCTTTGCAGTGCGCCTACTGGAGGCACATATGCAGAATTCAGCGAGGGCACAGCTATGGGCCGTGCGGAGTTATGTAGATGGGTAAGCACGTTCCACTCTTCATCGCTCCCCTAAGGGTCATATTGTTAGGACGCTCCGTGGGTCAGAAATTATATACCGCACCCGCCCTGGTAACAGGAGTTTTTCCCATCAGCTTTTCTGCCACTGCCCAGAACAGGGAACGCTAAGCAGAGCGCAACAAAAAAAGAAACTTCCGGATAATTATACCTTCTGTGTTGTTTGGAATAAATGAAAAAGATGCCTCATCCAATACATTTCTAATATAGTTCATAGGGATACGCAATGATAGACAGCCATAGCCTAGCTGGTATAAAACCCAGCCCGTGCCTCGTTTTTTGCATTTCGAAATCAAGGATGTTGATATCCTTTGGTATAGTATTGTTATTAGTGTTGTATGCACTGTGTGAGCACACATTGTGTAATATAGGTGTAATTATACAGAATTCCGACAGTCAGAATGCCGACGACCAAAGGTAAGTTGTGTAACCCACCTTTCGAGCAGCCTAACCCCCCCCCCCCCCCCAACAGCCTAATCCTAAACCTCCCTCTAACCCTGATACTTACCCTGATCGCAGGTATGTCAACTACATCCCAATCATAAAACTCACGGTGCCTTACAGCTTAAATGACCAACAGAGAGTGTCCCCTGCTGGCACACACTGTGCGCTGTATAGGATAGTACACTGTAGCAGAATGTAGCACAATATTACATAATAACGGTGTAGTCTGGAGGCAGGAGAGCTGCATTAACAGTCTGCAGATCCGTCCAATCATTTTCGTGCCGGCTGGTCTAAGAAACCCAGTCACTGCGCCTATAGGCCAGCCAGGTAAGAAGGAATTACAAATATAATTTTCACTATGTGGAAAATTTTGATTTGGGGACAACACATGGGAGAGTTTTCTAATTTGTCTGCAGAATCCTTTGAATTGCATTTTTTTTGGCACAGAACAGAAACCAGGGGGGGGCTGAAACCAGAGACCAACTCACTAGCAGGTTCTGAATAGTTTGCCATGTGCCGCTTACGTCATTGGAAGGTCTGGTTATTTAGCGATGATTGAATGCTGCAGCCAGGACAGTGCAATAAGAGACCCCTGCATTGCACCCTGACTGACTGATCTAAAAATAAACCCCAGGAATTACACTAACCTGGTAACCAGGACTGCCCTCTCCTGACCTATAGTAGAGACACATCCCCGCAATAACTAGCAGATTAAGGTCCTCATTCAGAGGCGGTCGTTAGATGCAAGCGGTCGCACAGAATCAGGGCGGCCGCTTGCATCCTGAACGGCCGCCTCCTTGTCGATCGTTAAGCTGTGGGTTACCACCCACAGCTTAACGACCGACCAGGTTGATAGTCGCGATGGTGATCACCATGGCGACCATCAAGGCTTACAACCAGATCCTAGGGTTGGGTCTGGGCACTCGTAAGCCCCAGGGAGCTTTCTGCTCCGATGGAGCAGGAAGCTCCCCACCGACATTACTGATTATGTCAGCGTGGCCGCCCACAAAACGGTAGGCGTTCATAAAGGAACGCCTCCGTTTTGGAAACCCCCCCCCCCCTTGGCCCGCTTACCAAACGGGGGCAGCTGTCGATCAACATCGACAGCCGCCCCTTTGGTAACGAGCTCCGGAGCAACAGAGTTTCTCTGTCGCTCCGGGGATTGCGCACGCGCAGTGCGGCCGCTGCGCGTGCGCAGGACTAACCATCGAGTCGGTTACGAGCGCATCGGCGCTCACGACCGACTCTGAATGAGACCCTAAATACTCAATTTTTGGGTCAAGATTTAAAATGCTCATCAAATGCCAAAACAAATGAAAAAAATAAAATAAATCCGGCACTATATAAAATAGGTAGAAATGCTTAATAAATGTATGAAATATATGTTAAATCCTATTTAAAACACAGGCTAGATCACAGAGACAGTGGACAAAGGTGGCGATTCAATTGATCAGGATGTTAATATTGCCGGGATGTTGGTGCCGGAGCTATTCAATTCTATCCCGACTATAATCACTTAAGTTGGAGAATGCTGGTTCTCGTGACTAAATCAGGATGTTTAGACGAGAGACTGTTAGCGCTGCGCTAATCCGGAAAACAGCCTCGCGGCTGGCATTTTAGTCAGATTTTTTCCTCGCATCTTCAGGAGGGAGAAATAATTTAATTGCTCCTAACAGCACGCTGCATTGAAGAGCTCCCTCCCGGCGCCATCAACAGCGCGCGGAATTTGATTTGCCCCCAAAGTTTTCACATTAAATGGTCACAAAGAGATCTTTTCAAATATAAACCATTGTGCTGTACAGATGACTGGAAGGTGATTCAGAACGTGGGAATTCTGGAACAGCAAATCAGAGGACTATCGGCACAGACAGAAGATCATGGCGTCCGGCCTGGGCGCCAGAGTCCCCCAACACTTTGGTTACAAAAGTTCTCATAAAAAGATCGAATATCCCTTTCATGCCTCAAGCACAGAGTGGATCTGAAAGCACAAAATACTGCCAGTATGGGGATCAATCCCTATGTTAACAAAAAAAATAAAAAAAAAATTGAAGTATTATGTTGGCCATACACTAGCACGATTTCGGGCCAATCGCCCGAATTTCGACGCATCATAAGATGAATCATGTAGAAATGGTGTATTTTTTAATGATACGATCCGATGCACGCTCCCGCAGCTCCTAAAAGGTATCGTATGATCCGTCGTATTCGTATGCTGATCGGGCCGTGTTTTTCACCATGCGATGCACCGTGCGTCCGACCGCTGTCATTTGTGACATTTTGAACAATGATGATCAGTTTTTCAGCAGGCACACGATCGATCGTAACGTGAGATCGTATGTACATCGTGTGTCCAAAGTGCGTTTGGGACTGCCAGGGAACTGCTGGGGAGTTCAAGGGAAATCGTAAGATGCATCTTATGCTGCTGGTCGCTAGTCGTACTAGTGTCTGGCCAGCATAAGACAAGCCACAAGGAAATCACTACACGCAATAAAAAAAAAATAAAAAAATAGTTTAATAGGGACAGCATCACCGTTCTCTTCACTTCTACCTATTCCACCAAGTGAACAAAGAGTATCAGTGATCCACAAGCAAAGAAAATAAAGACATATACAGACAATTGGCCTTTGGTTCACTTTCAATGAAATAAATAGAGCTTTAGGATAGATGGATATATATATATATATATATATATATATATATATATACATACACACTTATTTTTTGTGTTTTAAGTTCTTGTCCACAAAAAGGTCAAGATTGCAACATGTGAGACCCTAATGGCAACGGGATGTCCTTGGCACCAGGTCAGTCACGCAGGCGAGTGGGCACACGGGCAACCTTCCGCTGGTGAACAGGCTGGGCTGCGCCGGCAAAGTCATTCCACTAGGATTCAGCAGTGGCTTGGACATGGAAAATGATCAGCTCCTTTGCGTTTCAATTGATCTGGTCAAAAGAGAACCAATACTGCCGCGTGTTTGCCGGACCGCGGCGTTGCCTCTTTCAATGTGACCACCCCACGTGGGAGGACACACCAGTCCACGTACCATCAGCAGCCGCAGAAGAGTTATTTTGCTACACACACACACATCAGTTTGCCAATGGTCAGAGTGAGATACACACAAACTTATGCTAGGAGAAATGTTTATAGTGACAAATGTTTAAGTCTAGCAATACAAAGAAACCTTTTTCCTAGTTGCACCTTTTAGGCAAAAGATTCATCCACCATAACTGGTCAAGGTGTCCCCCCATTTCAAGGTCCAGTCTCATATTGCGTGTGTAGAGCTGGTTTTCTGCACTATTTGCGGTGCAACAGAAAAGAAAGAAAAGGAGAATCTGGTGCAAACTGGTGGTAAAAAGCTTGTTTTTATGGTAAATACACATACACTTCAGTAATGTAAATAGGGGCCTCAACTGGGAACATTACCGAGAAGCAGTTAAAGTTGAACTGCAGATTATTATTGTTTCCTGAATTGTTTTGCTTCAACTCCTTTCCTAGTGTCATATTTTTGCTACTTAAAGAGACCTTGCTGCCTCTCTGAGCTGGCTCTCCCAGCAGCACAGAGCATATCAGGAGATGAGCGATATGTAAGACGGCCATACACCTTGAGATAAAACTCACCATCAGACAGACCAGCCAATTACCTGATATGATCATATAAAGTCAAATAATTGGTCGGTGAGTATATCCACTGTGAGCACCAATTATCGCATCGGTTGGACACGCAGCAAGATTTCTCATGTCCGACCAAGTGATAACTAGTGCTCAGTCGTGACCATGCACTGTGCAGATATCAGCCAATACTTGGCTGATGGAACTGATAATTGCCCAGCGTATGGCCTTTAGTGAGGACAGGCCTGCATAACAGGGGCAGTGATGTGAGGAGGGGAATGGAGGAACCCACAGACAGAGTTATATAGTGGAAGGTCCCCCAGCAGCACAAAGTATATCAGGTGATGAATGATGTGTCAGTGAGGACAGGGCTGTATGTGACAGTGGCATGATGTGAGGAGGGGAATGGAGGCAGCAGGAAGCCACAGACAGGAATATAATGTAAGGAGCAGGGTCCCCCAGCAGCACAGAGTATATCAGGTGATGCATGATGTGTCAGTGAGGACATGGCTGTATGTGACAGTGGCATGATGTGAGGAGGGGAATGGAGGCAGCAGGAAGCCACAGACAGGAATATAATGTAAGGAGCAGGGTCCCCCAGCAGCACAGAGTATATCAGGTGATGCATGATGTGTCAGTGAGGACATGGCTGTATGTGACAGTGGCATGATGTGAGGAGGGGAATGGAGGCAGCAGGAAGCCACAGACAGTAATATAGTGTAAGGAGCAGGGTCCCCCAGCAGCACAGAGTATATCAGGTGATGAATGATGTGTCAGTGAGGACATGGCTGCATGTGACAGTGGCATGTGAGGAGGGGAATGGAGGCAGCAGGAAGCCACAGACAGTAATATAGTGTAAGGAGCAGGGTCCCCCAGCAGCACAGAGTATATCAGGTGATGAATGATGTGTCAGTGAGGACAGGGCTGCATGATGTGAGGAGGGGAATGGAGGCAGCAATAAGCCACAGACAGTTGGATAGCAGAAGGATTAGGGTCCTCTAACAGTATAGAGTAGTGACACAAGACTGCAGGGTCACACTGGTCTAGGGAGATTGTGGTGTCAAAACACATGTCGGCATGACTCAGTTCAAACTTGTTACCTAGAAAGCTTGAACAGAGGATAAACAATGTCATGGTACAGTGACAAACAGTAACAAAAACTAGATAATAATACAGGATGTACAGTTGTAGGACTTCCCTCTTGTACCAGCATGACGCACACGTGAAATTAATTATCTGTGTGTATCTAAGTCAGGGTGGTGACAAGAGAGGATGTTACCTATCATTAAACAAAACACATTAAAAACCTGGTAACAATTCACCTGGTCTTTAGAAGCAGAAACTTTTGGGTATACTCTATGGCATTGTTAAATTTATTACCTATTGCCACATTTCAGTCTATTGCGGCTATTATTACACAGTTGTGCAGCTATCATCAGTGCAGACAGGATTACAGTTTTGAAAGAAAACATCTTGGCACTTGAAGTAAAAATGTAAATTAAATGTATATGCTGCATAATTGCCAACATTTAAACAGGCTGGCCCATGTGACCTTGGATTGATAATACAAGTCAGAGGAGGCAGGACGTCTAACGGAACCAGCAAGAGCAGCCCTGCAGGACCACCACTGGAAGTGTAAAGTGCACCACCATTCACCAGGTAATGCGCAGTAGCTGGGGTAGGTCTCATTAAAGGAGAACTCCGTTTTCAGTCATTTTATCTACCAGGTAGCAGGGTTGCATAAAAATCGGATGTTTTTTTTTTTTTTTTAAATCAAAAACGGATTTCATTTAAATCTGAGTTTTTTGGGGAGGGGAATTTAAATAGGATTTTTTGTTTCAAGTTTTTTTTTAAAATAAACTTTTAAAAATTTAAAAGGTTTACTTAAAAAAAAAAAATTGTAATAAAAAAATCCCAAGAAAACCTTTTAAATTGTTAAAAGTTTATTTAAAAAAAAATTGTAATAAAAAATCCTATTTAAATCAAATAAATCCGTTTTTGATTTTTATTTATTTATTTTTTAAAATCCAATTTTATGCAACCCTGCCAAGTAGACCAGTAGATCTGATATATCATCTAGACAGCATAGGGGTCATGTTATAGCACAGGTTCTCAAACTCGGTCCTCAGGACCCCAAACTGTGATTCTGTCAGGAGACCTGCAAAACATGCACCATCACAGAAATTAGCTCCTGTGGATCTTTTAAAATGTGTCATTGAGTAATGAATACACCTCTGTGCACCTGCTGGGTGACCTGGAAAACATGACCTGTGTGGGGTCCTGAGGATCTAGTTTGAGAACCCCTGTGTTATAGGTTCCAAGATTACAGAACCAGGGGGATTTCAAACCGTTTTTTTTTCATTTATAGCGGCAAACAGTTATAAGACAGGTTGTGCATTATAACCGATTGCCACATTAAATTCAGTGGCGAACTCACTGAAATACTGCCGGTTCAGTAATCTCAGAGTCCCAAACTATTACACAGTCGGCCCCTAACAAATCTATGGTCATAGAAGCAATGAAACGACCTTACAGAAGACAAATGGTAACTATGCAGTGGCCAACAAGCGAAAGTTATTTTTGAGATTTAGCTGGAGAGCTCCTTTCAACTTCTTAGAAGTAGTCTACACATTAAACCAGTCTTACGAGGGTTCATCTGTGAAAACCTCCTTCTCTCCTACTCCTTTTCCTGCACTTCAAACAAATTTCCAGCCAACAAAGCCGGTCAATGTATATAGTATTAGAGGAATCCAATCCTACATAACATCCAGATCATAAACTTAGGTAAGCACACAAATAAGGATGCAATTGGTCCATTTTGATGACATATTAATATTCAACCATAAAAATCACCAGTTATGGCTCGCAGAGTATATACACAATGGGCACAATTCAATTGCTTTAGCTCACCGGATCGCGGGGCGCTATTCGATTGATGCATATCTACGAGTTGATTGCGCTCAAAGAGGACAAGTTTAGCAGAGTTAAACGGCTACACCTGACCAGTGCTGGGTGCGATCGCGAAATGTGTCGTTTGGGCGTCCAAACGGGTCACTTTTCGCGCAGTTCAGCTCGCCAACCCCGGGGGGTGCAAGCTGAAATGCCGGCTGCTGATCGCACCCAGCAGGAGCAACAATTCAATAGCTCCATCGGGCGCAAAGGGGGGCTTAAACAATTGAATTCCGCCCAATGAAGGAATGTTCCATTCTGCTGAAGGGTAGTTTCCTGGTATGACCAGCCTGTATAATAATCATCAACCATTGCAGGAGGAGGCTGATGGTACAATAAGATAGCCAGCAGAGCTTGCAGAACGGATAGAAGGGTGAGGCGGGTACACATCAAATCATACCACAACAGCCGCACAAATCACACTGCTGCATACAAAACTGAGCAAGGTTTAATCAAAAACACTTTAAACATTTTTATTACTCACCCCTTTTCTGCTGTCCAAATAACCCGGGTTATTGCAGTGTTAACCCGGCTCGCGGCTCAGTGGAAAAATAACCCGGATTACGGGGCAGTGTAAACGGATTACCCAGGTCCTCCAAACTGGGTCCCCATTTACATCTTAGAAACAGCCAGCTCACCGGCGCATGGGGAGGTTATAATCTCCAAGCGCAGCCATAAAGGTTAACACTGCACCCGTGTGCAGTGTAAACAGGCTGACCCCGGAGTAACCCGGATTGGAGCTGCAATGTGAACTGGGTCTGTCCCGGGTTGGAACAGTGTTCTAAATCCCTGGTCGGATCTGGGATTTTGGTGGAAAAGTGATATAACAAACGTTGGTGACCAATTAAGCTTTACAATGGCAATTATATAGAGTTTAGTTTACTTTTGTTGAGCATTTTGGAGTTCACATGAGGTCACTTATAAGGGGAAGTAAACATTCATTTTTATAACCTTTGTGCAAAAAATGGGCATGTTTTATGTACAGTATGTGAAACTCTCCTCTGTGTAAAAGTATCTGAATTTAGCCCAAGTAATAGTAAATTTGACTTTGCAGTCTTTGGGAGCACTACAATAGTGTTTTCGTGCTTGAACTACTATATAAAGTAACAGGAAATCTGGGGCGATATTCAATTGTTATGGGCTCCCATATAGTCAGGATTTAGCCGCGTAAAGCGGCTAAAAACAGCCTAAAGTCGCGGTTAGCATATCCAAAACCATGACTTTTTGCCGATTTCTGCGCGCTACCTCAAGAGCGTGTGCGCAGAAATCTGTACGCCTGCTGCATTCGTAGATATAAAACATTATACCTATTACATAATAGTGTTCCCGCTAGGCAGTTTCAGCGGGGCGCCGCGCCGCGCCCTGCCCTATTTCTGAAGTGCAGAAAGCACCCTGCCCTCCAGCACCCTGAATTCGGCTCGCGCGGAAGTGCCCTTGCTCTAGGTCTGGCGCCCTTCCTGCCGCCGGACCTAGAGTGAACACTACATAATGTTAACATTTGCACAAAGACAAACAATATCGGAATTGGAACCTTGTTCAAGAACTTACAATTTAAGGGGAAATACAATAGTTTTCACACGTAGCAATTGAACGAAATGTGCGATAAATCCGTGGTTTTGGCGCGCTGACCAGGACTTTAGCCTAACTTTGCCTTTTTACATGGCTAAACCCGGTCTAATAGGGCGTGACATTCGATATAAAAGGTATGGACGCCCAAAAATAATTGAATATCGCATTCCGATGTCCAGTCACAGACAAAACAATTCCCCGCTTGCCAAATATATATGAGATTATGACATTTGGCAGAATGGTCATACAGGATTCTACTGAATTCTGGACTATAATGACATATATAAATATTAAATTAATGACATATATATTATATGTCATTAATTTAATATTTATATAATAGGATGAGACATTCCCAGCTATCAGGCTTACAGGAAGAAAAAAAATTTAGGAGTGTGCACCAAAACACATAGGCAAAACAGATGTACATAGAAAACAGCAGTCAATGCTCATTGTATGAACCGTTTTGTTTATGGAGAACAGTTTATGGAGATGCAGACCTGCAGAAGCCGGAATGTACAGAGCTACTGGATAATCTGTGAACCCTTTGGAATCCTCTACATAAATGTGATTTGTGAACGCCAGGCCTCGATCTAAATTAGCTGAGGGTCTCAGAAATAGCCATCGATGCTCAACAGGCTAGAAAAGGTAATAAAACCATATCTAAAGAATATGGGCCTCAAGAAATCCACAGTCAGGCAGATGGTGCACAAAGCATCGCCACTGATCCTCTCATCAGGAGGAGTTGCCCAACAAAAAAAAAAAATCACTTCAAGAGCAAGGTATATAACATTCCAGAAGATCATAAGGAGCCCCAGGGAACTGCCGATGCCCCTTGCACTGGTTAGTGTCAGTGCACATGAGTCCACCATCAAGCGAACCAGGATAGGTTACAAGAGAGGAAGTTTTTACTCTCCAAGATGAACATTGCTGCACCTGTAAGAACCAGAAGAGTACCAAATGTCTAAAATAGAACTATTTGAGAAATGTTTGGGGAAAAAAATAAAATGAAACGCTCCATTTCAACATAAGAACCTCACCGCAAACATGCACCAAAATGGTGGAGATATCAGTGTTTGGGGGGCAGTTTCGCTGCTACAGGACGGTTTACCACCACTGATCATACCAGCAAATTCTACAGGAGAATGTCTGAAGAACAGAAAGTGGCCCTTGCAGCAGGACAATGGCCCTAAACACACAGTCTACAGACAGAATGGCTGAAGCAGGCGAAATGTCAGTTTTGGCATGGTCACGTCCAAACCTTGATCCAGCAGAAACGTGGTGGCAGGACCTGAAACGGGGGGGGTGTTCATGTAAGAAAGCCACCAACATCCATGAGCTGAAGCACTTGTGCAAGGAAGAATGAGACAAAATTCCTCCAAGCTGATGTGCGGGACAGATCAACAATTACCAGACTTGTTTTTATTGTCGTCATTGCTTCACATGTGGTTGCACCGATTTCTGAAGCCTAGAGTTTAACATAACTTTGACCAAGATATTTAAAAATAACTGAAAAAAAGTATATATTTTTGTATTATTTGACAGAGTTCTCAACCTACACTACTTAGACCAGTGGTGTCAAACTTGCGGCCCTCCGGCTACAGTGGAACTACACATCCCAGCATGCACTGCCACAGTTTTGCTTTTAGGGCATGCTAAAACTGTGGCAGGGCATGCTGTGATGGAAGCGGTACATAAGCCCGGCGGATGCAATACCGACGCCGGAAGGCAGAAGACTGAAGATCCCGACGGTAAGTATTTTAACTATCCCTAATCCTCACCAACCGCGCCCCCCCCCCCCCCAACCTTCCTTAGGGGTGCCTAACCCTAACCGCCCCCGAATACCTAAACCTAACCCCTCCTCCCCCCCCATCTTCCCCTAGCCTAACCCTAAGTCCCCCCCCGGGAGCCCCTAAACCTAGAAACCCTCTCCCACGGCTGTCTGCTCAGGACGCTCGGCTTACCTTTGTTCGGTATGACAGGCATCAGGATTTCAGCGGGTCGATAATAATAGGCGTCAAGATTTCAACGACTATCATTAGTCCCATGCAGAGATTTCAGTGTCGGGAAGCCGGCGGTCGACATTTTGGCCGCCGGCTTCCTGATCGCATACCTGTTGCGAGAAGTAGTCCCACAGCAGCTGAATGGCCACGAGTTTGACACCCCTGTTGAAGACAAAAGTGATTGGACACCCCTCCGCAAAATAAATGCGTACCATGCATACCACTGCACACGAGTTCCAAATGGCCACTAATGTGGCGGTTTCGACAAGAACACTTCATTGGGAGGCCCATGCACTTACAGTTCTACGGAAACAAATGTTTTAATCAGGGTGACAATGCCACCCGTCATGTTTCCAGGGCGACACTGGACTGGTATACAGAGAATTCGGTAACCTGGATGGACTGACCAGCTCAGAGTGCAGATCTTAACCCCACTAAGAACCTCTGGGACACATTGGAGCAACGGGTGCATTCTAGGCCGACTCAACCTTCTTCAGTGTCACAGTTGGTCACTGTACTTAAGGCGAAATGGCAAAACATAACGCCTGCTGCTCTCCAGGAACTTGTGGACAGTTTGCCAAAAAGGGCGTCTGCAGTAATCACTCCACGTGGTGGACCTACAAAGTACTGACGTCAATAACATCTCGTTGATCTATTTGATGTCAGCGTCCAATCATTTGTCTACCTAGTGTATTCTGTGGAGAGAGATGAACATTTGCATTCCTATTTATGCAGACATTATAAAGGGTTCATATACTATCTAGCACCATTGTACACGTTATGAGGGGCATCGCTTAAACCTACTAAAGTGCAGATGCCAATATATACGCCGACAATTACTTGCCGTAAGCTAGGCGCATATGGGTGGAAATATGCCATTTTATTTTAGAGCAATTTACATACATTTACTCAACAACCCTGCACATCAGCCCTAAAGGGTCTGCCAGTGCTGTGTGCAAGTCAAAGCTACATTTTAATAAGAAATGACCAATCTTGACGAAGACATCAATGCTCACATGCAACAAAATATGAGCATTAACCTCTTTTGTTAATATACTTATATTTGATCTTCGCTCACTCGTCTGCATGTTATCCTGCCGCATTTTAGTAGCACCACAAATGTTGTAAAGCCAGTTTTGCAGCCGAAAAACCAACATCCTAGTTTCAACGCCTTTAATCTCTCCTTCCAGCAGAGGTTGTCTCCCAAATGTTACTTAAAGGGATTATAATAATTGCAGGCTGTCTGCACACAGCTAGGTAATATTTGTGGACTGGTAAATTAGCTACTGGTGCAACAGATGCAATATTCAGTATTAAAGGGACCACAACCTCATAGTTTTCTTCACTTATTCGTGTCTTGGGCAGTATATATTAGAACTGGTTTTAGGTAATCCCTAATGCCGTCACACCTTTCTAATTAGGTCGCACATATGTTGCCACAAGCCAACGCCTGCAGGCTACCGTACAGCGAGCGGATTGTTATAATGACAGAAACTCTCCGAGAGAGATTACTGGAAAGGGAAACAGTGTCATCACTACTGAGTACTTCACCTTCTCAGGAACTAGGTGATGCCAAACATTTTTAGACATCAGTCTCTTAATATTTACATTAGACTAATGCCAAGACAAACCAAACACAAAGATGGAGGCCCTTCCAAAGGGATGTTAACAGTCAGACTACCCCCTTACCACAGTAGTGTCAGGGACCCTCACCCTTCTCTTAGAGGAGACGTTCACCTTCGACAAAGTTGCAATAGACTGTAAAGTACATGAATGTGACCCACTGACACTATAGGGCTGTGGCAGAGTTGAGCGTACGCCCATTTGTGGGATGTGTCTCACGTTCTTTTGCACAGCGCCTGCTACAGTAATGGGTGCGCGGAAGTCATGCGCATTTCGATTGGCGAAGTGTAAAGGGGAGGGAGCAGGTAGGAAACGTTCAGGAAGGGAGTGTTTCGGCAACTGCATCTTATTCAGACCTGCATGTAAGCGAAAACGCGTGTTTAGGAAGGGTGTGCTTTGCACTTATTACAGAGCAGGTGCAAGTAATGCTGACAAAGATGCGTACCTAACTAAGTGCATATGCAACAGACTAAGGGGGTCATTCAGACCCGCTCGCGAGCGCAGGACGCTCGCAAGCGGGTCGAGGGAGCTCCGTCGTGCGCATGCGCAAGACCCGGATAGCGACGGGCTCTCCGTCGCTCCGGGTCTCGCATCAAAGGGGGCGTGCTGTTGATGTTGATTGACAGCATGCCCCCTTTGGTGGGCGTGACTGCCAGACGGAGGCGTTCCCATGGGAACGCCTACCGTCTGAGTCCGGCCCCACTGATATCACTAGTGATGTCAGTGGGAGTGCTTTTGGCTCTGATAGAGCCAAAATCACTCCAGGGCTTGCGGCAGCGAGACCCTACCGCAGGGTCTCCGTCGCAAGCCCGATGGTCATCATCATGGACGCTCGCTATAGCCACAGGCCGCTCCATTTTCAGGGAGGAGGGCCCTGATTCAGAGCGAGCTCTGGTCAGAGCGTTCGGCTCTGAATCAGGCCCTAAGATACATCCAGTTCAGTGTATGTGCAAATATACAAAATATACAATCGGGTGCATATTGCACAAGCGATCTACACCGGAGGCACTTGCCTCAGTCCCTATGTGATCTACTAATAATAGTCTTCATTCTAGAACCCTGTACCTGTCACAACTAGTGCAATTCCTCTGTCCTGCTGTGGATGGCGTTCTCTGCTCTGGTGCTTCTAGCACTCAGCTGATGCAACAAACTGCTGAGATTAAGTAGTTTGTGTGCTAGATGCACCAGAGCAAAGAGCGACAACCCAGGCAGAAAAGAGGAACTGCACAGGTCTTAAACAGGTACAAGGTTCTAGAATGAACACTAAATAAGCCATCCTTTAGGGTCTTCACTCCATGCTGCCCTTCACGTTTATCTTGGCTACCCCTGGAGAGGTCCTCACCTGGAAATCAGAGTTCATCGATAGTGCTGAGTTGTCTTACTGGTATGTCCATTCTCTGGCTGAACATTAAGTGGGGAATTCAAATGTTGCTTGGGCAGCCGTTCGTAATGGGCATCAGACAGTACAATTCAAATGTTGCTTCGATTGGGCGCGAGTGCTGCAGGTGCTCAGATTTCGTCTCGCACCCTCCACGGATTTCTGCATTTCACCCTTGAATAGTCCGCTTTTTTTGGGAATCCTAAATGACTGGGGGCTTCAACTAGGACTTTAGAGACGGGTTTAGCCGCTTTACGCAGCTAAACCCGGTACATTTGGGCGCGACAAGCGGGATAAGTAGCGTTACCGCTAGGCTGTTTTGGCGGCGCCTCACTAAAACTACATGCCAGGTATCGTCCCAACATTGTCCCGCGGGTGGGAAAATTGCGATGCAGCTATCACAGCTGGTACATAGATGCTGTGCGCACAACCCTCTTTACAGAAAATCTTTAGGGAAGGGTAATTCTGAGATAATACTGGAGAGATGTAAAGGTGCGTATCCACTAGGAGATTAAACAGGCCGATTGAACGATAACGACATTGTTCAATCGCTTTTTAATCGCCCGCAAATCGGGCATTTAAAAAGCAAAAAAACGACCAGCGGTGCCCATGCACGTTGATCGTTTTTGACATCTATTATCGCCCGTACATGCTGGTCAACCTAACGATCACGTCAGGTTCAGCATGTACAGGGATGATGGATGTGCCTACATCTGAACGTTCAGTGTGGGCACATCAGACATAGAAATGACAGCACGATTACAATGTCGTAATCGTGCTCTCTTTTCTATGTCTGTTAGTGAATACGCACCTTCAGTCTCTGTACTTTATGCTGGCTCCACAGATAACCCCTTTTGAAGTCAAAGTAACGTCGCATTAAAGAAGTGCCACAACCGTCCAAGCAGACAACACCCCTTGACCGATGGTTTCCTTGCCCAATCCTTCAGCTTCATCTACAACAGTCATTAGGGCTGAGCTGCATCATTGGTTGAGGCCACTACCTAGGGATGGGTGGGATTCGAAGGTGGCACTTCCCTCGTCTCCATAACAGAACCATTCTTCGCCACTTACTCCATTTTTAACATGCCCATTATAATAAGTATCTAGAAATGAATAAATATCTCCAGGGGGAAATGTTGTGATGTTCTGTTGATTCCTAAAAGTCATCTTCCCATAGGCATTGATGCCTGTGTGCTACAAAAGGCAGCAGAAATATAAACACACATGGGCCTATTTGGGATTAGAAACAACGGAATCGGTATGAAATACCGCCGGCCGCATGGTTCGATTCCCGGCAACGCCTGGCCGACAGATGAGCAGAGCCCGTCAGCGGAAGCCCGACAGCGCTGGAAATCCCGATTGTCGCTAAGGTAATTATTGTCTAACCTAAGCCCCTAACCCTCCTTAGGGGTGCCTAACCCTAATCCCCCCTCTAAGTACCTAACCCCAACCCCACCCTTCCCCGCCGCCTAAACCCAGGGGGGTGCCTAACCCTAAGTCCCCCATGGGGGTGCCTAACCCCCGTCCCCCTAGCCTAACCCCCCTCCCCCTAGCCTAACCCTAAGTTCCCCGCGGGTGCCCTAAACCTAGCAACCCCCCCCCCCCCGGCGGCGCCCGGCATCCCTTCAATCGGGATGTCGGGCGCCGGGGGAATGTCAGGCGTCTAGATATACATATAGACACTCGGCATTTCACCCTCGACGGGATATGGCAGTCGGGAAGCCGGCTGTCGGTATTAAGGCAGCAGATTTCCCGATTGTATACCGAAACAACATGAACTACTGGCAAAATGTTAGTTTCTAATAAGATGCACATTCAGAAAAGAATTTTGGACAAGGTCAGACAGGGGTTCTAGAAAGCGGAGATTCTCTGATGGGGAAACAGTCGGCACAGCAGTAAAGTGAATAGAGAACGCGGTCACTCAGCAATTCCTCGGTCGCCGCTCAATGTTTGCCGTTGTTGTGTCAGCAGAATCAGGGAAGACGTTCCCTTGTCGCATCAATTTAATGTCTGGGATCTTTGCTTTAGAACGCTGCAGGCCACAAAATCGCAGCACTGCAAAATATCGGCCAGTCTGAGGGCAAGGTCAGGCAGACAATTACCAAATTAGCAGAGAGGGGCGTTCCAGGCTAAAAGGTAACAAAGGGCACAAGCATGCTTTGTAGTAATGCAGTTTGCCAACACCTTCCTGAGCCAGCCTGCAGCCAAGCAGGGTGTCATCTGTATAGATCCCTTCACAGCCACAGAGAGCAGGAGCTCCGTTAATGATCTACTAAAATACTGTACGTGGGCCAAAGCTGGCAGACGTACATCCTTTTTTTTTTTGCCATGTAATAGATAATAAAGCAGATCAGGGCCATAAACGCACAGGTCATTGGCGATCATGTATGCGAGTGGTTAGATCTAACATTCATCTTTTAGAAATTTCCATTCTTAAAGGGGCAATTCCACCCAATATATTAAATTTTTATTATCATCCCAACACCAACTAGCGGAAAAAAAAAAAAAAAAGTGCCCTGTGACCATTGTTATCAGGAGAGTTGCGCACTGAACTGTGTTGGGGAGAGACGCAGCCAACTCCAACCTGGGCTACAACCCTAAAGTGGAGGTAACTGGATTGGAAGTTTGATGGGTTGCCAATGCCAGGGGTAGCCATTGCTAGACTGCTGTGGGAGTCCCGACCAGTGGACCCACACCATTCTCCTATTTCGGGGTAGGGGTGGGATGGTAGAAATGCGTTTTAGGAGCACCCTTTAAGCAAGCAGAGGACAATCAGAACAAAAAATCTATTACGTCAACCCTGGGGTGCCTCGGGACACTTGCAGGGTGCCTCAGGTTGGCGGTCCAGCACCAAATAAAATTACTTATGGTCAATGTAATGTAAATATGCAGACAGACAGAAGCGCAAACCTGTCCCCACCACAACTTACTTCACTACTTTTTTTTCTGAATTTCTCAATATCAAACTTTTGGCTTAGGAGTGCCGTGAAAACAATGCTGACACTCTAGGGCGCCGTGATTCAAAAAGGTTTGGGACCAACTGTATTACGTACCATTTCTTCTACTGGTCAGACATGCGGCTGTAAAGGAGCCTATCCATTACACGACTGAACAATCCGACCAAAACCAGGAGGTTTTGGTCGCATTGTTCACAAATGGATAGGGCGGTGAGAACCAGTGATGCGCGTGCACGCTAGGTCCTTGCCGACCCAGACTATCTACTGAACATGCCCATCAACCTGACGACGCTCATCAGGTTCGGCATGTTCAGAGATAGGAGGTCGGACTCCTGCACTGAATGACGTTCAGTGAACCCTGTTCAGTGCAGGCACCGCACCTCGGCGACCTGAAGGTCTAGACATTCAGTCTTTCATGTCGCCTAGTGGATAGGCCCCTTAAAACTGGAAGCTCTTATACAATGGAATGTAATAATAAATGCATTTTTTAATGTAGGAAAATGGTCCGTACTCCTATACAATTGGACCCACATAGTGCGGCTTTGTTGCTTAACCAAATATGCAGCCCATCAGTTTGTAGAAAATAGTGTGACGATTGTGAGGTGAAGTGCCTCGTGCCTCAGTGATGTCGCTGTCTCCCAGAGAAACTATAAACTGCACTTTCATATACTGTGTATCCGCCTAATAAACGTCCGTCTCCACTGTGTACAGGAAACAGGTGTACCGCGGAGAACAAAATGTCCCAAGACAAAGTATCACATTAAGCAACAGCGAGAGATTGTGACATAGCATTGCATAAAGTATTAGGAAGACAATAATTACACATCGTCAGAACTCACTACTGAATACTTACAATGACAATATAAGTAGACCTGTCCCAGTGCAAATAACACCAATGCAGGGCTCATGGTCTCCCCTACAGTGGTAACCCTGAACAGGAGCACAGGTGCAACACTGTATGGCAGACCTACGACATCCATTCTCCTTTCTGAGATACTTTTCTCTGGTTAGTCTCCCTCCCGCTGCTCAATGCATTAGTAAATCAGTAGCAATGACTGATGAGACTTGTGCCAAAGTAATTTACTATTCCAAATTTAGTTGGTGTCTCCCAGTCACACGTAGGTCAGTCTTTACTACCAATAAGTGCCACATTAAGGGGGTCATTCAGACCCGGTCATTAGCGCCGATGCGCTCGGACCAGGTCGATGGCCCCCCACAGAGCATGCGCACGACGGCACCAGCGCCGTCGTGCGCATGCGTCAGGCCCGCTACGACCGACAGCGCCGGTCGTAGCGGGTCTCGATCCAAAGGGGGCGAGCTGTCGATGTTGATTGACAGCTCGCCCCGTTTGGAAGGCGGGCCGAGGGGGTGGCAGCCCAAACGGAGGCGTTCCCATGGGAACGCCTACCGTTTGGGGGAGGCCCCACTGACATCACCAGTGGAGAGCTTCCGGCTCTGACAGAGCCAGAAGCTCTCCGGGGCTTACGACAAGGGAGACCCTACCCTAGGGTCTCGTCGTAAGCCCCGATGGTCGCTGACCATCGCGACCATCACCGGAGCGGTCGTTAGAGCTGTGGGTGTTAACCCACAGCCTAACGACCGCAACAGAGGCGGGCGGTCAGGATGCAAGTGGCCGCCCAGTTTCTGAGCGACCGCTTGCATCCTCCGACCGCCTCTGAATGAGGCCCTAAAGGCTTGTGCATTTTATAGCATTTAAAATCACCTATTAACCACTGGCCTGGCATGGTCGCAACAGATGAGATCACGCCAGGCTGGACTTTCCCTGACATGGTCGCATCTGATGCAACCAGTCAGAAATGCCCACTGGGAGGATGCTGGAAGGTAATCTTCCAGCAACCACGGTCATTCTCAGAGGCACCTCCCGGCCCCCCTGCACCCTTCTCCAGTCTCTGCCTTGCAGCCGATCACTACTGATCCGGCAGCACCCCCCACCCGGCAGCGGCAGAGAGGAGCAGCCGCCAGGGTAATGCAAAGTCACTATGTTCCAATTATCAATGTTTCGATAGGTCGGAAGACTATGTGGTTTCTATTGATGTTAAGAGTTTCCAAATTAAAAACATTTTTTAGATAAGTTTTAAATAGATGTTCTTGACCTGATCGGTTTATGTAAAAAAAATTAGCCGGTTAAGGGTAGTATTCAATTAGCTGCGAAAACGGCCAATTTTGCCATAGTCAGCGAAATAGTCTAATTTTCGACAAAAAAAAACAAAAAACGGTGAAATCAGGTATTTTTCGCGAAAAACTACTGCGCAAATTTTGGCTGATTTTTTTTTTCTTTTTAAAAAAAAATCGTTTTTCAAGTATTGGTTCCTATTTCTCGGGGGGGGGGCCGTACGGATGAGCCAAGTGTTTTAAACATAGCAAGCAGTCGAAGCAGGCTTTTTTAAAAGGTTTTTAAAATTGCATTTACAACACGAAAATATCCTTGCATCCATTTTAACGTACCCCCAATTTACGTGGAACAGTAATTTCCTGGGGAAAAAAATTGGTTTATATAATTTTTAACAATTTTTTTTTTCCCAGCCAACATTTGTGCGGTCGTTTCTCACCAAAGTAGGCAACTTACAAAAAAAATGTTGGGTTAATTTATCGTTATAGGTAGTGTCCAGAGGGTTCTGTAAGAAAACCCCACATTTTCTAGGCCAAAATAGGGATTTTGCATTTTTTTTTTTCTCCTGGTCTGAGACAAAATCGACGAAAAAAAAAAAAAAAAAAAAAAAAAAAAGGAAATAGTCAAACATTCGGCCGATATGATCACCAATAATCTGGCCCTAAGGGTTTAAAAAAAGAGTAGACAAAACTTTTACTTCATCCCAGATTTAATAGAAGAATTATGTTCTCCAAGTGTACGATCTACTTCAGGAGAGCTCCCCCTACATCAAATGTTTTCAAGAGCACCTCTACGGTGGGCAAAGCAAAATTTGTCATGTGGATGGACGTGATAGATCATTTCGGAACGGCGCATCACGCCTATCACGTTTAATTGAATCGTCCCCTTACAGACTGCACACGTTTACCAACTAGAAGCACTCCACTGATTTATATATTGGGCGGTATTAAATTGTTTTACCCCCCCCCCCCCCCTTCGCGCCTGACGGAGCTATTCAATTGTTGCTCCTGTCGATCACGACCATCTGCCAGCACACCATTTCAGCTCGCACCCCCAGGGAGTGCGAGCAGAAATGGGCTAACAGTGACCCATTTGGGCGCCCAAATCACACTTTTTGTGATCGCGCCCAGCACTTTGATCGGGGTAGCCATTTTACGTGGCTAAACCCGACCTCTATTGGCGTACCCAGCGCGATAAACGACATCAACTGAATTGCGCCCCGCGAACTCCCGTCACTTTAGACGGGAGATTGGGCACGCTAAAACAATTGACTACCGCCCTAGAGTGCGCAGCTTTAAAAAGAATCAAAAGAGAATAAAGTGAGATTATCAACTCAGCTGCGATAGGTCTATAATTTTGAGAAGGTAGAAAGATCGTGGCAGAAAATTTTCAGAATTGGTGCAAACAAGATGGTGCAACTTGACTTTGTAGCAAACATTTAGTGTACGGTTTATTTATTACGCAGTGGTTTTTTTTCCTGTTTGTTTTAGAAACCTGCCAATCTCTGCGATTTTCCCACCGGCTTTTAAAATGGTCATTTCTTTCAAAGGTAAAACTCAGGGCCTGATTCAGACCCGCTGGCGAGCGCTATGCACTCGCAAGCGGGTCGATGGTGGCCCAGTGTGCATGACGGAGCCGGCTCCGTCGTGCGCATGCGCGAGACCCGGATAGCGACGGGCAAACCGTCGCTCCGGGTCTCGTACCAAAGGGGGCGTGCTGTCAATGTTGAGTGACAGCACGCCCCCTTTGGTGGGCGGGCCGGGGGCGTGGTTGCCCAGACGGAGGCATTCCAATGGGAACCCCTACCGTCTGGGGCTGGCCCCACTGACATCACAAGTGATGTCAGTGGGAGTGCTTTCGGCTCTGTTTCACCCGAAAGCACTCTTGGGCTTGCAGCAACGAGACCCTACCACAAGGGTCTCGTCGCAAGCCCGATGGTAGCGATGGTCTTGACCATCGCGACCATCATCATGGCCGCTTGCTATAGATGTGGGTGGTCACCAGGAGGCCGTTCTGCAAAACCAGAGGGCCGGCCCTGATTCAGAGCGAGCGCCACTCTGTCAGAGCGTCCGGCTCTGAATCAGGCCCTCAGTACGATGGATTGAAAAACATACAAACCATGACGGGTTTTATCTTTAATAAAATGACCGTTTCTACAGCTGCCAGGAAAATCGTAAAGTTTAGAAATCTGTCACTCAATCAGGTCCTTAGCATCTTCAGGTTGCCATAAAAGTCACCAATATGAACTCAGCTTTAGGCCAGACACACAGGGGTATAATCACAAAGGTCGATTTAAAAATCGATCAACATCGATGTTGTGTTCCTGGGGCAAAAATCACACATTTACTAAACAGACAATTTTTGAATTTATTTTTTTAAGTTTCAGTAAATGTGTGATATAGCCCCAGAAACACAACATTGATGTTGATCAATTTAAAATCATATACCCCACAGACTGTGAACCTGCAGCATGACTCAAACATGTGAGCGGCCCAACTTGGCGAGATCAGGCGTAGGCTGGATGCACTGTTAGGGAGTTTGAAAGTGGATCAAACATACAGTACAGACATTCCTCACTTAACGACCGAGTTCCGTTCCTACGACTCGGTCGTTAAGCAAGGATGTATATTGGCCGGGAAGCAGCAGGACCCAGGCAGAGGGTGACACGTGTCTGCGAGTGCCCCACCTCCTCCTCGAGCGCGCCGCTTGACCGTCTTTTCTGCCGGCTAGATTTACAAGCATGCTTCTCTATCTGAGCAACTGCAGATTATTAACACACGGCCCAAAGGCTCCGGTATAGGTGGGACAAGCCCCATTTGAAGGGACTATCCAGACAGTCAAAATCTTTGATGTGAGATGTGAACTTCAATTCCTAAAAGTGTCCATTGTTCTTCTTTTGTGACACATAAGAGGGGGGGGTGGGGGTTAGTCCAATTCAAAATGTTGCATGCAAGCTCACCGGCACCGCAAGTTTCCCTTCACACCCCAAATAGGTGCAATGGAAAGTTTTTAAGGTGACACTACCGTAAGTGGCCGATATATGCTCAGCCGGTACATCGCTCTTAACTGAATTCCCCCTAGGAAACTACTCCTTGTCTGGATTGATCATGTTTTTTTCCTCCTTTTTGGCTGTAGGCGCAGATATTTACTGAAGTATTTCAAATTGTACCATGTATTTATAAGGTGATAAGAGGTATAATTATCCTCTGTAACAAAACATGCTACGTTTTATTTTCTTGCATCTTTATTTTGTTTGTTTTAACTTATCACAGAAAGTTGTATGTAAAATCTGATGATAATATTTTGTTACAAGAATTATGTTTGTTTTTTTTCAGGTTTATAAAAACGGGATGTAGTCTGGAACCCGACGGTCTAAATGCCGACCGCCGGCTTCCAGACTGCTTTATCCCGACTAGGGACAAATGACAGGCGTCTAAATGTAGACGCCTGTAATTTTCCCGACATCGGGAGACCGGCGCCCGGCATCCCGATCGAGCGGATGCAGGCGCCGCATAGGACAGCCGCGGGGGGAGGGGTTAGGTTTAGTGCTCCCGGGGGGGACTTAGGGTTAGGCCATCCCCCAGGGAGGTTAGGCACCCCCCCGAGGGACTTAGGGTTAGGCAGCGGGGAAGGGGGGGTTAGGTTTAGGCACAGGGGGGTGGGATAGGCACCCCTAAGGAGGGTTAGGTTAGTTGATACTTACCTTTAGGACGATCGGGATTTCCAGTGCTGTCGGGAATTGAACTGCCGGCCATGCGCCCGCCGGTAATACATATCACACCCATAAAAACGCACCATAATTCACACCATTTTTTATTTTATTTTATGGCAAAGTGTCATCTATTGTATAAATAAAGAAACATTCAGATGTTTTCTCTTTGGGTGAAAGACGTTCAGAAATACTAGTCAAAAATATTTCTGGCGTGCTACCATCATTACATCATATACATAGATTTACATATAGAATAGAAGGGTACTAAAAAGGTTAGTGGCTTTTCAGTCATCCTTCCTATTTTAAGATGGTTTGCAAAGGAGAAGTAGATAATTTGTAGCATGGAGATAAAAACCATGCTTCAAACTTGTGTACAGACATGGACCGGGAGTGAGAATACCTGCGGCAGGGATCACCCACAAGAGGCCCAGGTTTCACTAAGTATGCAGGGGGAGCCAGTCTGCAGATGGTATAGCGCTCCAAAAGGGCTCCTCTGAGAGGGAAAAAGTTGGAGGAGGGAAGGTACAGCGCATGTAATAAAAGAACTGTCCCTATGGGCACCACTCAAGAACATCTTTAAGTGGCACTTGTACCAAGTGTTACCTGCGCCTGTTGTATAGCCACCTTTAGAGTTTGGATGTGGGGGGCATGGAAACCAAAGCATTATGGTCCAGTAAATATAGCACTTGTCCTCATGTACTATTTCCCTATAGACTGTAAAGGAGCATACACACGAGACGATATCTTTGAACGAAAGCGATATTGTTCAACGATATATCGTTCCGTGTGTATGCAATGACCAAACGACCAACGATGCATGCTGCCACTTGACGATAACGATATCTCTGGTCGTCCGCACATGCAGGCCAATTTGGACGATATCGTCAAGAATGGCCTGTTCAGAGATGTGACAGGATGACTTCACTGATAGATATCTGTCAGTGTGTACACCCAATATCGTTTGTCCTGCACGACAGAGAGTTCAAGGGAAATCTTTCAGCAATATCGTTCATTCCAGCACATCTTCCGGTGCGTGTGCGGCTTAAGCCTGCGAACACTCTGTTTTTTTGGAGCCTTAACTACTGGGCACCGGACAGTTAAATTCAATTGATGCTCTGTGCAGGCGTGAGAGCCACTGGCGCCAACATTTCTGCTTGAAAGCCTACTGAAGTGATGAGCAGACGTGTGCAAAGAGTGTGTTTGGCCACCCGAACCAGGACTTTAGGCGAGTTTAGCTGCTTTGCACGGCTGATCCCGGTACTTTTGAGTAAAAAGCGTGATAATTAATGGCCACCCAAAACACATGGGGGTGGGGGAGTTCAATCCAGCACGATGTTCACTCAGTCAGGCAGTAGTTACATCGGAGAACGCCGGTTCTCGCGACTTAACCTGGGTGTTTAGTTGCAAGAACTGGAATTTTCCTAAAGTGCCGGCCGCGCTAAGCTGGAAAACAGCCGGGCGGCTGGCACTTTAGACGGATTTCTCCTCACACCCTCAGGAGGATGCAAGAAGAAATCTTTAGTCCGACTAAACAGTGCACTGAACTGAATAGCTTCGGGATCTCCCTCCCTGCGCTTTTCAATTCACACTGAATTGAAGGGCTCCCATTGATTGCTCTGTCAGGCTCCCATTAATTATCGCCACCCAAAA